>JAKSZT010054561.1:6660238-6925308 GCA_026826555.1 Tolypeutes matacus | reverse complement strand
GAAGGAAGGAAGGAAGGAAGGAAGGAAGGAAGGAAGGAAGGAAGGAAAAGTAATTATCATCCAGAGTCTTGCAACATAATACTCAAAATACCTAGGATAACATTTAAAAATTACTCATCATACAAGAAGTAGGAAAATCTCAACTTGAATGATAAAAGACAGTCAATATACACTAACTCTGAGATACATAGATGTTGGAATTATCCAACAAGGATTTTAAAGCAGCCATCATAGAAACATTTCAAAAAGAAATCATGAATACACTTGTAAAAAATGAAAAAATAAAAAGTCTCAGCAAATAAATAGAAGAACTAAAGAAGAAATAAATGGAAATTCTAGAATGAGAAAATACAATAACCAAGATAAAATAGCCAATATCACTGGATGGGCTCAGTAACAGAATGTGTAATGCAGAGGAAAGAATCAGTGAACTTGAAGACAGAAAAATAGAAATTACTCCATCTGAACAACAAAAAGAAAATGGACTGCCACCTGCCAAAAAATGAACAGAGACTTAGAGACAAGATCTAACATTTGGGTCATTGGAGTCCCAGAAAGAGTGTAGGGTTGAAGAGTAGAAGAAATAATGGTTGAATCCCTTTCCAAACTTGTTGAAATAAATATATCTACAGAATCAAGAAGCCGAGTGAACTCCAAACAGGAAAAACACAAAGAAATCCATTCCAAGACATTTATAATCAATAATAATAATTTTCAGAAAATTGAAGATACAGGAAAACAAATGTTGAAAACACCTAGAAAGAAATGACAGATTACCTATAGAGGAACAATAATTCAAACAATAGTGCATTTCTCCTTAGAAATGATGGAGAACAGATGGAAGTGGCACATTTTTCAAGTGATAAAAAGATTTGTCAACCCAGAATTCTATACCCAAGAAAAATATTTTTCAGGAATAAGGTGAAATAAAGACATTCTCACATGAAGAAAAACAAGAGAATTTGTTACCACCCAAAAAGTACCCTAAAAGAATAGCTGAATCACCTTCCTGGGATGGCTCCAAGTTCCTCTTGCCTACCCTATGGCACTCTGCCCTACTGGGGCAGCCCAATTTCCCAGCTACTGCTTGACAGCCTCTCTTTCACCTTGACCAGCTTCAGTTCCTCTCTCAAAGCTCCTACCTCTGAAATCTGCCCTGTTTCCCCTTCCTTGACTGCTTTTAAGTTATTTATTCTGTATTTGTGTTTTGGGGCTCTAAGTAAAATCCTGATCTTGTCCCTCCCTTCTTTTGCTAGGAGTAGGGTGGGAAGAGAAGGTAGTCTCTGTGCTCTGGATCAGTGGAGTGGGAAAGGGCATCATACTTAGGCATTGCCCCTCTGTGGGACTGTCATGCCAGTGCACCCACCTGCCTGGTCTACATCCTGAGATGTACTCTCCCACCTCCATGCAGGCATCTCTGCTCCCAGGAGCCAAGCTTAAGCATCACAGTCTGGTGCTGGGAGCAGAGTTGACAGACACACGGATAGAGGTGACCATGAGCCATGGCACTTGCTGGACCCGTCCCCTGCCCTCCTCCCAGGAGGAACCAACCCACATTTGGGTAGTCAGTACCCAGGACCAATTGGACTGATTTGGGTTAGGGACCTATATTAGTCAGCCAAAGGGGTGCTAATGTGAAATACCAAAAATATTTCACATTGGTCTTTATAAAGGGTATTTATTTGGGGTAGAAGTCCACAGATACCAGGCCATAAAGCTTAAGTTTCTTCTCTCACCACAGTCCATTGCTACGTGTTAGAGCAAGACAGCTGCCAGCGATTGCCAGGGTTCAGGCTTCTGGGGTTCCTCTCTTCCCAGGGCTGCGTTTCTCTCCTGGCTTAGCTCCTCTGTTTCCTCCACAAGGTCAGCTGTAGACGATCAGGCAAATGGCTTGCTTCTCTTCTTCTGGGGCCTTCTTTTCAACATCAAAACTGCTTCTCAAAAGACTGCTTCAACTGTCCTTTGCCTTGCATTTTATATTCGATTCCCCACCCACCAAGGGGTGGGGCTCAACACCCTAATCCTAACCTAATCATGCCCAGATTAACAGATCAGTTTACAAGCATGATTCAATTATATTTTTGGAATTCATAATTACATCAAACTGCCACAGGACCCCAGAAGGTTAAGGGAACAACAGAAATAGGGCTCTGAGACCCTGTCTGGGACCTCAATGTCTCCCTGGGGTGGTTCTGATGGTGGCTGATACTTGGTTACAAATTGTTGTTGTTTTTTTTAAGATTTATTTTATTTATATTTTCTTTATTTATTCTCCCCCTTCCCCGATGGTTCTCTCATCTATCTGCTCATTGTTTGCTCACCTTCTCCAGGAGGCACTGGGAACCGAACCCAGAACCTCCCACATGAGAGGTAAGTGTCCAATGGCCTGAGCCACATCTGTTCCCTGTGGGGCTGTGGCATCTGCTGACTTGTGGCATCTGCTTGTTGCTGTGGGGGTGGCATCTAGTTTGTTGTGGTGGGAAGTATCTAGCCCATTGAGGAGGGAGGTGGCATCTGTTTGTCTTCTTTTAGGAGTCATCGGACCCGAACCCAGGACCTCCCATGTGTAGGTGGGTGCCCAAGTGGTTGAACCACAATCCGCTTCCCACAAATTGGTGTTTTTTTTTTAAACATTTATTTTATTTACTTGTTCTTTGCACTTCCTGTGTATGTTGTCTTCCTTGTTTCTTTAGAAGGCACCGGAAACTGAACCCGGGAACTCCGATGTGGGAGGGAGACACCTAATCAATTGAACCATCTCCGTCCCCAACTTTGTTGTGTCTCTCATTATGTTTTTCTTCTTGTGTCTCTTGTTGCATCATCTTGTTGCGTCAGCTTTCCATGCCTGCCTGTTGTGTTGCTGTCTTGCTTGTCTTCTTTAGGAGGTACTGGGACCTCTGCTCCCTGCTTTGTTATGTCTCTCACTATGCTTTTCTTCTTGTGTTTCTTGTTGCATCATCTTGTGTCAACTTGCCTCACCTGCCCGTCACAACAGCTTGCTGTCTTCTTTAGGAGGCATTGAGAACAGAACCACGGACCTCCCACATGGTAGTTGGGAGTTCAGTCACTTGAGTCACATCCGTTTCCCCACAAATTGGTTTTTAACCCAAGAATTGTGACAATGATGATAAGGAGGAGGAAGAGGACGATTTTAGATGGCAAGGAAGTCGTTTATTGGTGGGCACAAATTGGGTGAGGGCAGTGTTGGCAAAGCCTTCATGAGTGCAGGGCCCACCACTTGTGCAAGGGATACAATTGGGGATGTAATCAACCCCATAGCCATCTGGGATGAGGCACTTCTCAGCCACCATGTCTCCAAATTCATTAGTATTGAACTTGGTAAAGCCCCACTTCTTGGAGATATGGGTTTTCTGGTGACCAGGGAACCTGAATTTGGCCCTGCATGGTGCCTTATCACATGCTCCTTGTTCTGAAGCTTGCTGCGGGTGGACATGATGACTTGGCTGATGTGGACCCGGGCCACTGTCCCCTGGGGCCTTCCAAAGGCACCTTGCATACCTGTCTGGAGCCTAGATTGGGGATGGCAGGAGGTCAGACAGGACCATCAACAGGCAAGGGCTGTCTCCAAGGTCCCTTAGGACAACCTGTACAAGCAACAGGCTGCATACACTACCAAGGAGGCTGCTGTCCACAGCCACTGCACACCAGGCCCCCATGGGGGTGATTATTTTTTAAAAAGCCGAACAATTTTTTGCAGGAGTTAGAATAAATCCTGGGCCTGGGCTCTTCCGTTCTTGACCCTCTCCCTTTAAAGGGAAGCCAGAGGGAAAGGAGAATCTCAGCAAGCCTCCAGCCAGCTTCCAAATGAGGTCTTGGGAGTAGGTTGAAGGTGAAGGGAGGAAGGCCAACAGCCACTCTCCCTTCTGAGAGGCAGCTTCAGCTAATGCATCCCTTTCCCCTCTAGCCTCTCCCTTTCTTCCTTCAGATCTGAGAGAAGTGGGAAGTAGTTTGGGAACTGGTTTGTCCACACCAACTTCCCAGTGTTCCATGACCCACCCTCAGGGCAGAGCCCCCTGTCCAGACTGGGTAAGAGGTGGGCTTGGTCCAGCAGGGACCAAGAGAGTGATACTGTCCATGCATCACTCTTCCCTCCGCCCGCCGGTTCCCCACATGCCCAGGGGCAGCCGCATGCCCAGGGGCTGCCCGCCTGGCATTACCGCATGCTGGGGTCATTGGGAGAGGAGGGGTGGGGCTCACGCTGTCCTGTGGTCTTGAGATATTTATTTTTGCATATGGAATCCATCCTGTACAGGTAGCTGACTTTGTAAACACTGTGTATTCCTCCTGCCCCCATGGCTGCTGGTGTAAATAAACTGCATCTCCCATTGGTTAAAAAAAAAAAGGCTGAAGGAATTTCCTGAAACAGAAAGGAAATGATAAAAAGAAGGAAATTTGGAACATGAAGAGATAGCAGAATGAGTAAAAACAGGGTAAATATAATAGACTATGGCTCCCTTCTTTAGTTTTCTAAATTATGTCTTGATGGTTGAAGCAAAAATTATAACATTGATGTAATCCTTAATGTATGCAGAGGAAATATTTAAGACAATAATATTATAAAAAGGGAGGGTAAAGGAACTTAAATGGAGGTAAGTTTTCTACACTTTACTCAAACTGGTAAAATGTTGACAGTGGTAGACTGATAAGTTACATATGAATAAGCGAAAAGTTTTGTATGTATAATGTAATATCTAAAGCAACCATTAACAAAATCTATACAAAAAGATATACTCAAAAACACTATAGATAATATAGAGGAAGGCAAGAAAAGAGAAATAGAGGAATGAACAAACAGAAAAAAAAATAGCAGATTTAAGCCTTATCAGTAGTTACATAAAATTTAAATGATCTAAATATACCAATTAATAGAGATTGCAGAATGGATTTGTATTACTCAGCCAAAGAGATGCTGATGCAAAATACCAGAAATCTGTTGGCTTTTATAAAGGGTATTTATTTGGGGTAGAAGCTTACAGTTACCAGGCCATAAAGCATAATTTACTTCCCTCACCAATGTTTGTTGCCATGTGTTGGAGCAAGATGGCTGCCGACATCTGCCAAGAGTTCAGGCTTCCTAGGTTGCTCTCTTCCTGGGTCTTCTTCCTTTCTGGGCTCAGGCTTGCAAGGCCAGCTTGTAGACTATCAGGTACTGCTTGTCTCTTTTCCCGGGGCCTTCCCTCCTTCTTCACGATGAAACTCCTCTGTGTGCTTACTTCCCCGGACTCCAGCATTAAAACTCTAAATCAAAACTCCAACTCTGCTTTTATGTAGGGACTTGAAAATTGGTGGTTGGGGTATAGGCATAATGGCCGTGTCTATCAATGCTATGTCGGAGCTGTTGTGTGGAGATACTAAGCATCCTTGGGGTTGATTGAAGTATAATGAGGATATTGATGTTCCTAAATAGCAGTCTCATTTTGAATGAGGCATTGCCATCTTTTGAGAGGCCAATTGGCTGTGAAGTTGCTTCCTGAGGGTTCATACCATGAGGTTAATTTTGAAAAACTAGAGATGAAAAACAACCAGAAAAAGCCCTTCATTTTACAGGCATGGAGAGGAAACATAGACACGTGATCTGTTTTTTAAAATTCTTGTTTGAATAAATTGAGATGTGTGTAAAGCAAAAAAAACACAAAAAACTCCAACTCTTTCCTAGCCATGTCTTTTATCTGTGAGTCCCCACCCACCAAGGGGCGGCGACTCAATGCCCTACTGACATGGCCCAATCAAAGCCTGAATAATAATTTAATTAAGTAAAGTAAAACCTCTGAATCCAATACACTCTAATACGCCCAGAGGAAAAGACCAGTTTACAAACATAACCCAATATTTCTTTTTGGAATTCATCAGTAATATCAAACTGCTACAGGATTAAAAACCAAACATGATCCAACATAATTCCTATGCCAAGGAATTATGCTGAATGAAAAAGTCAACCTTAAAAGATTACATTTTGTATAATTCCATTTATATAACATTTTTGAAATGACATAATTATAGATTGCCAGGGATTAGGAATGGGGGTAGGGGAGGGTGTGGATGTGGCTATAAAGGGCCAACATAAGGAATTTTTGTGGTAATGAAATAATCTATATCTTCATTGTAGTGGTGGCTACACAAATGTGTACATGTGAAAAAATTTCATATGCACACAAATGAATTCATGTAAAACTGGTAAAATCTGAGTAAATCTGTTCATGGTACAAATGTCAATTGCTTGGTTATGATATTGTACTATAGTTATGTAAGATGTTACCATTGGGGGAAAATGAAGGGCACATGGGACCTCTCTGTATTAATTTTTCAACTTCTTGAAAATATATAATCACTTTAAAATATTAAGTTAAAATCTATGGTTTTAGAAATCAGGATGGAGGTTACCCTTAAGGGAGAGAGTGTGTGGAAGCAGGGTTTAAGAGGGCTTATGAGTTCTAGGAATGGTCTGATTGCTGATCTGTGTGTGGGTTACTTGGTTTTGCTGAGTTTGTGAAAATTCAGTCAGCTGTATGTGTATGATATATGCACATATCACTATGTACAGGAAAATCTCGTTTTATTGCACTTCACTTTATTGCTCTTTGCAGATAATGTGTTTTTCTACAAATTGAAGGTTTGTGGCAACCCTGCATTGAGCAAGTCTATTGGTGCCATTTTTTCCAACAGCATGTACTCACTTTGTGTCACACTTTGGTAATTCTCGCAACATTGCAAACTTTTCATTATCATTTTATCTGTTATGGTGATCTGTGATCAGTGATCTTTGATATTACTATTGTAATTGTTTTGGGGGCACCACGAACCACAACCATGTGACAGTGAAGTTAATCAATAAATGTGTGTCTTCTGACTGCTCTACTGACCAGCGGTTCCTCCATCTCTATTCCTCTCCTTGGACCTCTCTATTCCCTGAGACACAACAATGTTGAAAGTAGGCCAGTTAATAACCTTACAATGGTTTCTAAGTGTTCAAGTGAAAGGAAGAGTCCTTCGTCTCTCACTTTAAATCAAATGCTAGAAATGATTAAGATTAGCGAGGAAGGCATGTCAAAAGCCAAGAAAGGCCAAAAACTAGGCTTCTTGCACCAAATGGTTGGCCCAGTTGTGAATGCAAAGGAAAAGTTCTTGGAAGAAATTAGAAGTGCAACTCCAGTGAACACACAAATGATAAGAAAGTGAATCGGCCTTATTATTTATATGGAGAAAGTTTTAGTGGCCTGGATAGACAATCAAACCAGCCATAACATTTCCTTCAGCCAAAGGTTAATCCAGAGCAAGGCCCTAACTGTCTTCAGTTCTATGAAGGCAGAGAGAGGTGAGGAAGCTGTAGAAGAAAAGTATGAAGCTAGCAGAGATTGGTTCATGAGGTTTAAGGAAAGATGCCTTCACCATAACATCGAAGTACAAGGTAAAGCGGCAAGAGCTGATGTAGAAGCTAAAGAAAGTTATCCTGAAGATCTAGTTAAGAGAATTGATAAAGGTGGCTACACTTAATGACAAATTTTCAATGTAGATGAAACAGCCTTATATCGGAAGAAGATGCCATCATAACCAGAGAGGAGACATCAATGCCAGGCTTCAAAGTTTCAAATGACAGGCTGACTTTTGTTAGGGAATAATGCAGATGGTGACTTTTAAGTTGAAACCAATGTTCATTTAACTTTCTGAAAATAGGGCCCTTAAAAATTAAGCTAAACCTACTCTGCCTGTGCTCTATAAATGAAACAACAAAGCCTGGATGACCACACATCAGTTTACAACATAGTTTACTGAATATTTTAAGTCCACTGTTGAGACCTACTGGTCAGAAAAAAAGATTCCATTCAAAATATTACTGCTGTGGGAGCAGATGTAGTTCAAATGGTCGAGTGCCTGCTTCCCATGTACAAGGTCCCTGGTACCTCCTAAAAACAACACAAACAAACAAAAAAACCAACTTTCATTGGGCAGTGGAAGAAGCAGGTTGAGTACCTGCTTCCCATGTACGAAGTCCTGGGTTCGATTCCTGGTACTTCCTAAAAATATATATTTATATACATTACTGCTAATTGACAATGCATTTGGTCACCCAAGAGCTCTGATGAAAATGTACAATGAGATGAATGTTGTTTTCGTGCCTGCTAAGACAGCATCCATTCTGCAGCCCATAGATCAAGGAGTAATTTTGACTTTCAAGTTTTATTATTTAAGAAATACATTTCGTAAGGCTATGGCGGCCATAGATAGTGGTTCCTCTGATGGATCTGGGCAAAGTAAATAGAAAACTTTCTTAAGGTTCTAGATGCCATTAAGGACATTTGTGATTCATAGGAGGAGGTCAAAATATCAACATTAACTGGAGTTTGGAAGTTGATTCCAATCCTCATGGATGACTTTGAGAGGTTCAAGACTTCAGTGGAGGAAGTAACTACAGATGTGGTGGAAGTAGCACGAAAACTAGAATTAGAAGTGGAACCCTGAAGATGTGATTGAATTGCTGCAATCATGATAAAACTTGAACAGATGATAAGTTGCTTCTTATGGATGAGCAAAGAATGTGGTTTCTTTCTTTTTTTTTTTTTAAGATTTATTTTATTTATTTATTTCTCCCCACCCACTGGTTGTTTGCACTTGCTGTGTCTGTTCGTCTGCCTTGTTTCCTTAGGAGGAACTGGGAACTGAACCCGGGACCTCCGATGTGGGAGGGAGGCGCTTAATCACTTGAGCCACTTCTGCTCCCTGCTTTGTTGTGTCTCTCATTATGTCTTCCTCGTGTCTCTTGTTGCATCATTTTGTTGTGTCAGCTTGCTGTGCCTGCCTATCATGCCAGCTCACTGTCTTCTTTAGGAGGCACTGGGAAGCAAACCAGGGACCTCCCATGTGGTAGGCGGGAGCCCAATCGCTTGAGCCACATCCACTTCCCAGAAAGTGGTTCATTGAGATGGAATCTACTCCTGATGAAGATATTGTGATCATTATTGAAATGATAACAAAGGATTTAGAATATTACATAAACTTAGTTGATAAAGCAGCAGCAGGGTTTGAGAAGACTGATTCCAATTTTTAAGAAGTTCTACTTTGGGTAAAATGTTATCAAACAGCATTGCAGGCTACAGAGAAATCTTTCGTGAAGGGAACAGCAAATTCATGTGGAAAACTTCATTGTCTTATTTTAAGAAATTGCTACAGCCACCCAAACCTTCAGCAACCACCACCCTGATTCATCAGCAGCCATCAGCATCAAGGCAAGACCTTCCACCAGCAAAAAAAAATGACAGCTTGCTGAAGGCTCAGATGATGGTTAGCATATTTTAGCAAAAAAAAAAATTTTAAATTAGGGTATGTACACTGTTTTTTTAAAGACATAATGCTATTGCACACTTAATAGACTAAAGTATAGTGTAAACGTAAGTTTTATATGCACCAGGAAACCAAAAAAAATCACGTGGGAGGGATTGGAGGGACTGTTTTCAAAACAGCATGAGGAAACTTTTGGGGATGATGGATATGCTTACTATCTTTATTGAAGTGATGGTTTCAAGTGTGTATACATGTGACAAAACTTATCAAATTGCACATTTTAAATATATGCAGTTGATTCTATGCCAATTGTACCTCAATAAATCTATTTAAAAAGTCATCACGGGGGTCGGATGTGGCTCAACTGGTTGGGCGTCCGTCTCCCATATGGAGGGACCCGGGTTCGATCCCCGGGACCTCCCGGTAAAAAAAAAAAAAAAAAAAAAGTCATCACGGGAGTGGTGTAGCTCAGTGGTTGAGCACCTGCTTCCCATGTGCAAGGTCCTTGGTTCTATCCCCAGTACCTTGTAAAAAAAAAAAAAAGAAAGAAAAAAGTCATCAATCTGACATATGGTTAAATTTTTTTGTTTTAGTTTCCCCCCAAGTTTTAGGGATTGTTGTTTAATTCTATATTTATTTATTTATTTTTCTTTATTTTTAAAGAAGTTTTAGATTATGTAAAAGTTACAGCAAAAATATAGGGGGTTCCCATATAACCCAGCCCCTCCCCCCCTCACATTTTCCCCTTAATTCTATTTATAAATATGTAAAATAACCATTTCTCCATAGACAAAACTATATAACAAGTTAAATTTAGGGAAGTCTTGCTTCCATACTCTTGTCTCTACCATCCACCCTTCCTACTCCTATCCTTAATTTGTTTTATCTTCTACTATTTCTTTTTTTTAATTTTTTTTATGTCGGTTAAATTCTTTAATTCTTTTTTTTTTTTTTTTTTTTTTACCGGGAGGTACTGGGGATCGAACCCTGGTCTCTCCATATGGTAGACGGACGCCGAACCTCTTGAGCCACATCCGTTTCCCTATTCTTTAATTCTTTTGCCCCCCTTTTTTTTTTTTTTTTTAGGTACCAAGGCTGGGGATTGAACCTGGGACCTCGTATGTGGGAAGCCGGTGCACAACCACTGAGCTACACTGGTTTCCCCACTATTTCTTTTTTTTTTTTTTAAAGTGAATATACAATTTATTTTTTAACATTCAAACTTAATTAAGACATGTGCAATATGGCAATTTTACTGGGTTTAACCCTACCTAGGATATGATTGCTTGCTGGGGCTTAGCAACAGGGTCCAGTTCACACTTAAATATTTTATTGAATAAATACATTTGATGCTCAAAGACATTTCTGATGAGATAGACAGTGATATTAACAAAAGTGAATTTTTGGATATTGTGTATTATTAAAGCATGTCATTATTTGATTTTTGTATAGTGAAATGTGTCAATGTGCATAACCCAGCAAACCAATATTTTCCAAATAACTAGTTTGGTCCAATGACCAAATGTATGATGTTATGAGTTTATGCATAGGCAAAAGATCCATTCAAAGTTCAGGAAACACCAATGAATTTTAACATAACAGAATATAAAACATTCATTGATAAGGTTTCAGATTCTATTTTGCAATGAACCTTTTTTTAAAAATCCATTTTAACACCCCCCACCCCTCACCCCTGTTTTTGCTATTTTGTGTCCATTCGTTGGGCAATTCTCTGTGTCTGTTTCCTGCCCTCTCTTCTCATCCTTGTCCTCCTGTTTTCATGGGGATTCAATCCTGGGAACCTCTGATGGAGAGAGGCATTCTGCCACCTGTGCCACCTTAGTTCCTGGTTTTTTGGCATGTCTCATCTTGGCTTTCCCTTGTGTCACTCTCCTGTTACATCATCATCTTGCTGCATGGCTCGGTGGGGCCTGGCACATCCGCGTGCGGGGCCTGGAGAGTCGCGGGCCTTCTATATTTTTCTTTATTTTACCGGGAGGTCCCAGGGATCAAACCCAGGTCCCACCATATGGGAGATGGATGCCCAACTATTTGAGCCATATCTGCCCCCTGCAATGAACTTTTAACAGACTTCTACTTCTTCAATTTTGGTGTAGTATCAAAGAAAAACGTTCACAATTATCTGAAATGTCTATTAAAATACTTCTCCCTTTTCCAACTGCATATCCAGATCATTTTCATATGCTCCAACAATAGCATACTGCAACAGAGTGAATGCAGAAGCAGCTATGTGAGTCCAGCTGCTTTCTGTTAAGCCAGACAGTAAAGAAAAGATAAAACAGTGCCACTCTTCTCACTAAGCTGTTTTTATTTTGGAAAACTCAGTTATTAATATTTACACTTAATGGGTTTATTATTGTTGTTTTCAAAAGAATTACTAAATAAATATTTTTAAATTTCTCAGGATTAATTGTTAATATGATAAATATCAATAGAACACACATTTTTAAAAAGTTCTTCAATAATTTTTTAAAAGATTTATTTATTTACTATATTTATTTATTTTTATTTATCCCCCCTCCCCCAGATGGTTCTCTTGTATGTCTGCCTATTGTGTGCATGCCTTCTCTAGAAGGTTAGGCTAAACAATGGCCTGAGCCATATCCTCTCCCTGCAGGCTGCGACGTCTGCTGGCTTGTGGCACCAGCTTGTTTAGGTGTCTGTTCATTGTGGCAGGGTGTGGCATCTAGCTTGTTGCAGCGGGGTGCGGGCGTCTGCTCATCTTCTTTAGAAGGCACCGGACCGAA
The DNA here is from genome assembly GCA_026826555.1 of Tolypeutes matacus. NCBI lineage: Eukaryota > Metazoa > Chordata > Mammalia > Cingulata > Chlamyphoridae > Tolypeutes > Tolypeutes matacus. Next base: position 6,913,243 of record JAKSZT010054561.1, on the reverse strand, counting down.
CCCGAGACCTCTCATGTGGGAGGGGGATGCCCATCTGGTTAAGCTACATATGCTTCCTTCAATAATTTTTTTAAATGTGAAAGCATCCTGAGATCAAAATGTTTGAGAACCGCTAATCTAGTGAATTCCTTGGAAAAGCTCATTCTCACAATTGTTATTGTGAACACAATTTGAATATATATAAAATCCTTAGATCATATTTTCTTTCTTTGAAAATGTTGCTTCATTGTTTCTAGCATAAAATGCTGCTGTGGAGAAGTCTGATGCCATTTGATTTTCTTTTCCCTGTAAGTGATAATAGTTTCTATCTGGTCGCCAAAGGTATTTTTCCTGATTTTCAAAGTCCAATAGTTTTCTTAGAAAATGTTCATGGTATAGCTTTTCAGTATGTAGACTAAAGTTTTTTCTTATTTCAGGAAAAAAAATCTCAAAATTTTGTTTTAAGTATTGTTCTGATATATTGCTTTGGTTTTCTTTGGGGAAATATTTTTTGCAAAAATATTTTTTGCTTGTTTCCTATACCACTTTCACTTGAAACCTTTTAACTCTCATTTCTTAAAAAAAAATTTTTTTTTTCCTCCTTTCTAGTCCCTAATTTCTTTCCTGGGCTGCTCAAGCAAATACCATTAAATGAGTTGGGCTAAACAACGGGAATTTATTTTGCTCATGGTTTTGAGGCAAAAAGAAAGTCCAAATCAAGGCATCATTAAGGTGATGCTTTCTTCCTGAAGACTGGTATTCTGGGGTTGGTTGCCAGCAATCCTTGGTCCTTACTTTGCAAAGAACTTTTAACAGACTTACTACCACAAGGCACATGGTGGTATCACCTGGCCTTTTCCTTCTCTTCCAGTTCTACTTATGTTCAGCTTCTTACTTCTTGTGGCTTTCTCTATGTCTGAATTTCATTCCACTTATAAAGGACATCAGTAATAGGATAAGACCCATCTTCGTTGAGATGGGCCACACCTTAACTGAAGTAACCTCATCAAAAGGTCACACCCACAGGAATGGATTCATTTTATTTTATTTTATTTTATTTTAAGATTTTGTTTATTTATTCATTTATCTCCCCCTTGCTGCCTGTGCTCGCCGGGTCAGCCAACCACGCCGTGCGGGCAGGCCTGCCCTCACCAGGAGGCCCTGGGAACCAAACCCGGGGCCTCCCATATGGCAAACGGGAGCCCTACTGATTGAGCCACAGCCGCTTCCCTGGATTCATTTTATGAATATGTTTTTCTGGGGCACACACAGCTTCAAACCACTAAAAATAAAAAATAAAAAAAAATTTTTTTTAGGTTTTCTTAGATCTGTTAGTTCTCCTTTAATACCCATTCCATTTTTGAACTTTTCTATTTCTTATATATATATTGTTCTTTCAAAGCAATAATTATTTTCTTAAAAATTTTTTAGCTTATTTTAAAACATTAGGTTAATATTTTCATCTGCTTTGTGTCCACATTCTTCTAGTGTGTTCTCACTTTCTACATTATTAGGTTCTTTTTCATATTTTTGTTTCCATAGTAACATATCCAATTTGTTCCCAGTCTTTAAATGAGGCGTTGTTTCCTGGGCTGTTAAAGAAATGCCTCTCCCGGTAATCTAAGCACCTCTTAAAATATATGTATATATATATATAAAAAATAACATTTTTGTAAGCAAATACACATATATGCATATATATTTATATATCATTTTACAAATGTTTGTATGTATTGTGAGAATTTTGATTTTTACCCATAATAAAAAAAAAAATAAAAAATAAAAAAAAAATAATAAAAAAAAAAAAGAAAGTTATCTGAGGATGTGTTCTAGCAAAATAAATGAAGAAGAAATAAAAAAAAAAAAAAAGAAATGCCTCTCCCAAGACCCCACGGCCCGGCCACGCCCCCTATGCGCCGCCGTGGGCCACGCCCACGCCTCGCTCACGCCGCAGCCCCGGGGTTACGCCAGCCTCTTGCGTCACTCTTGTGCCAGCCCTGCTACTTTTTTTCCCGCCATTTCGAGCGCTGTGAGGTGAAGTGGATGATTTCGGCGAAGTCCTAGGACTTTTGGGATCACAGCAACCAAGCAGGTAGGGAACAAAGCTAGAAAAATAACTTACGGGAAATTTGAGATTCTGCTGAATACCCATCACTCCTACAGAACTGGCGAGGTTTGCCCTCAGAGGGTCGTTTTACTCGCACACCCTGTTAACTAACCCTTCTCATAAAGAGTTCGTCTGGCCAACCTATTTGATCAGAATTGTTGTTACTGCCCTTAAATCAACCAGGGCCCTTTCCAGAGCTTCTTTAGACTTACTTCCTGTAGAAGTTAGAATATCGAGAGCAACAATTAGAAATCTGAAGCTCATAGCACTGACTAAATACTTTTGATTTGAACTGTTATTCATTAAAATTATATGGTGAATCTTGCCTTATGTGACATAAAATGTTGAAGTGTGGTGCACACCAGGCATCATTCTTTAAATTTTTCTTTTTATTTTTCTTGAGGTATGGAGGGCCCTGGATTGAACCGGGGACCTCCTATGTTGGAAGCTAGTGCTCAACCACGGAGCCATTGCCTTCCCTGAGTTGGCTTTTTTGTTTGTTTTACTTGTTCTTTTGTTGTTGTTTGTTTGTTTGTTTTGTTTTCTCAGGAGTCACTGGGAACTGAACCGGGAACTCCCATGTGGGAGGTGGGAGCTCAACTGCTTGAGCCACATCTACTGCCCAGGCACCATTCTTTTAGCAAACCTCTCCACAATCTACTTTTTTAAAAAAAGTTTTTCTAAAGGACTTCGATGCAAAAAACAATCACCTTGTTTCGATTATTTTCCTGATTTAATTTTTAAGGAAATCAAATTAATGACTATTACGTTCTCCAAAGCATATGCATTAAATTAAACATGAATTCAGGGAAGCGGCTGTGGCTCAATCAGTAGGGCTCCTGTTTACCATATGGGAGGCTCGGGTTCGGTTCCCGGGGCCTCCTGGTGAAGGCAAGCCCGCCCGCACGGCGTGGTTAGCTGACCCAGCGAGCACAAGCAGCAAGGGGGGAATAAATGAATAAATAAATAAAATCTTTAAAAAAAAAAAACATGAATTCAATATACATATGAACTAATAGCAGTTCAGTTATATCTTTTTTTAATTGTATCTTTTTGATGTTCATTTATTCATTTTTAAATCTTACAAAGTCATATTTACTTAGTTATGCATTTAACAAATTATGTGAAATTGGTATTGTCAGGAAATACAGGATTTATGGTTGCCATTTGTAACACAAGGCTTGCTTAATGTGGTAACAAGAACTTTGTACAGGGAATCAGGAGACTTGGGTTCTAATTCCAGAGCTACCGCTAACTGAAAATGTATTTTAGAGAAGTCATTTAAATTCAGTGAGCATCAGGTACATCTTTTGAAAAAATGATAGGTGTGAACAAAACATTAAATGGTTTTAATGGTTTTCAAGGTCCTTTCTAGAACTATAATTTTGAGTTTCTGTAGAACAGAAGGGAAAGCGTATAAACTGAACCATGCTATCGCTCACTAAATCTGTTTCCCTTATATAAAATGTGCCCCAAGTGGCTAATATAAATCTTCTATGCCTGGTCCACCACCACCTCCTCCCTCCACTCTTGCCATATAGCACAGGAAACCATTAGGAAAGAAATGGATAGTTCATTTTTAAAATCTTTCTTTCTTTATATATATATAGTTTTTTCTAATTACAAATTGGTACATGAATTAATACAGAAAACTTGAAAAACAAAGAGTGTAAAAGTGAAACACACACAAATACCCATAATCCTACCACTCAAAAAAAACCCTTACTCCTGTCTTCCTATTAATTTTCCAAACATACATAGTTTTCCTTTTTAAAAAATAGTATAACACAACCTGCAATCTGTTTTTTTACTTCAGAGATAGCTGTATACTTTCTTTCAACCAATTAGAATACCCACAATATATCCACATCCTAAAAAGCTATTAGAAGCTAAGCAAACATTGTTAAATAAATTTTGGAATTTATTATGCCCAGGTTATTCGCACTCTTTTATCTTCTCTAGAATGGATTGGTTTCATTGCAACCAGTGTTTCCGAAAAGATGGGACCCATTTCTTTGTCACCAGCTGTGGCCATATATTCTGTAAAAAATGTGTGACTCTGGGTAAGTAACTTACATGTCTTAAGATTCAAGCAAAAGTTCTTTTTTTTTTTTTTTTTTAAGATTTATTGATTTATTGATTTCTCCCCTACCCTCCATTGTTTTTGCACTCACTGTCTGCTCTCTGTGTCCATTCGCTGTGTGTTCTTCTGTGTCTGCTTGTCTTCTCTTTAGGCAGCCCTGGGAACTGATCCTGAGACCTTCCAGAGTGGGAGAGAGGTGCTCAATCTCTCACGCCACCTCAGCTCCCTGATCTGCTGTGTCTTTTATTGTCTCTCTTCTTGTCTCGTTTTGTTGCGTTGTTTTGCTGCGTCAGCTGTCCTCATGGGCCGGCACTCTGCGTGGGCCAACACTACGCTTGGGCCAGCTTGCCATGTGGGCCAGCTTGCCTTCACCAAGAGGCCCCGGGCATCGAACCCTGGACCTCCTATATGGTAGACGGGAGCCCAATTTGCTTGAGCCCCATCCACTTCCCCAAAAATATTTTTAATCTGGGAATAATGATTAGCTATTATTCTGTGTGACTTAGGATAAAAACAATCACCTAGTAGACAACAGTGGTGTGGATACTATAGGAACCTGTCGATTATTGGAGGAATCCATTAATAAAGAATGGTTTTAAAAATAGAAATCTGTTACTTGAATGCCAGAAGGTACTCATCAGTGCTTTGAAGTCTGTGTTAGAGAAAGCCACAAGGGATCAGACTGATCAGGGAAAAAGAGAAAGAATAAAAATAATAAATAGGAATGGGGGGAATGTTTAGTTGATATCAAGATCCATTTTTTTTTTCCCATTTAGCATATGTATTTTTTTAAACAATTTATTGAAATATATCATTCATACATGAATATACATAAACAATAAGTGTTTAGTAAACATCATGAACTTACAAAACAAACATACATGACATCATACAGTGTTCCCACACATTACCCCAGGACAAATACATTGCATTGTTGTGAAATATTTGTTAACAAATTCTGAAAGTATTACTACTAACTATGGTCCATATCTTACTCCCCTATCTTTTTTTTTTTTTTTTTTACATTTCTCAATTAAATGTAATGGATACATATAAATTTTTTTTTTCTATCAAACAATATATTACACAATATATTTGGTTCATAGTAACACATTCATACAGTATATGTCCTTTTGTGTCTGGCTTGTGTCACTCAACATAATATCCTCCAGGTTCATCCATGTTGCCATATGCTTTATGACTTCATATCTTCATACAGCTGCATAATATTCCATCGTGTGAACAGACCACAGTTTGTTTATCCATTCATCTGTTGATGGACACCTGGGTTGTTTCCAACTTTTGGCAATCATAAATAATGTTGCTATGAACATCGGTGTGCAGATGTCTGTTCATGTCACTGCTCTAGGTTCTTCTGGGTATATACCCAGTAGTGGTATTGCAGGGTCACGTGGCAAGTCTATATTCAACTTCTTTAGGAACTGCCAAACAGTCCTCCATAGTGGTTGTACCATCCTGCATTCCCACCAAGAGTGAAGAAGTGCTCCTATCTCTCCACATCCTCTCCAACACTTGTAGTTCTCTGTCTTTTTAAAGGTGGCCATTCTGATAGGTGTGAAATGATATCTCATTGTAGTTTTGATTTGCATTTCCTTAATTATGAGTGATGTTGAGCATTTCTTCGTGTGTTTTTTTGCCATTTGTATTTCTTCTTCGGAGAAATGTCTATTCAAGTCTTTGGCCCATTTTTTAATTGGGTCATTTGTCTTTTTATTGTTGAGCTGTAACATCTCTTTATATATCCTGGATATTAAACCCTTATCAGATATGTGATTTCCAAATATTTTTTCCCATTGAGTTGGCTGCCTTTTCACCCTTCTGACAAAGTCCTGTGAGGTGCAAAAGTGTTTAATTTTGAGGAGGTCCCATTTATCTACTTTTTCTTTTGTTGCACGTGCTTTGGGTGTGAGGTCCAAGAAAGCACTACCTACTACAAGGTCTTGAAGATGTTTCCCTACATTTTCTTCTAGTAGTTTTATGGTCCTGGCTTTTATATTTAGATCTTTGATCCATTTTGAGTTGATTCTTGTATAGGGGGTGAGATAGGGGTCCTCTTTCATTCTTTTGGTTATAGATATCCAGTTCTCCCAACACCATTTGTTGAAGAGACTGTTTTTTCCCATTAGCGTGGGCTTGGTAGGTTTGTCAAAAACCAGTTGACTGTATAGGTGAGGGTATATTTCTGCATTCTCAATTCTATTCCACTGATCGATATGTCTATCTTTATGCCAGTACCGTGCTGTTTTGACCACCGTAGCTTTGTAATATGTTTCAAGGTCAGGCAGTGAAATTCCTCCCACATTGCTCTTCTTTTTTAGAATACTTTTGGTTATTCGGGTGCACTTACTCTTCCAGATGAATTTGGTAATTGCCTTCTCTAAATCTGTAAAGTAAGCTGTTGGGATTTTATTGGTATTGCATTGAATCTTTAAATCAGTTTGGGCAAGATTACATCTTCACGATATTTATTCTTCCAATCCATGAACACGGAATGTATTTCCATTTGTTTAGGTCTTTTTAAATTTCTTCTAGCATTGTTTTGTAGTTTTCTGCATATAGGTCCTGTACTTCTTTGGTTAAATTAAGTCCTAGGTATTTGAGTCTTTTTGTTGCTATTGGAAATGGAATTTTCCTCCTGATTTCCTCCTCAGATTGTTCAGTACTAGTGTACAAAAACATTACTGATTTTTGCGTGTTGATCTTGTATCCTGCCACTTTGCTGAACTCATTTATTAGTTCAGGTAGCTTTGTTGTGGATGCTTCAGGATTTTCTCAATACTGGATCATGTCATCTGCAAACAGTGAGAATTTTACTTCCTCTTTTCCTATTTGGGCACCTTTAATTTTTTTTTCTTGTCTAATTGCCCTAGCTAGAACTTCTAGTACAATGTTGAGTAACAATGGTGACAGTGGGCATCCTTGTCTTGTTCCTGATCTTAGGGGGAAAGCTTTCAACCTTTCCCCATTGAGTATGATGTTGGCTGTGGGTTTTTCATATATGCCTTTTGTCATATTTAGGAAGTTTCCTTTTATTCCTATCTTTTGAAGTATTTTTATCAAAAAAGGATGTTGGATTTTGTCGAATGCCTTTTCTGCATCTATTGAGATGGTCATGTGGTTTTTTTCCTTCAATTTGTTAATGTGGTGTATTACATTGATTGATTTTCTTATGTTGAACCAGCCTTGCATACCAGGAATAAATCCCAGTTTGTCGTGATGTATAAGTCTTTTGATATGCTGTTGGATTCGATTTGCAAGTATTTTGATGAGAATTTTTGCATCTGTGTTCATTAGAGAGATTGGTCAGTAATTTTCTTTTCTTGTGGAATCTTATCTGGCTTTGGTATTAGGGTGATGTTGGCTTCATAAAATGTTTTGGGTAATTTTCTGTCCTCTTCAATTTTATGGAAGAGTTTAAATAGGATTGGTGTTAATTCTTTTAGAAATGCTTGGTAGAATTCACCTGTGAAGCCATCTGGTCCTGGACTTTTCTTTGCTGGGAGATTTTTGATGACGGATTCAATCTCCTTAATGGTGGGTGATTGGTTTGTTAAGTTCTTGTATTTCTTGTTGTGTCAGTGTAGGCTGGTTATGAGTTTCTAGAAATGTGTCCATTTCATCTAGGTTGTCTAGTTTGTTGGCATATAGTTTCTCATAATATCCTCTTACGATTCTTTTTATTTCTGTGAGGTCATTTGTAATTTCCTCCCTTTCATTTCTGATTGTAATTATTTGCATCTTCTTTCTTTTTTTCTTTGTTAGTTCTAGCTAGGGGTTTGTCAATTTTATTGATCTTCTCAAAGAACCAGCTTTTGGTTTAGTTGATTTTCTCTATTGTTTTTCTGTTCTCATTTTCATTTATTTCTGCTCTAATCTTTTTTTTTTTTTTTTTTTTTTTTTTAAAGATTTTATTTATTTATTCATCTATCCACCCCTTGCTGCCTGTGCTCGCTGGGTCAGCCAACCACGCCGTGCGGGCGGGCCCGCCCTCACCAGGAGGCCCCGGGAACCGAACCCGGGGCCTCCCACATGGTAAACGGGAACCCCACTGATTGAGCCACAGCTGCTTCCCTGCTCTAATCTTTATTATTTCTTTCCTTCTTTTTGCTTTGGGATTGGTTTGCTGTTCTTTTTCTAGTTTCTCAAGTTGTTCAGTTAAATCTTTGAGTTTAGCTCTTTCTTGTTTTTTAATATAGGCATTTAGGGCTATAAATTTCCCTCTCAAGACTGCCTTCGCTGTATCCCGTAAGTTCCGATACATTGTTTTCTCATTTTCATTTGTCTCAATATATTTACTTATTTCACTTGCAATTTCTTCTTTGACCCACCGAATATTTAGGAGTGTGTTGTTCAGTCTCCACACATTTGCAAATTTACTTTTTTCCTGTTACTGATTTCTAGTTTCATTCCATTATGATCTGAGAATGTGCTTTGTATAATTTCAATCTTTTTATATTTATTTAGAGCTTCATTGTGACCTAACATGTGGTCTATCCTGGAGAATGATCCATGGGCACTTGAGAAGAATGTATAAACTGCTGAGTTTGGATACATTGTTCTGTATATGTCTATTAGGTCTAACTTGTTTATCATATTGTTCAAGTTCTCTATTTCCTTGTTGATCTTCTGTCTAGTTGTTCTATCTAATGATGTGAGAGGAGTGTTGAGGTCTCCAACGATTATTGTAGAAATGTCTATTTCTCCCTTCAGTTTTGCCAGAGTTTGTCTCATATATTTTGGGGCACCCTGGTTAGGTGCGTAGATATTTATGACTGTTATATCTTCCTGGAGGATCGTCCCTTTTATTAATATATAATGGTCTTCTGCATCTCTTATCACTTTTTTGCATTTGAAGTCTGTTTTGTCTGATATTAGTATAGCTACCCCTGCTCTTTTCTGTTTACTATTGGCGTGGAGTATCTTTTTCCAACCTTTTACTTTCAGCCGGTTTGTATCCTTGGGTCTGAGGTGAGTTTCTTGTAAGCAGCATATGGATGGCTCATGTTTTTTTAATCCATTCTGTCAGCCTGTATCTTTTGATTGGGGAATTTAATCCATTCACATTCAATGATATTACTGAAAATGCACTATTTATTTCCTCCATTTTATTCTTTGGTTTTCATATGTCATCTTATTTTTGTCTCTCTTTTTACTCTTTTGGTTATCCTTTCTGCTTTTCTTTCTTCTATACTCTCCTCCAAGCCTCTCTTTCCTGTCTTTTTCTTTCAGGTCCTAAGGCTTCCTTTAATATTTCCTGCAAAGGTGGATTCTTTTTTGCAAACTCTCTTAGTTTCTCTTTGTTTGTGAATACTTTATATTCACCTTCATATCTGAAGGCCAGTTTTGCTGAATAAAGAATTCTCAGCTGGCAGTTTTTCTCTTTCAGTTTCCTAATTGTATCATACCACTGTCTTCTCGTCTCCATGGTTTCTGAAGAGAAATCTGCACTAAGTCTTACTGGATGTCCTTTGTACGTCATCGTTTGCTTCTCTCTTGCTGCTCTGAGAATTTTCTCTTTATCTTTTACATTTGATATTCTGAATAATATGTGTCTTGGCATAGGTCTATTTGGATTTATTCTCATTGGGGTACAGTGTGCTTCTTGGACATGTAAGTTCATTTCTTTCGTGAGAGTTGGGAAATTTTCAGCGATTATTTCCTCAAATACTCTTTCTGCCCCTTTTCCTTTCTCTTCCCCTTCTAGAACTCCCATGACACGTTTGTTGTTGCGTTTTGTGTTGCCAGTCAACTCTCTGAGCCCCTGCTCAATTTTTTCCATTCTTTTCTCTCTCTCTGTTCTTTTCTCTCTTCAATTTTAGCTGCTCTGTCTTCGGTATCACTTATTCTTTCTTCTATCATTTCGAGTCTGCTGTTGTATGCCTCAAACGTATTTTTGACTTCACCTATTGTGTCTTTCATTCCCATGAACTCCGTTACTTTTCTGTTCAGGATTTCAAATTCTTCTTTGCGATCGCTCAATAACATCTTGATGTCCTTTATCTGTTTAACTATATTCTCTTTCATCTCATTAATTTGATTTTGGAAATTTGTGCTCATCTCACTGATTAGTTCTCTCAAATTCTGCATCTCTTCTGGGACTTTGCTGTATTCCTTTTCTTGGGCCATGTCTTCTATTTTCTTAGTATGGCTTGTAATTTTTTGCTGGTGCTTAGGCATCTGGTTAGTTTGCATTTTACTTAGATGCTCTATCTCTTTCTCTTTTATGGGGTTTTAGTGGCAGGAGGCTGTGAGCACAGCTCTTTGATTTTTGGCTCAACCTTGATTGTTAGGATTGTTTTGCTGGTTGCTCAAAACTGGGCACTGGACCCAGTAATTGGTTGCAGAGTCGTTTCCTAGGGCCTTCGGCAGGGAGGCTATAGAGGCCAGGAAAAGCCTCTCCTACTTATTAATTTTCTTATGTGTACTTCCTGGTCTGCCAGGAGATGACGCTTGTTGGCAGCTCTCAATTCAGTGCCTGGTGGGAGCGTATTTGTTGTGACACGGACCAGATCAATGTGATAGAACTCCTGTCTGGGGGCTAAGAGCCCTGTAATTCAAACTTTCTGAGACAATTCTCCAGACTTCTCTCATAGCGGCCCCCTTTTCCCAGCTAGGAAACATTTCCACTCCCTTCTGAATCCTCAACAATCAGTCCCTGTTAGTAGAGGAGGAGATTGGGTGGTTTGTATGTCTTTAGCCCCTTGCAGGCTCCAAGGCAACCAATGGCGCAGCCCCACCCAGCCTAGAAGGGCTCTCGGGACAGGGCAGACCAAACCTGGGAGTCAAAAGCAGGGTCAGCCCCAGACTCTCTCTCCCCTCTCCCGTGGAGTCCTCAACAATTAGTCCACGCTAGAAGAGAGGGAGGTTCGAGGGTCGGATTTCTCCAGTCTTCCTAGGCTCCCAGGGCAAACCGCCGTGTGGAAGGGTCCGTGGGCCTCCGCAGCCCAAATTTACAGGTCAGAACCTGAGTCAGCCTAAGGCTGTGTCCCTCTCTCTCCCCTTTCCGTGAATGGTAGATCCCTGGAGCCCCCTACGTCTGTGGTCGCAGGCCCAGAGGCCGGAGAATTCTGAAGGGTGTGGGGGAGGGTGCCGGCAGCAGCAGAAGCTGCTACTTCTAACTCATGGTTCTGGTTCTGTCGTCGTGATTTCCCTCTTCTGTCCCTTTCTCCTCTGGGTGGTGTGCAGCCTTCACCTGCTGTCCTAAACCCTAGAAGATTATGATAGTCCAAATGCATCCTAAACTACAAGTTATCTTAACAATGCATGTCTACTTTCATGTTCAAGGTACTTGATCTGATATTTTTCTCTTTCTTCAATTCAGCATTTGTGGAGTCCTCTCACTTTATCTATCCTTTTTAAAAAAGGATTTATTTATTTATTTACTTTTATCCATTTTTACCGCCACCCCCCCTTTTGCTGTTTTTGTGTCCATTTGCTAGGCAACTCTTTGTGTCCGTTTCCTGCCCTCTCTTCTTTTTTTATTTTTTTTATTTATTTTTTTTATTATGGGTAAAAATCAAAATTCTCACAATACATACAAACATTTGTAAAATGATATATAAATATATATGCATATATGTGTATTTGCTTACAAAAATGTTATTTATATATATATATATATACATATATTTTAAGAGGTGCTTAGATTACCTAAAATATTACACGGAACCCACTGGGATTCCCATTTGCCCACCTCCCACACCTCCCACCACATCCCACACAAACATCTCCCACAGTGTGGCCCACCAACCTCAATGAACTTACACATCCTGGAGCCTTGCCACCAACCATAGACCACGGTTCACACTGTAGACCACACTCTCTCCCACTCAGTTCTGAGTGGTGTGTGCTGATTTAAAATGGCCTACATCCATTGCCACAACAGTACTCAGGACAACCTCCAACTCCCAAAGAAGCCCCTGTATTTCAACTGCTCATCCCCTCCCTACCCAAAAACTGTCAAGTGTCCTGCCCTCTCTTCTCATCCTTCTCCTCCTGTATTCACTGGGATTCAATCCTCGGAACCCCCGATGTGAGAGAGAGGCATCCTACCACCTGCGCCACGTTAATTCCTGATTTTTCGGTGCGTCTCGTCTTGGCTCTCCCTTGTATCACTCTCCTGTTATGTCATCATCTTGCTGCGTGGCTCGCAGGGCCTGGCGGCGCACCCGTGCACAGGGCCTGGGGGCTCACCTGCTCGCAGAGCCTGGTGGTGCACCCGCTCGCGGGGCCTGGTGGCCCGCATGCCTTCTAAGATCTATTTCTAATGGGAAGTAGTCTAGCCTGTGAAATCAGTTTCATTAGAAATGATGATGATGGTGGTGGTGATGATGATAGTGCTGCAGTTTAAAAAGCATTTTCACATGTACCAATTTTATGTAATCTTCACCACAACCCCAGGAGGTTATTATTAGTAGACCCATTTTACAAATGAAAAAACTGGTTCAAAGAGCGTAAGTAATTTGACCATTTCTCACAGATATAAAATCTTAGAAATAGGACTTGAACTTAAAGGTTTTGCTTTTTTAATGCTAAAATACTTAATGAGGTGTGGAAATAGCCCAGAAGAGGGACTTAGGGTAGTATGTTTTGATCAGGGATGACTTCACAAAAGAGATGCTTCTTCAATAGGACTTTGAATCATAAATTGGAGTTTGCCAAGTCGACGCAGCAGGGAAGCATGTCTAGCTTAAGAGAACAACATGAGGAGAGGCCTACAGCATCATGAAACCATAGTGTAGGGGAATTGGTAGAACATAAAGAATAAGGTAAGAAATGGTGAGAGATGACACTAGAGAGATAGGCAGGGGCCAAATGATGCCATACGCTATTTTCAGGCTAAAGAACCTGAACTTTATCCTGTAGGTGATGGAGAGCTAGGGAAGGTTTCATTTTGTTTTGTTTTGTTTCCGTAAATAGAATGATTTGCACTTGATAGCTCACTCTGGTAATAAAAGGGAACACAGACTGAGAAAAATCTTTAGTTCCCAAGGAAAGAACTAAAAGGTGTTAGGTAGCCTCTGGAGAATCATTTTTCTCTATCTGAATTTCATGATCTTTTAAAAAAAATTATTAGAGAAGTTATGGGTTTACAGAACAATCATACATCAAATACAAAATTCCCATATGCTATTCCCATATGTTATTATTAACACCTTGCATTGGTATGGTACATTTGTTAAAATTGATGAAAGCACATTTTAATAATTTTACTATTAACTGTAGTCTGTGGTTTAACTTAGGGTTCACTGCATTATGCAGTTCCATGGGTTTTTAAAAAAACATTTTATTCTAGCAACATATATATAATCTAAAATTTCCCCTTTTTAGCCACATTCAAATAAGTAATTCATTGCTGTTAATTATATTCACAATGTTGTGCTACCATCACCACCATCCATTACCAAAACTTTTCCATCATCCCAAATAGAAATTCTATACATTTGTTTGTTTTCTTTATATATATATATATATATTTTTTTTTTTTTTTTTTTAATTAAAGAAATTGTGAACTTACAAAACAATCATGCACAATATGCAAAAGTCCCATACAACACCCCTCTACCAATACATTACATTGCTGTGGTATATTTGTTACATATTATGAGAGAACGTCATCAGACTGTTAGCACTAACTATGGTCTATAGCATACATATGGTATCTGTGGAAAACACTCTATATATTTTAAGCCATAATTTCCCTATTTCCTACCCCCAACCCATTCCCTGGTAGCCTCTGTTCTAGATTCTGACTCTGAGTTTGCTTATCTAATTATTTCATATCAGTGAGATCATACAATATGTGTCCTTTTGTGTCTGGCTTATTTCACTCCACACAATGTCTTCAAGGTTCAACCATGCTGTTGCATATATCAGAACTTCATTCCTTTTTAGGGCTGAATATTATTCCATTGTATGTAGTTACCACATTTTGTATATCCATTTATTGGTTGATGGGCTCTTTTGTTGCTTCTATATGTTAGCAATGGTGAATAATGCTGCTGTGAACATCAATATGCAAATATCTATTCGAGTCCCTGCTTTCAATTATTTTTGGGTATATACCTAGTAGTGGGATTGCTGGGTCATATGGTAGTTCTATACTTAGTTTTCTGAGGAACTGCCAAACTGTTCATTTTATATTTTACATTTCCCTCAGCAATGAATGAATCTTCCTTTTTCTCCACAGCTTCTCCAACACTTGTAATTTTCCATTTTAAAAATAGTAGCTGTAGCAGTTTGATATTGCTTATGAATTCCAAAAATAGATACTGGATTATGTTTGTGAACTGGTCTGTTCCTCTGGGCATATTAGATTGGATTGGTTTCAGAGGTGTTACTTTTACTTGATTAAATAATGATTAAGGCTTTGATTGGGCCACATCAGTAGGACGTTGAGTCCCTGCCCCCTTGGTGGTGGGGACTCACAGAGAAAACGACATGGCAGAGGAGAAAGTTAGAGTTTTCATGCTGGAGCCCCAGGAAGTAAATACACAGAGAAGCAGATATGTGAGAAAAGAGAGAAGGCTCCATTAGACATGGCAGAGGTCCTGAGAAGAGACAAGCCATTTGCCTGATAGTTTACAGCTGACCTTGTGGAGAGAACAGAGCAGCTGAGCCCAGAGAGAAATGAGCCCCGGGAGAGAGATGAGACTTATCCAAGCCTACAGCTGATATTGCAAGAAGCTGGGACTATGGAGCCTTAAGAGGAAGGGGAAGGCTGGACCTTTGCAGATGTTGGCAGCCATCTTGCTCCAACATGTGGCAACAGACTTTGGTGAGTTAAGTAATTTACACTTTATGGCCTGGTAACTGTAAGCTTCTACCCCAAATAAATACCCTTTATAAAAGCCAACAGAGTTCTGGGACTTTGCATCAGCACCCTTATGGCTGAATAATACAGTAGCCATTCTAGAGGATGTGAAATGGTATCTCATTGTGGTTTTGATTTGCAGGTCCCTAATGGCTATTGATGTTGAGCATTTTTTTCTTCTTTGGAGAAATGTCTATTCAACTCTTTTGCCCATTCTTTTCATTGGGCTACTTTACTTTTTATTGTTGAGTTGAAGGATTTCTTTATGTATTCTGGCTATTAAACTTTTATTGGATATGTGGTTTCCAAGAATTTTCTTCAATTGTATAGGTTGTAATTTTGCCTTCATGATAAAGTCCTTTGAGGCACAAAAGTTTTAAATTTTCATGAGGTCCTGTTTATCTGTTTTTTTCTTTTTTTGCTTGTGCTTTGGATGTAAAGTCTAAGAAACCATTGCCTAACACAATCCTGCAGATGCTTCCTTACATATTTTTTTAGGAGTTTTATAGTTCTTGCTCTTATATTTTGAATTAATTTTTGTATACACTGTGAGGTAAGAGTTTGCCTTCATTTTTAAAAGAAATAGATCCAGTTTTCTCAGCACTAGTCTTTCCCAATTGAGTGGTCTTTGTCCCCTTGTCAAAACTCAATTTGCCATAAATGTGGGGGTTGATTTCTTTTAAAAAAATTTTTATTTGAGAAGTTGTGAGTTAACAAAATAACCATGTATACCATACAGGATTCCCATATATCA
This sequence comes from Tolypeutes matacus, assembly GCA_026826555.1. Lineage (NCBI taxonomy): Eukaryota > Metazoa > Chordata > Mammalia > Cingulata > Chlamyphoridae > Tolypeutes > Tolypeutes matacus. Next base: position 6,897,486 of record JAKSZT010054561.1, on the reverse strand, counting down.
CCCACCACCACCATCTTACTTTGTTGTGACACATTAGTTCTCCAACTTCATTCTTCTTTTTCAAGATGGCTTTGGCTATTCGGGGCCCCTTACCCTTCCATATAAATTTAATGATTGGATTTTCCATTTCTGCAAAGAAAGATGTTAGAATTTTTGTGGGATTGCATTGAATCTATGAATTGTTTTGGGTAGAATTGATATCTTAACAATATTTAGTCTTCCCCCCAATCCATAAACACAGAATGTCCTTCCATTTATTTAGGTCTTCTTTGATTTCTTTTAGCAATGTTTTGTAATTTTCTGTGTACAGGTCCTTTACATTCTTAGTTAAATTTATTCCTAGATATTTGATTCTTTTAGTTGCTATTGTAAATGGAACTTTTTCTTCTCTTCTATTGTTCATTGCTAGTGTATAGAAACATTACTGATTTGGGAGTGTTGATCTTGTACCCTTCACTTTGCTAAATTCATTTATTAGCTCAAGGAGCTTTGTTGTGGATTTTCTGTATATAGGATCATATCATCTGCAAACAGGGCAAGTTTTACTTTTTCCTTTCCAATTTGTATACCTTTTATTTCTTTTTCTTGCCTAATTACTTTGGCTAGAACTTCCAGTACAATGTTGGATAACACTGGTGACAGTGGGAATCCTTGTCTTGTTCCTGATCTTAGAGGGAAAGCTTTCAGTCTTTCAACATTAAATAGGATATTAGCCATGAGTTTTTCATATATGCCCTTTATCATGTTAAGGAAGTTTCCTTCTCTTCCTAGTTTTTTAAGTGCTTTTATCAAGAAGTGGTGCTGGATTTTCTCAAATGCCTTTCCTGTATCAGCTGAAATGATCATGTATTTTTTCCCCTTCTTTCTTTTAATGTGCTGTATTAGATTAATTGATTTTCTTATGTTGAGTCACCCTTGCATACTTTGGATAAATCCCACTTGATTATGATGTATAATTCTTTCAATGTGCTCTTGGATTCTATTTACTAGTACTCTGTTGAGGATTTTTGCATCCAATTTCACAAGAATACTATTTTCTTCTTTTGTGGTATCTTTATCTGGCTTGGGTATGAGGGTGATATTGGCCTCATAGAATTAATTAGGGAGTGTTCCCTCCTCTTAAAATTTTTAGAAGAATTTGAGCAGTGTGGGTATTAATTCTTCTTGGAATGTTTGGTAAAATTCCCCTGTGAAGCCATCCAATCCTGGACTTTTCTTTGTTAGGAGGTATTTAGTTACTGATTTAATTTCTTTACTAGTTACTTGCTTATTGAGATCTATTTCTTCTTGAGTCAGAGTAGGTAGTTTGTGTGTTTCTAGGAATTTGTTCATTTCACCTAGGTTATCTAATTTGTTGGCATATAGTTGTTCATAGTATCCTGTTATACTCCTTTTACATTTTAGTGGGCATGGTAGTTGTATTAGTCAGCCAAAGGCGTGCTGATGCGAAGTACCAGAACTGTTGGCTTTTATAAAGGGTATATATTTGGGGTAGAAGCTTACAGTTACAAGGCCCTAAAGAGTCCAACTCAAGGTACCATAAGAGGTACTTTCTCACCCAAAGTCTGTTGCCACTTGTTGACGCAAGATGGCAGGTGATATCTGCGAGGGTTCAGCTTTCCTCTTCCCTCTTAAGGCTCCATGGGTCCAGCTTCTTCCAATTTAAGCTGTAGGCTGGCATAAGGCTTGTCTCTCTTCCTAGGGCTCATTTCTTTTCAGGCTCAGCTGTTCCAGTCTCTTCACAAGGTCAGCTGTAAACTATCAGGCAAATGGCTCAACTCTCTCCAGGGCTCCAGCATCAAAACCAAGTTCTCTCCTCTGCTGTGTCTTTTTCTGTATGAATGTCTGCTCACCAAGGGGGTAGGAACTCAATGCCCTACTTACATGGCCAAATCAAAGCCCTAATCTTAATTTAACCAAGTAAAGGTAACCTTTGGATTTAAAACAATCAAAGGGTATCATGCCTAGAGGAACCAACTAGTTGACAAACATAATCAATATCCTTTTGGACTTCATAAATATCAAACTGCCACAGTAGTAATGTCCCCCTTTTAATTTCTGATTTTAGTCATTTGTATCTGTTCTTTTTTCTTTGTCAGTCTAGCTAAAACTTTGTCAGATTTATTGATCTTTTCAAAAAATGAACTTTTGGTTTTGTTGATTTTCTCTAATTTAAAAAAAAATTCTCACCTCCACTCTAATCTTTATTTCCTTCTTTCTGCCCACTTTGGTTTTACTTGCTCTTCTTTTTCTAGTTCTTTCAGTTTTGAAAGTAGGATAGGTTTCTGATTTGAAATCTTTCTTCTTTTTTTAGTGTCAGCATTTAGAACTAAAAATTTCCCTCTCAGCACTGCCTTTGCTGCCTCCCATAAGTTTTGGTATGTTGTATTTTTATTTTCATTTGCCTCAAGATATTTCCTAATATCTCTTGTGATTTCCTTTTTAACCCATTTGTTTTTAAAGAGTATGTTGTTTAATTTCCTCATTTGTGAGTTTTCTATTTGTCCCTCTGTTATTGATTTCTAGCTTCATTCCACTGTGGTCAGAGAAGATACATTGTATTATTTCAGTCTTTTCAAATTGACTGAGACTTGTTTTGTGACCCAAGATATGGTCTATCCTGGAGAATGATCCATGTGCGTTAGAGAAGAATGTGTAGGGAAGCGGCTGTGGCTCAATCAGTAGGGCTCCCGTTTACCATATGGGAGGCCCCGGGTTCGGTTCCCGGTTCCCGGGGCCTCCTGGTGAAGGCAGGCCTGCCCACACGGCATGGTTGGCTGGCCCAGTGAGCGCAAGCAGCAAGGGGGGGATAAATGAATAAATAAATAAAAATCTTTAAAAAAAAAAAAAAAGAGAGAAGAATGTGTATGCTCTTGTTGGGCAAAGTGTTCTATATGTGTCAGTTAGGTCTAGTTGGTTTAGAGTATCATTCAAATCTTGTATTTCCTTGTTGATCTTCTGTTTAGGTGTTCTATCCATCATTAAAAGTGGTGAAAGTAGGAGGCTTTTGATACAGTGCTTATTTCACAAACTTATTTGCATGTTTGTAATTGAGCTTTTTGTTTTAGATGGAATAGCATGAGGAGAAATCTTAAAACAGTGCTGTGTTTATTTTTTTCTCTCAGGGTGGCCAGTATTTTGACTTATTTATCCTGTTTAAGCTGTTTGAAATGTCCACTGTTATTCTGAACAAGTAATTCTATTTTCTTTTATCTCTGGCATAAGATTATATAACTTAATGTTACCTGTCTCGATGCATAAAAGGTAAGATGTGGCTTCTTTTAAGATGTGTGTTTTAATCTAGGTCTCTTGTATCCATTAATTGTTGTGAGAAGCAGTCATAGCTGTTCTTACTGCTGCCAGGTGGTTTCATTTAAATCCATTGACAGTGCTTATTTTCTTGTATCTTGGAGGAAAATCACTTTGGGAAAGGGGATTTATTGTGTTAAGGCAAGTACTAAATTAAAAGATGGCCACATCTTAAAGTGGAAAAGTCCATTCTGTGAGAAAAAGAAATTCTTCCTGAGAAACTTGACAAGTATCTATCCATTTTACCAATCTATAATTTTTTAAAAGTTTAAATGCCTTCTCCTTTTGAGGAAAAAAGGGTGCTTTTTATTGTATAAAGCAGCATCTTATGTATTTTGATATACCGTTGTTTGAACTTCCATCTTTAGCTGATAGATTCTCAAATATCCTTGATTTTGGATGTTCACTATGTTTGTGAAAGAGGTTTCTAGAAAGATTCTCTTTTTCCCTAGGGGGAAAAAAAACCAAAATATCAATATTTGATTGTGTGTGTGAAGCTCAACATATAAGAACATCTTTTTATCTAGGTTTTATTTCTGCTCTTTATTGAAAACAAACATTCACCCCCCAAAAAAAAGTTTTGAGAGAAACTCATTTTCTTTGACAGGGTATTACTTAATATTTTGGTCTATTAAACTTTCCCCAATTAGTAGTTAGATTCCCTGTGCTAATGGTTCAGCTTATATAGATGCACTGTTTATTATGTACCAAACTGATTTCAAAAGTACTACATTGAAAATAAACTAGTAATTTGGTAACTGTTTTTCTTCATAAAGTTCTGCGTTGGCATCTTCACAGTTTCCAAACTGTATCTATACATCAGAAATGTCATTATTCTGAGTGGTCTTTTTAATGTGACTTCCTTTTAATATTGTACATACATTGTATCTTTGTTTTATGGTAATAAGTAAAAAAAAAAAGTAGACTTCATATTTTGTACAAAATATCCTGTATTAGTCAGCCAAAGAGGTGCTGATGCAAAGTACCAGAAATCTGTTGGTCTTTATAGAGGGTATTTATTTGGGGTAGAAGCTTACAGTTACCAGGCCATAAAGCAAAAGTTTCTTCCTTCACCAAAGTCTGTTGCCACATGTTGGAGCAAGACAGCTGCCGATATTTGCCAGGGTTCAGGGTTCTTGGGTTCCTCTCCTCCCGGAGCTGAGTTTCTCTCCAGGATCAGCTCCTCTGTTTCCTCCACAAGGTCAGCTGTAGACTGTGAGGCTCTCTAGGCTTTGCTTCTCTCCACAAGGCCAGCTGTGAACTGTCAGGTGGATAGCTTGTCTCTTTTCCTGGGGCCTTCCTTCTCTCCTTCTTCATCAGAGCTCCAACTTCAGAACTACTCCAACTCTATTCTTTACCATGTCTTTTTATCTTTGAGATCCCACCCACCAAGGGGTGGGGCTCAACACCCTTCTGACGTGACCCAGTCAATGCCTTAATCATAACTTAATCATGGGGAAGCGGCTGTGGCTCAATCAGTAGGGCTCCCGTTTACCATATGGGAGGCCCCGGGTTCGGTTCCCCGGGCCTCCTGGTGAAGGCAAGCCCGCCCGCACGGCGTGGTTAGCTGACCCAGCGAGCGCAAGCAGCAAGGGGGGGATAAATGAATAAATAAATAAAATCTTAAAAAAATAATAATAATAAAAAAATAACTTAATCATGCCCAGATTAACAGACCAGTTTATAAGCATAATCCAATATCTGTTTTTGGAATTCATAACTATATCAAACTGCCAAACTGCTACATGTCCAATGTACAGAATAAAAACATTCATAGAAACAGCAAAAAAAAAAAAAAAGTCTCTTGCTGTTAATGTAGAACTGTCAATTTCTCCCTTCAAATATGTCAGTATTTGCTTCATATATTTTAGGGCTCTGTTGTTAGATCTATATATAATTATAATTGTTACATCTTGCTGAGTTGACCTCTTTATCGGTACATAATAACCATTTTTGTCCTTTGTAACTGTTTTTTATTTTTTTTTAACTTAATTAATTTATTTTTTTATTTTTTTGAGGTACCAGGGCCAAGGATTGAAACCGGGACCTCATATGTGGGAAGCTGGTGCTCAACCACATCAGCTGGAGCCACATCAGCTCCCCTGAGTTGGTGTTTTTCTTTTGTTTGATTGTTGTTTGTTTTGGTTTAGTTTTGTTTTTATGAGGTACCAGGGACCGAACCTGGGACCTCCCATTTGGGAAGCAGGTGCTCAACCACCTGAGCCACATCCATTCCCTGTTACTGTTTTTTGACTTAAAAATCTATTTTATCTGATATTAGTTTAGTCATAGCAGCTCTCTTTTGGTTACCACCTGCATGGTACAGTTTTTCCTTATCCTTTCACTTTCAACCAATTTATATTTCTGAATTTAAGGTGAGTCTTTTGTAGACAGCATATAGTTGGATCATGCCTTTTTATCTGTTCTGCCAATCTCTGCCTTTTGAATGGAAAGTTTAATCCATTTACTTTTTTTTTTTTTTTTTTTCCTGAGGTACTGGAGACAGGGGATTGAACCCAGGGCCTCATATACTGGTACTCAATCACTGAGCCACATCAGTTTCCCTGAGTTGGTTTTTTTGTTAGTTTTGCTTGTTGTTTGTTTTTGTTTTTTGAAGAGGTACCAGGAACCAAACCCAGGACCTCCCATGTGGGAGGTGGGCACTCAACCTCTTGAGCCACATCTGCACCCTTTGTTTACATTTAAAGTCTCTTCTGGTAATGCAGGTCTTCCTTCTGCCATTTTGCTATTTAGTCTTTGTAAGTCTTATACCTTTTTTCCCCCCTCAATTCTTCTGTTATTGCTTCTTTCATATTTATTTGATTTTTTGTTTTGTGCCATATTGAGTCCCTTCTCATTTCTATCAGGATATATTTTGCATATATTTTCCTTGTGATTATCATGGGGTTAAAATTTAACATCTTAAATATATAACAATTATATTTGATTAGATACCAAGTTGACTTTAATAGCATACACATGCACTGTTCCTATACCCCACTATCCCCCTACCTTTTTAGTACTTATTACAAGTTATATTCTTTCTATATAGTGTTTGTCCAAAACCATAGATTTATCAATACTTTTTATGAATTTGCATTTTTGCATCTGTAGGTAGTAAGAAATAGAGTTACAATACCAAAAAAATATAATACAATAATACTGACATTTATAATTATCCAATTGATTATCTTAATCAGAAGTCTTTATTTTTTTGCATTTTTTAAAACTTTATTTTGTGCAATTAATAATTGAAAATACAAACAATTAAAAAAGAAAAAGAAAACACAGTTGACTAAAAACATATATTTCTCAATTGAATGTACTGGATACATATAAAAATATTTTTTGAATCATACAATATGTTACATAAAATATTTGGTTCATAGTAATGCGGTCATACAGTATTTGTCTTTTTGTGTCAGCTTGCTTCACTCAATATAATTTCCTACTGGTTCATCCATGTTGTCATATGCTGTACAACTTCATTTCTTCTTAAGCTGCATAATATTCCATCGTGTGAATACACTACAGTTTATTTATCCATTTATCTATTGATGGACACCTGGGTTGTTTCCTCCTTTTGGCAATTGTGAATAATGCCGCTATGAACATCACTGTGCAGATATCTGTTCATGTCACTGCTCTCAGTTCTTCTGGATATAAACGCAGTAGTGGTATTGCAGGGTCATGTGGCAAGTCTATATTCAACTTCTTTAGGAAGTGCCAAACAGTCCTCCACAGTTGCTGTACCATTCTGCATTGCCACGAAGAGTGAAGAAGTGTTCTTGTCTCCCCACATCCTCTCCAACACTTGTAGTTCTCTGTCTTTTTAATAGTGGCCGTTCTGATAGGTATGAAATGATATCTCATTGTAGTTTTGATTTGCATTTCCCTAATCATTAGTGATGTTGAGCATTTCTTCATGTGTTTTTTTGCCACTTGTATTTCTTCTTTGGCCAAATGTCTACTCAAGTCTTTTGCCCATTTTTTAATTGGGTCATTTGTCTTTTTATTGTTGAGTTGTAACATTTTTTCATATATCCTGGATATTAAACCCTTATCGGATATGTGATTTCCAAATATTTTCTCCCATTGAGTTGGCTGCCTTTTCACCCTTTTGACAGATTCCTGTCAAGTGCAAAAGTGTTTAATTTTGAGGAGGTCCCATTTATCTATTTTTTCTTTTGTTGAGTATGCTTTGGGTGTAAGGTCCATGAAACCACCACCTACTATAAAATCTTGAAGATGTTTCCCTGTATTTTCTTCTAGTAGTTCTATGGTCCTGGCTTTCATATTTAGGTCTTTGATCCGTTATGAATTAATTCTTGTATAGGGAATAAAATAGTGGTCCTCTTTCATTCTTTTGGTTATAGATATATAGTTCTCCCAGCACCATTTGTTGAAGAGACTGTTTTGTCCTGTTAACATTAACTTGGTAGGTTTGTCAAAAACCAGTTGACTGTATTGGTGAGGGTTTATTTCTGGATTCTCGATTCTATTACACTGATCAATGTGTCTATCTTTATGCTAGTACCATGCTGTTTTGACCACTGTGGCTTTGTAATCTGTTTCAGGGTCAGGCAGTGAAATTCCTCCCACATTGCTCTTCTTTTTTAGAATGTTTTTGGCTATTTGGGTGCACTTTCCCTTCCGAATGAATTTGATAATTGCCTTTTCTAATTCTGTAAAGTAAGCTGTTGGGATTTTGATTGGTATTGCATTGAATCTATAAATCAGCTTGGGTAAGATTGACATATTCATAGTGTTCTTCCACTTCATGAACACGGAATGTCTTTTTATTTGTTTAGGTCTTTTAAATTTTCTTTTAGCATTGTTTTGTAGTTTTCTGCATATAGGTCCTGTACTTCTTTGGTTAAATCAATTCCTAGGTATTTGAGTCTTTTTGTTGCTTTTGTAAATTGGATTTTTTTCCCCCTGATTTCCTCCTCAGATTGTTCAACACTAGTGTCTAGAAACATTACTGATTTTTTTTGTGTTGATCTTATATCCTGCCACTTTGCTGAACTCATTTATTAGCTCAAGTAGTTTTGTCGTGAATACTTCAGAATTTTCTAAGTACAGAATCATGTCATCTGCAAACAGTGAGAGTTTTACTGCTTCTTTTCCTATTTGGATGCCTTTGGTTTTTTTTTTTTTTTTTTTTTTTTTTTTTTTTTTCTTTTTTAATTATCCAAGCTAGAACTTCTAGTACAAATATTGAATAACAATGGTGACAGTCTTTATTTCTTTATGCTACTTTGAACCACTGTCTAGTAGCCTTTCCTTTCAGTCTGCTTATAGGACAAGTCTATTGGTGACCAATTTCTTCAGCTTTTGTTTATATGGGAATGTCTTAATCTCTCCCTCATTTTTTTAAAAAGATTTATTTTATTTATTTCTCCCTATCCCTTCATTTTTTGCACTTGCTGTGTCTGTCTGTCTTCTTTTGTTTCTTTAGAAGACACCAGGAACTAAACCCTGGACCGCCCATGTGGGAGACAGGCGCCTAATTGCTTAAGCCACCTCTATTCCCTGCTTTTGCTGTGTCTTTCAATATGTTCTTCCTCCTGTGTCTCTTGTTGTGTCATCTTGTTGTGTTAGCTTGCTATGCCTCCCCTTCACATCAGCTCTCACTGTCTTGCTCATCTTCTCTAGGAGGCACCAGGAACCTCTGCTCCCTGCTTTGTTGTGTCTCTCATCATGTTTTTCTTCTTGAGTCGTTTTGTTGTGTCAGCTTGCCATGCCTACCCATTGTGCCAGCTCACCATCTTCTTTAGGAGGCACTGGGAACCCAACCACAGATCTCCCATGTGATAGGTGGGAGCTCAATCACTTGAGCCACATCCGCTTCCCTCTCTTCTCATTTTTGAAAAAAAGCCTCATTGGATATAAAATTCTTGTTTGGCAATTGTTTTCTTTCAGCACTTTAAGTATTTCAACCCACTGCCTTCTTTCCTCCGTAGTTTCTGATGAGATATCAGCACTTAATCTAACTGTGATTCCCTTGTGCATAACATGTTGCTTTTCTCTTGCAGCTTTCAGAACTCTCCCTTTGCATTCAATATTTTGATCAGCATGTGATGGGGTATATCATATTTTCCTTCAAGATTATCCTGTTTGGTGTTCTCTGGTCTTCTTGGATATGCATATTCATGTCTTTTGCTAAGTTTGGGAAGTTTTCTATCATTATTTCTTTGAATATCCTTCCTTCTCTTTTTTTCTCCTTCTGGGACCCCCCTAATGCATATATTTGTACACTTGATGGTGTCCCAGAGGTCTTTTTGGTTATTTTTGTTTTTTATTATTCATTTTTCTTTCTGCTCCTCAGTCTGACTCATTTTGATTGTCTTGTCTTTTAGTTTGCTGATTCTTTCTTCTGCCAGCTCCAATTTGCTGTTGAAAACTTCCTAGGAGTTTTTCATTTCGGTTATTGTGGTCTTCACCTCCAGTAGTTCTGTTTGATTCCTTTTTAAAATTTTCTTTCTCATTATTGAGAGTCTCATATTATTCATTCATTGTTTTTCTAATATCCTTTAGTTGTTTCTCTGTATTTTCCTTCATCTCCTTGAGCATATTGAAGATAATTTTTAAAGCAGTTTTATTACGATATATCCAAATACCATACAATCTATCCAAAGTGTACAATCAGTGGCTTTTAGTATAATCACAGTATTGTGCATTCATCACCACAGAAAATTTTAGAACAATTTCATTACTCCAAAATGAAATACTCCACACCCCTTAGCAGTCATCTCTCAATCCCTCTATCCTTCCCCAGAGCTGCATAACCACTAGTCTAATTCTATCTCTATAAATTGATTTATATTTACATTTTATATAATTGGACACATATAATATGTAGTACTTTCTCTTTGGTTTCTTTCACTTAGCATAATGTTTTTCTTTTCCCTGATAGTAACATCTTGTAACATTAACATACATTTGTTCAGTTTCAAAGAAAAACAGTCTTATAGATGTTTTTATTACCCATATTCGTAATGCACATGAGGTTTTACTATGCTATACAGTCCCATGTTACATTTTTTAGCTTTCATTTTAGTAATATACATGATCTTAGACTTTCCCTTTCTTTTTTTTTTTTTTAATTAATTATTTATTTATTTATTATTTATTTTTAAAGATTTTATTTATTTATTTATTCATTTATCCCCCCCCCCCTGCCGCCTGCGCTCGCCGGGCCAGCCAACCACGCCACGCGAGCGTGCCCGCCCCCACCAGGAGGCCCCAGGAACCGAACCCGGGGCCCCCCACACGGCAAACGGGAGCCCCATCGACTGAGCCACAGCCACCCCCCTAGACTTTCCCTTTCAATCACTGTCATACCCATATAATAGCTCTGCTAGTTACATACATTATGTTGTCCTTTCAACTTTTCTATTCATTTCCAAAGATTAACACACATTTTTTTTTTTTTAAGGTTTATTTATTTACTTTATCTATTTTAAACCCCACCTTCCCCATTTGCTGCTTTGTGTCCATTCGCTTGGCAATTCTCTATGTCTGTTTCCTGCCATCTCTTCTCATCTCCTCCTCCAGTCTTCACCAGGATTCGATTCTGCAGACATCCGATGTAGGAGAGAGGTATTCTGCCACCTGCACCACCTCCGTTCCTGGCTTTCAGAGCAACTCATCTTGTCTCTCCCTTGCGTCTCTCTCCTGTTACGTCATCATCTTGCTGCATGGCTCCCTGGGCCTGGAGGCTCACCGGCACACAGAGCCTGACAGCCCATGCGCCTTCTATATATATATATTTTTTTTTTTTTTTATTTTACCGGGAGGTCCCTCCATATGGCAGACGGACGCCCAACCATTTGAGCCACATCTGCCCCCCGTACACACAACATTTTTACCAGTTCTGCACAAGTTAACCTTCAGCTTTCCATTCTCTAATCTCGTTCCATTTTCTGGTGACCCATATTCTAGTTATTAACTCCATGAGTTTACACAATATATTTAGTTCATAATAGCACAGTCATACGTTATTTGTCCTTTTGTGTCTTGCTTGCTTCACTCGACATAATGTCCTTCAGGTTCATCCATGTTGTCATATGCTTCACAACTTCATTTCTTCTTACAGCTGCATGATATTCCATATTATGTATACACCACAGTTTGTTTATCCATTCATCGGCTGATGGATTATCTGGGTTGTTTCCATCTTTTGTCAGTCATGAATAACGCCACTATGAATATCTGTGTGCAAATGTCTGTTCATGTCATTGTTCTCAGATCTTCTGGGTCTATATCCAGTGGTGGCACTGCCAGGTCACGTGGCAAATCTATATTCAACTTCTTTAGGAACTGCCAAACAGTCCTCCACAATGGCTGTACCATTCTACATTCTCACCAACAGTGAATAAGTGTTCCTATCTCTCCACATCTTCTCCGACACTTGTAGTTTTCTGTCTTTTTATTTTTTTATTTATTTTTATTTATTTTTTTATTTTTTTAAAGATTTTATTTATTCATTCGTTTATCCCCCCCTTGCTGCTTGTGCTCGCCGGGTCAGCCAACCACGCCGTGCGGGCGGGCCCGCCCTCACCAGGAGGCCCCGGGAACCATTTACCATATGGTAAACGGGAGCCCTACTGATTGAGCCACAGCCGCTTCCCCTCTGTCTTTTTAATAGTGGCCATTCTGAGAGGTGTGAAATGATATCTCATTATAGATTTGATTTGCATTTCCCTAATGTGATGGTTAGGCTAATGTGTCAACTCGGCCAAGTAGTTGTGTCCAGGTGTTTGTTCCAGCAAGCACTGGGCTAATTGTAATACAAGAGCATTTATGGACTTCAATCACCAGTGAGTTTACTGCGTGGATGGCTGATTACATCTGCATCAATCAGGGAGATTACATTATCAATGGGTGGTGCTTTTATCCAATCAGTTGAATGACTTAAAAGTGGAAGTGATTTCAACATTCAGAGAGAATTTCCCAGCTCGTTGGACAGGCAACTTCTCCCAGAGACTCATCAACAACCTTTCATCGGGCTTTCATCGGAGCCCCTGGTTTGCAGCTTGCCTGAGGAACCTGGTCGCGTGAGAGACTTTTAGAGTTCCATATTATTCACAGATATCTCCTGCTGATTCTGTTTCCCAAGAGAACCCTGGGGTCGGATGTGGCTCAACTGGTTGGGCATCCGTCTCCCATATGGAGGGACCCGGGTTTGATCCCTGGGACCTCCCGGTAAAAAAAAAAAAAAAAAAAAACAAAAACCAAGAGAACCCTGACTAATACACCTAATCACTAGTGATGTGGACCATTTTTTCATGTGTTTTTTTTGCCATTTGTATTTCTTCTTTGGACAAATGTCTATTCAAGTCTTTCCCCCATTTTTTAATCTGGCTGGTTTTTTTTTTGTTGTTGTTGAATTGTAGCATCTCTTTATATATCATGGATATTAAACCCTTATCAGATATGTGATTTCCAAATATTTTCTCCCATTGAGTCAGCTGCCTTTTCACCCTTTTGACAAAGTCCTGTGAGGTGCAAAAGTGTTTAATTTTGAGGAGGTCCCATTTATCTATTTTTTCTTTTGTTGCTTGTGCTTTGGGTTTAAGATCCAAGAAACTCCCACCTACCACAAGATCTTTAAGATGTTTCCCTACATTTTCTTCTAGTAGTTTTATGATCCTGGCTTTTTTATATTTAGGTCTTGTGAAGATCAATTTAAAAATTTGTCTGGTATGTCCACAGTCTTTGTTGATGTTTTCTGGAATTTTATCCTTTTCCTTTGGGTAGGCCATCATTTCTTGTTTATTTGTTTGTCTTGTAATTTTTTGTTTTGCACACTGTACCTTTATAAAAATTTAAAATTTTTTTTTAGTTTTTTATTTTTTTCACTGTACATTTTTTTTCACTGTATGTTTTAATATTTTAAAATATTAACTCTGGGATTTATTCCTGGAGATGCCTGTTTCTTGAGTTTGTAACCAGTTGATGATATGACATAGATTTTCTTGAGTCTCAGCCCTTCTGTCAGGATGGTCTGCCCAAGGCTATTTCAAAGTACAGAGTCCTCTCTTTCATTTCTGGGCCTGTGTTTGGTCCTGAGTTTGTGCTTGCTAGTGGCCTTAGGAGTTCCCCTGTTTATAGGAGTTTGAATGCCCACTCTACTTCCCAGGAGACAGAAGTTCTCCCTCTCTCGAGTATTACACTGTTCCAGGTCATCCACCTCAATTGTTTCTTATACTGCTTTCATTGTCTCAAGCTGATTTTGCCTGGAAAGCAAATTTTGGGAGGGGGACCACACCAGAGAGGAGTTTTCCAAGTCAGTCTTTCCCAGCCAAAACAAGGCTAAGGACCCACAAGGGAGCACTGACAGGCTGCAGACCACCAGTTTTGGAGTTTCTTTCATGGACCCCAAAGTTGCGCTTTCTTGACTTGCCCAGCAAGTACAGCCCTTCAACTGCTCTCCACAGTTCTGAGGAAGTGTACTGTCTCTAAATCTCCCCTACCATCTTTGGGGTGGGTTGGAACAATAGTCACCCTCAGAGCCAGACTCCCAGCAATCTGAAGTAGCTGATCAAAAGTTCTGATCAGCAGTCAGTCCGTGCTCACCCTAGATCCTGGGGGGAGTGGGTTTTTATGTCTCTTTCTGGCACCAGCAAGCTATGCCAGGGCCAGACCCCACTGCTGCCTGCTGCAAGAGTAGGGGCTGGGCAATGGTAACCACTACATGGAGAGAGCAATTTACTAGTATTTACTGTAATTTACCAGCCTCTTCTTTTCTCTCTTCTCTGGTTGTTGTACAATGTTCTACTGGCCTCTGGAGTTTCAAAATAGTTGATTAAAATAGTTTGTCGTCTTAATAGTTGTTCTGGTGGAGGAACTGATTCCTGGAGCTTCCCATAATCCTTTTTTTTTTTTTTTTTTTTTAAAGATTTTATTTATTTATTCATTTATCCCCCGCTTGCTGCTTGTGCTCACCGGGTCAGCCAACCACGCCGTGCGGGCGGGCCTGCCCTCACCAGGAGGCCCCGGGAACCGAACCCGGGGCCTCCCATATGGTAAACGGGAGCCCTACTGATTGAGCCACAGCCGCTTCCCTGCCCCCATAATCCTTTGAATTTTATTATCTTTTAAAGTTATCTGCTAATATAACAAAGTAGCTCACTTTGGAGTGGCTTGTCTCTGAAGTATATGTCATGTGATGTTTTCTCCTGACATGACATCTGTCTTAATAACCATCACTATTGAAATTTCAGTTTACATGGAAAAATTAGGAATTTGAAATTTTACATCTTTTAGATTGGAAATGGCAGTAGGAGAGCTTCAAAGCAAGATCCAGGAATATTAGCTGAGTGGAAAGAAGACAGAAATAAGTGGGAGTTTCTTATAGTACCCATTTTGTACCTGCTGTCAAGTAGCTAGGATAACAAAGAGTAACTTAGAGTTGAGATCATTAGTACTCTTGTATGCTTCCCAGTATTCTTGTAAATATATTCCTGTAAATATAATTCCTGAGGGTTAGAATTATCTCTCACAGAAGAAAATTGGAAATTTAAAGAGAGAGGGGATACGAATATTCTTACTGTCCTGATTTTGTGATAATCCAGGTAGGCTAAACATTCGCTATATTAGAAACCATGTATGTGTCCCCAGACCTAGTTTTTCTTCCTAGGTCTGGTTTTTAGAATGCTAGTGATAAACTAAGCCCGATTTATTATGTGACCATCCTGTTTGGGAAAAGACTGTAACTCTAGGTATCTTTGGTCAACCTTAAGAGATAGAGCAGGGGGACAGATGTTACTCAAATGGTTGGGCGTCCATCTCCCATATGTGGGTTCGATCCCTGGGACCTCCCAGTAAAAATTAAAAAAAGGAACAATGTAGAAGGTGTGTGGTCTGCCAGGCCTTGTGTGTGGGTGCACTGTCAGGCCCTGTGAGCCACCCAGCAAGATGATGACATAACAGGAGAGTGACACAAGGGAGAGCCAAGACGAGACGCGCCAAAAAACCAGGAACTAAGATGGCACAGGTGGTAGGACGCCTCTCTCCCACATCGGAGATTCTGAGGATCTAATCCCAGTGAAGACAGGAGGAGAAGGATGAGAAGAAAGGGCAGGAAACGGACACAGAGAGTTGCCCAGCGAATGGACACAAAAACAGCAAAAACGGGGGCAGGGGGGGTAAAAAAAACGGATAAAAGTTAATTAATTAATTAATTAATCCTTTTAAAAAAAGTATAGGGGAGTAAGATCTGGACTATAGTTAGCAGTAATACTTTGACGATGCTTTTTCATAATTTGTTAACAAATGTTTCACAATGCAAAATATTTGTGGTGGGGTGATGTATGGGAGCCCTGTATAATGTTATGCATGCTTGTTTTGTAAGTTTACAATGTTTACTGAACACTTATTGTTTATGTATGTTCATGTATGAATGATATACTTCAATAAATTGTTTTAAAAAAGGCAGGGGAAATGGGTGATGGTACCATGTGAAAGCCTTACTTGTCTTCAGCATACTAGTTTGGAAATACTATTTAGAGAATAGAGCTCAAGTGATGCTCTTTTATAACACAGTGGTATACTTAATTTGTAAGTACCCTCTTCTTCTCTTTGCTAGCCTATTTGACTGTTACTATGTACTTTAGGAAACTTTGACCTCATGTCCGTGAGAACCAAACATTTTTTTCCCTTTTTTTTCCCCCAGAAAAATGTGCTGTTTGTGGAACGGCCTGCAAGCATCTAGCTCTTTCTGATAATGTAAGTTTTTATTTCCTGGCCACAAACCATCTCTTCTCATTTTTGGCCTGTAGGAAGTATCCTCAAAGTACAGATGATGGGAAAATAAGCCATGGGACTTAAAAAAATAAGAAGAAAAGAAATTAAAAAAAAAGAAAATTCACAGATAGTTTTTAAAATAGGGTAAGCAACAGATATAAGAATTATTTATGGTCACTGTTACAGAAGCACAATAATTAGTACATGCAATCTACATCTAGAACAATGATGGTCTTCCTCTTGCTTAAACACAGTGGAAATAATTCTAGGCACTTTAGAAAGAGTGCTATATCTTTTACCATATTGTTCAGAATTTTATTTCATTCCATTATGGATATACTCACTGTTTTTCATACTCTTCATAGCTAAAACCTCAGGAGAAGATGTTCTTCAAAAGCCCTGTGGAGACAGCTTTGCAGTATTTCAGTCACATCTCTCAGGTATGAGAAACAAAAGTGAAGAAAACCTGATTCTCCAGGCAAATTCTAATTGCATCTTTTAGAAAAGAATTTCACCTCTTTTTATTTTTATTTTTTTAATGCCGCTACTAGAAAATAGAAAATTATCTGTGTTGCTCACGTTATAGATAGATAGATAGATAGATAGATAGATAGATAGATAGATATAGAAACACGCACACACACACATTTTATTATTTGAGAAGTTGTGATTAACAAAACTATTGTGCATGCCATACAGTATGAAAGAACATTGTCATAGTATTACTGCTGTCTATACTCCATAGCTTATATTTGATGTGCCTTTTCCCACAAACCATCCTATTATTAGTATTAGTCTTAATACTAATTAATACTAATTAGTGTATTAGTACTGTATTTGTTATTAGTACTGTATATTGGTACTGTATATTTGTTACAGTTCAAATATATGTTCTCATATTTGTACTGTTAACCACAGTCTATCATTCACCTCAGGGTTCACTGTCTAATTGCATCTTATTCCTTTCTGAAAAGTTCTCTTTATACTGCATTTGTACACAAGAGAGAGAAATTGGCTTCTCTGTTTGCTTTCTTCCCTCATGATACAAATCTCAACCAATTAATTTTACTGACCCAGGGTCTGTGATAGGCTGTAAAACCACTATGCAACTGCTATCTTGTCTTGTACTTCCGAGTTCTATTAAGTCATTTTAAGAATAAAGGAGGTTCTAGGGAGCTTTATCATCTTTCTGTGAGATAGATGCATCTTCTAAAAATTTCTCTGAATTTATAGACCTTACCCTGAGAACAGTGGATTTGGTGGTTTAATGCTCAACTCTCAACTTTTTGCTTATAGGCCTAACTTCATAAAGGAATTTCTTGCCCCCCATTCTCATTTTTCAATAGTGTTTCTTAGTAATGCACATATGTGTAATTCTGAATTTAGTGTTCATAACTGGTTGCCTGAATTTTAGAAAATATTTGTCTTTTCTTCATGTATCATATATTGGCATACCATTAACTTGAACTTTGACTTGGTCAGGAGCAATAGAAATGCAGAAGATAGTGGAGAGAAAGCAGGACGACCATTTGAAAGAATTCCCAAATTGTAAAAACTTTGTTTTTCTCTTCTACTCTCCGGTTTGCCACTGAGATTATTTTATAGCCTCATGGGATTCCTATCTTGGCATAATTTCTTGAGATTTTTATCAGTGTTCCCCTTCTCCTTTACTCTTACTTCTCATTCTTATGAGAGTAGCCCTTTTCTAACATCCTAAACAAGGAGATGGTCTGTAGTCATTTGGTGCTTGAAGATAGTGTTTTAATTTTTGTTCAGTGTCTCATACCTCAATCCTAATTCTGAGATAGAGGAAGGTGAATCAAGGCTTTGGCTGCATCCTGCTTTTAGCTGCAGGGGTGAGCAATCATATATGGAGATAAAATCCAACTGAGACTCAAGGATAAATGTAAACAAGATCACATGAACAAAAGAAAGAGAGCAGACCTTTGTTAATAACTAAGCCCAGGGTTAGTTAATGATCAGTAGAGAAATTATATGTAGTCTGAATCCTAACCTGCCTAATCACGCGACCAATTACACATGGTCAAATAATCAAGATAAAATAAATGGAAAGAGTCAGTTAATCATCACTTTGGTGAAGGGGCAATTTGGTGAAGTCAGCAAAGTCTGAAAATGTGTTTTCCTAATCTGTGAACTTAAATAACTGACCCAAGTAATATCTAGTTTTGCCTAATTCAGATGTCTGCTAAAATTTTCTTTCCTCAGGGAGACCTTTCCTGACTCTCGTATCTTAAATAGTAGCTCTAACACCTTCTACACCTTACTGAAGTTTATTTGTTATCATTGCTCATATCTTTAACATTATATTATGTTTGTTTATTGACTGAATCTTGCAGTGGAAAATAAGTTCTACAAAGGTAGAGATTTAGTCAGTTTTGTTTAGTATTTTTTTTTTTTTTTTCCTAAAGATTTTATTTATTTATTCATTTATCCCCCCCTTGCTGCTTGTGCTCCCTGGGTCAGCCAACCACGCCGTGCGGGCGGGCCCGCCCTCACCAGGAGGCCCCGGGAACCGAACCCGGGGCCTCCCATATGGTAAACGGGAGCCCCACTGATTGAGCCACAGCTGCTTCCCAGTTTTGTTTAGTATTGAATCCCAGCTCTTCAAATAGTTTTTTTTGTTTGTTTTTTGAAGCACTGGGTCTGGGGATTGAACCCGGAGCCTTGTAGTGTATGTGGGAAGCTGGCACTCTACCACTGAGCCATACCAGCATCCCCAAGTTGGTTTTTTCTTTTGTTTATGGGTTGTTTTTTTTCTTTTTTCTTTTTAGGAGGTACCAGGGATCGAACTCAGGACCTTGTACATGGGAGGCAGGCACTTAACCACTTGAGCTACATCTGCTGCCTAAAATAGTTCTTTTTTTTTTTTTTTAAATAAAGGCAATTTTATTATTGTATATTGAAAGATAAATCACACTTAAGCACAAACATAAAGACAATAGATTCATTTCCCATCTTTAAGCTGTTCCTTTTCACTGGCTTCTTCCATATCAAAAGTAAATGGCTTGGGCTGAAGTCTCTCTTCAGACCCCCACCATGCCGGCAGGGGAGCTGAAGTCTATTCTTCAGACCCCCTCCATTCGGGGAGAACTTCTCATTAAACTTCCTGCCTGCAACCATCAGTCTCTGCATCCCAGTGAGCACCGTTTTTCTCTTTTTTTTTTTTTTTTTGTTACCGGGAGGTCCCGGGGATCGAACCCGGGTCCCTCCATGTGGGAGACGGACGCCCAACCAGTTGAGCCACATCCAACCCCCGTTTTTCTCTTACATTTGGTGCCGAAACTCCCAGGTCTGGGATTGCTGACACTGACTGGTTGGTGAGGAATCTCCATCCTGCTACTGCCGCCGAGAGAACCCATCCAACACCGGACACCATTCAATTTCGCACTCCTCCACCACAAAAAACAAACAAACAAACAAAAACATGCCTCTGGGTTGTCTCCTTCATAACCTTCCCGGAAGGAGACATCAAGCCTAAAAAGCTCATTTGCATTTCCAAATTCTCTGAAACTTAGAGAATTTCATCCAGTGCACCGGCAAGTGGTCAGAAATTTCTTATGTTCAAGCATTTCTTTTCCTTCATAATCGTCTCTCCCTTTGCCAATCCTGTTCCTCTTATCAGATCCTTCTTTTATACCAAAAATCCTCTCAGAAACTTTCCTTCTCCTCCTCCTCTCTCACTCCCTACAACCTCTGAAAATCTTCACTTTGATCTGGCAGACCAGGCTTCCCCAACTTTCACCCCTCATCAACAGGCCCCCAGGGTTGGTGCTTGCCTCCCGTCCCCTCCCAACCTTCCACACACACAGAAAAAAAAAAAAAAGGTAAATGGCTTGTCATAACCCATTAAATGGTTTTAGTCTTTAGGGTTTGGAAAGAGCACAGGATTAACTAACAGTGATTTTGTTTTAGTATAACATGTGATA
Source organism: Tolypeutes matacus (assembly GCA_026826555.1). NCBI lineage: Eukaryota > Metazoa > Chordata > Mammalia > Cingulata > Chlamyphoridae > Tolypeutes > Tolypeutes matacus. The sequence goes on along the minus strand of JAKSZT010054561.1, from coordinate 6,877,477 downwards.
AACACATGTGTGGTGTCTGGAATCTTTACATCATCCTGATGAAGCACTGTACTCATTTCTGATAGCACAACATTATAAGTAATGACCTTATAAGTGTCTGTTGTAACCTCATGGTACAACTGAATGGCATAGCCTTTTGTAATGAAGTGAAGCAGCACTAGGGTGATCACTGTAAAGCTTCCTATGATGCCATAAAATAAGATTTGTAGAGGCAGACTTCCAAATATAATATTATTTTGTGCAACGATGTATGGTAGAAATGCAAAGCTGATAGCACTTGTAGAATAAGAGAAACACTTGACACCAAATACTGTTAGAGCCAGATCCCCAGTATAAATCAACCTTCCATCTTCTGATTTTTCTGGTTGTGTAGGTAAGCATCACACACATCCTTCCCAACAAAAAAAAGTATCTGTTGAAGAGGTAGGTATTGAACGCCTATTGCCAAACACTATGCAAGGAGCAGAGGATACAAAGATGGCTGGTAAAATTGTGAATCCACAATGTTCACATTGTAGTGGAGGAAATGGACTTGTGTGGCCATCATGGCAAGGGGAAAAAGGGCGAGAGTCGGGCGAGGAAAGCAGGAACTGGGGCGAAGGCAAGAAGAAGTCAAATAATTCTTAATATGTAGAGGACACTCAAAAAATTGTTGTTGAATGAATGGAGTGTCCACCTAAATATCCATTTGTGTTGTAAGCATCCCCAATCTCTGAAATGACCTGACAAAGACATTTTTCTGCTGTACTCTGTGGTCAAAAGTTGATCAAACTGCCCATTTTGAATTCTTTACCTGCTTCTATATAAGTTTTCCAACTATCTTTGGGGATTGGAGAGACCCATGTAAACCTGCTCTCTTTCTTCTAAGATCATAGACTGCACCTTTATCCATCTTTCAAATGTATGCCAATAATTGTCCCTCCTTTGGTAAAGCTGTTCCTGACTCCAGTAGTAAGATTTTTGCTCTGTCTTTTGCTCTTTTTGTACTCCTAGTCCACCTTGCTCTTAAATCGGCAAGGGTACTTAACTCTGCAAAAGTGTTATATTTTATTTGTTCATGTGCCTGTTTCTCTAAACTGTGAGCTTTTCAAAGGCAGGTACCATCTTTGTATTACCCAACGACTAAGTCCTGGCAAATGCCTAATCTGGGTACTTGGCACAAATTAGGTACATAAGAAATGCTTGTTAAGTGAATGAATGCACATTAAGGCAAGGGGGGAAGGATGATTCAAGGTAAGGTCAGAGAGAGGCTTGATTTCATAGGGCCTTATAGACAATGGCAAAGATTTTAGATTTTCTTCTAAGGGCCATGGGTAACCATTGAAGGGTTTTAAGCAAGGAAATGAAATTATCTGATGTAATTTTAAAAAGAGTGCTCTAGCTGCTGAGTAGATAATGGACCAGAGAGAAGTTAAAAATAGAGCAGACAGACCAGTTAGCAGGCTACTGCAGAGTCTAAGTAAGTGATGAACACTGCTTGGGCTAAAGTGGTAGCAGTAGACCTATGGAGAGGGGTGTTAAATCTGAGATATGTTTTCTAAGAACAACTAATAAAACTTGTTGACTTGGATATGGGAGATGAAGAAAAGAGAGGAATCAAGGAAGATGCCTGTGTTTTTGTCTTAAATAGTTGAGTGGTATGATCGTATCCTTTTCCAAGACTGAGAAGACTATTTTTGGGGAAAATATTTTGGACATATTAGATTTTAGATGTGTTTTAGTTTCCTGGCTGCTAAAACATACCATGCAATGGGTTGGCGTAAGCAATGGGGTTTTATTGGCTCCTGGTTTTGAGGCTAGGAGAGGTCCAAAATCTAGGCATTGTCGATACTTTCTCCCAAAAGACTGTTGTGTTCTGGGGCTGGCTTCCAGAGATCCTTGATTCTTGGCCTTTCTGTCACATGGCAGTGCACATGGTGGCCTATTCTGGTTTCTCAGTTCCGTTGACTTCCAGCTTATGGCTGTTCCCTCAGGCTTCACTCTCTCTGGTCTTCCCTATAAGGCCTTCAGTAATAGGATTAAGCCCATCCTGATTCATTTGGGCCTCACTTAACTGAAGTAACCTCATCAAATGTTACTAGAATAAAAATTAAAAAACAAACATAGGACTGTACAACACAAACAGTGAACCCTATTGTAAGTGATGGACAATAGTTAATAGTACAATTATAAAAATGTTTTTTTTCATGAATTGTAACAAATTGCACCACACTAATACAAAATGTTAATGATAGGGTAGTATATGGGAACTCTGTATTTTATGCATGATTTTTCTGTATACCTACAACTTCTCTAATTAAAAAAAAAAAAAAGGTACTATTTACAAGGGCTCACACCCATGGGAATTGATTAAGTTTAAGAACATGTTTTTCTGGTGTGCTTAGCTATAAGCTATCACAAGATACTCATTAGAAAAAAATTAAAAAAATAAAAAAAATAAAAAAAATAAAAAAACAAAAAAACAAAAAAAAACAAACAAACAAAAAAAAAGATACTCATTAGAAATCTAATTTACCATTCTGGAGCTCAGGGCATAGGTCAAGGCTGCAGATAAAAATAAGGAAATCATCAGGATGTAGATATTATTTAAAGCCGTGGGACTAGATGAGATCATCTGGAATGAGTCTCTTCAATGTCTAGCAGTTAGGTAGCAGAGGAGGAGAAGTTAGGAAAGGACTATGAGAAAGAACAGCAGTGAGAGGTGAAAGCTAGGAAAGTGTAGTGTCACAGAAGCCAAGAAAGGAAAATGTTTCAAGAAGGAATAACTAATCAACTGGGTCCAATACTATTGAGAGATGAAGTAATATGAGGACAAAGAAAGGTTGACTGTATTTGGCAGCATGAGCATCCTTACAAGAGCACTTGAGTAGAGTATTGAGAAGAAAACTATATTGAAAAGCAGTGATGAGTCTGTGTCTACACTCAGTCCACTTCACCTCCCAAGCCTCTCCTCAACTCTCTGCAGTCTGGCTTCAGATTGTTTTAGTGAAACTGCTCTGGCCAAGGACAACAACAGCCTCCTTATTATCACATCTAATGGATTGATCTCTTAGCATCTGAAGCCCACTCTCTCCTTGAAATATTCTTTCTTTGGCTACTGTAACTAAATTCTACTGTTTCCTTTTTGGATTCCTCTTCTTCTGTCCATCTCTTAAGTAGTTATATTTCTCAGAGTACTGTCCTAGATACTCTTCTTACTTTTTATACTCTCCATGGATAATCTCATCCACTCCCATGGCCTCAGTTACCATCAATGTCTGGATGAACACAGTTTTGGTACATAGGAGGTATGCAATAAATTTTTGCCTAATGAATGAGACCTCTCTGTTTTGAGTTTCAGAGCCATGTATCCAATTGGCAACTTGATTTCTCTACTTTTTCACTAACACAACATGTCTCAAACTGAACTCATTATTCTTAACACCCCTCCATCTTGCCCCACCAGACACACACACACACACATTTCCACACAAGAAAACTGGATACTCTTCCTGTTTTCTATTATGGTGAATTATAACCACTATACACATAATAACCAGACCTAAAACCCAGAAGCAATTCTAAATTTTTTCTTCTCTTCGCATATCTAGTTCATTATCAAATCATATTAGTTCTGTCTCTATAAAATATCTTGAATCTATCCACTTTCTCTCTATCCTCCTAGTTCAGGCTATCGTAATTTCCCATCTGAATTACTGAAATAGCCTGTTAATAGATCTGTGGCCTCCATTCTTTCCTTCTCCTATCAGTTCTCCTACACTAAAGCCAGAAAAATTGTTCTTAATGGAAGTATGATCATGTTATTTCCCTATTTAAAACTGTTCAATATGACCGTTGCTCCAAAGTAAAGTCCAAACCCCTTAACATGTCCCATAAGACCAGACATGCTTTGGTTCCTGTTTATCTTTTCAGTCTCATGTTTTATTAGCTCCCCTGCTTTAAACTATAATACAGGCAATCTATTTTAATTATTTATATAAATAAATTTCTCTGTTGCCTCCAGGCCTTTGTACATGCTGTTTCATCTGTCTGAAACATTCTTGCCCCCAAACATATATGTGTATAAATATATATAGTATTTAACACTGTATTGTATTATAATTTTCTCTTTGTATCCTCCCACGATGGCAAGGACAATATTAGTCTTATATACCAGTTCCTAACATAGTACCAAGAACATAGTAGGATTCAGTAAATACTCTTTGAAAGAATGAATAGCATGATCTTCCTTATTGAAGTGTTCCTTAATGTATATTAAATATATGGTAAAGTGGTAATATTGGCAAAACTATTGGAGTAGAAATCTAAAGACCAAATCTGCCTGCTATTTGTGACTTAATTTCTTTGACCCATTCATACTTCCTCTCATGTAATGTGAAATAATAGTACCCATCTTACTTATTATAAGGATTCAATGAGATAATAATCATGAAAGCATTCTAAAAGCTGTAAAACACTTTATTAGTTTAAAGAATAATATGGAAAGCTTATAATAATTTATGAAAGGTCACAAACCCACAGGAAAAAATTAATCAAAGACTACATAAATTTTAAAAAAACTTCTATGTTTTTTTTTCCAGAGGGAAGTATAAAATACTCCACTTTTTTTAAAATAAAAGCTTTATTGAGATATACTTTACAGATCAGAAAATTCACCATTTTAGAGTGAAAAACAATTCATTGATTTTTTAGTACATTCACAGAATTTTGCAGTCACCACTACCTAATTTTAGAAGATTTTCATCATCCCAAAAAGAAACCCCTTAACCATTAGCAGGTACTCCCCACATCCTCCCCACCCCACCATCAGCCTTAGGCATCCACTAATCTATTTTTTGTCCCTATAGATTTGCCTATTCTGGACAGTTCATAAAAATAGAATCATATGATATGTGGTTTATTGTGACTGGCTTCTTTCACTAAGCATGATGTCTTCAAGGTTCATTCATATTGTAGCATATATTTGTACTTTTATTCTTTTATAGTGGAATAATATTCTACTATATAGATATATATATATTTTACTTACCCGTTCATCAGTTAATGGGAAATTGCTTCTACCTTTGGCTATTTTATATAGTGCTACTATGAACACTCATGTACAAGATTTTGTCTAGACATGTTTTTTCATTCCTTTTGGGTATATATCTAGGAGTAGAATTGTTGGGTGAAATGGAACCTCTAAAGTTAGCTTTTAGTGGAACTGCCAGACTGTTTTCCAAAGTGGCTACACCATTACATCCTCACCAGCAATGTGTGAGGATTTTGATTTCTCCACATCCTAGCCAACACTTGTTATTATCTGTCTTTTTATTTTTATTATTATTATTATTTTAGCCATCCTAGTAGATATGAAGTGGTATCTTATTTCCTCATTAGTAGTTTTGATTTTTCATTTCCCTGATGACTTATGATGTTGATGATCTTTCCATATGCTTATTGGCCATTTTTATATCTTCTTTGGAGTAATGTCTATTCAGGTCCTTTGCCCACTTTTAAATTGGGATGTCTTCTTCTTATTGAGTTGTAAGAGTTATTTATATATTCTAGATACATATCTCTTATCAGATATATGATGTGCAAATATTTTCTCCCATTCTGTGGGCCTATCCATTTTTTTTTTTTTTTAAGATTTTATTTATTTATTCATTTATCGCCCCCTTGCTGCTTGTGCTCGCTGGGTCAGCTAACCACGCTGTGCGGGCGGGCTTTGCCTTCACCAGGAGGCCCCGGGAACCGAACCCGGGGCCTCCCATATGGTAAACAGGAGCCCTACTGATTGAGCCACAGCCGCTTCCCTCCATTTTTAAATTAAGAGCCAAATGAGTGCTGCCAACTCCTGATGGAGAAACTGAGGTCAACATTGAATTTGAAATAAAGTAGATACAAAACTGTTTCAGTAATGCAGACAATGAAATGTGTTGTTGTGGATGATGGTGCTGTTGGTAAAACATGTCTCCTGATATCCCATACAACAAACAAATTTTCATCAGAATATGTACTGATTGTTTTTGACAACTATGCAGACATATTTATGATTGATGGAGAGCCATATAGTCTGGAACTTTTTGATACCTGAGGTTACGACTGCTGAGTTATCCACAAACAGATGTATTTCTAGTCTGTTGAGGTCTCTCTGTCCTCATTTGAAAATGTGAAAGAAAAGTGGGTACCTGAGATAACTCACCACTGTCCAAAGACTCCTTTCTTGCTTGTTGGGACAAGCAATTCATCAGAGAGATGACTCCTCTACTATTGAGAAACTTGCCAAGATCAAACACAAGCCTATCATTCCGGAGACTGCTGAAAAGCTGGGCAGTGACCTAAAGGCCATCAGATACGTGGAGTGTTCTGCACTCACACAGAAAGGCCTAAAGAATGTATTTGATGAAGCAGTATTTGCTGCCCTGGAGCCTCCACAACTGAAGAAATGCTGCAGGTGTGTACTGCTATGAACAGCTCTCCAGAGCCCTTATTGCACAGCTGGTGTCCCGAAAAAAAAATTAAGAACAAGTAACATAAATGTCCATTAAATAAATATAAATAAGAAAAAGAATAGGTCCTTTTTCTGTCAGGCAAGATATAATACCAGATAGATAGATAGAATAGCAAATAAAGAAGGAAATAAATAGTAGGAAGAGATTGAAAGAAATCTCTTTATTCATGAAGAAAGTAAAATTCAGAGAAAAGGACACAAATGGATACACAGAGAAAGACTCATAAATTTACAGTGTTGGGGTTGACAAACATTTTCTTAAAGGATCAATAGATATTTTAGGCTTTGCAGGCCATACTCAACTCTGCTAATAGCACAAAAGCAGCCATAGCCAATAGGTAAACAAATGGGCATGGCTGTATTCCAATAAAACTATTTACAAAAATAGGCAGCTGACTTGTGGTCAGTAGTTTGCTGACCCCTGGTCTACCTTAAGGTTTTTTAAAGACTTTTGAAGTCATATATTTTTGCTAACATAGACATAAATAATTGCCATATGTACCATTTGAATAAAATTAAGGTCAGGGCCTGATCTCACCAATAGACCAGAAATTCTCCATTCCTCACTTGAATTAAAAAATTGAATTACTGAGATAATCAATGGTGCCTTTGAAGAATGGTTTAATTTAATCTGAAATTATTTTACATGACAAGAGAAAGCTAATCTGTCAGGATTTTTTAATTTGAAATCAAGGATTTTTGAAACACTTGATTTGAGTTCTTTATCACTACAGAGCAGGGGATTGAGGAACCTCAGGCCAGTGTGAGAGGTAATGTTGTTTGTTCACAAACTGCCCACCTGGTAAGCTGCTATGGCTCTCTCACACAGAGTGGGTACCTCTGGCATCTTATTAATAGTCCTCTGCTTTCAATAAGGAATCATTTTTAGGATACTTTTTTCCTCAAATCTGTTCTCCCTGATCTTCCACAATAATCTATTTTAATTACAAAATCTGACCATTAACTCCCTTTTCAAAACCCTTTTTTGGCTTCCCATCACCTAAGTTCCAGACTCCTCAGAGTGACACCTAGTTCCCTTAATGGTCAGGTTCCTCCTAATCTCTCCAATCTCATTCCCAACTACCACTCTACCTTTTATGTAACAACATAAATTATTCTAATCTATAAGGTAGATTTTATTTCAGTTCTTCTACACACCTTATAGTTTCTTGCCTCTATACCTGGAATCCCATTCACCGAAGACTGAACTAATAATCACCTCTTTTTTTTTTTTTTTTTTAAAGATTTTATTTATTTATTCATTTATCCCCCCCTTGCTGCTTGTGCTCGCTGGGTCAGCTAACCACGCCGTGCGGGCGGGCTTGCCTTCACCAGGAGGCCCCGGGAACCGAACCCGGGGCCTCCCATATGGTAAATGGGAGCCCTACTGATTGAGCCACAGCCACTTCCCTAATAATTACCTCTTAATCATTATTTCTATCCTTTGTACATACTTTTTTGATTATACATATTCTGATGTGTTTTATGTATTGGTTCACATGTCTGTCTCTTCTTCTCTACTATGAGAGCAAGAACCCATACTATTCATCTTATCATTTCCATTCTTGTGCTTGGCATAAAGAATTCAGTAAAGGTTTTTCAAATGAAAGGATGAATAATCTTTGCATGATAAATTATCTTCCTTACTCCTGTGCAAAAACACTGGAAAAAAAAAAGGATAAGTGAAAAAAGATATTTTTTTAACTTTTTATCATAATTTCAAACAAATATCTAAAAGTAGAGAGAATAGTATAATGATATGTATAATGTAATGAATTTCCATGTCTCCATCATCCAGCATCAATAATTTTCAATTTATGGCAAATCTTCCTTCATCTATACCTCCTGCCATCCCACCCAGATTATTTTGAAGCCAATACCAGATGTCATATCATTTCAGTCTGTAAATACTTCAATTTGTGTCTCTAAAAGATAGAGACTCTTTTCTTAAATATAATCAGAATGCTATGCTAAAATAATTCCCTAATATTGTGAAATAGTCAGTCAGTGTTCACATTTCCCCAGTTCTCTCATACTTTCTTTTAAAGTTTGTTTGAATTGGATTCAATAAGGTCTACCTATTTCATTTGTTTATGTCTCTTAAGACTCTTTAAGTATAAGTTTCATTTCTTTATTTTTATTTTTTATTATTGAATAAAATGGCCTTTTGTCCTGTAGTTATTTACAGTATGAATTTTGTTAATCATATCCCCTTGAAGTCATTTAATATGCTCCTCCATACTCTGTTTTTAAGTATAGGTAGATAAGTAAATTTAGGCTTAATTAAGAGTCATTTGATTCTTTTTTCAATACTACTTCATAGCAGTGTTGTGTTTCACTAAGAGGTGCATAGTGGTTTTCTGCCTCTCATTTTGTGTGATGGTAACCATCTGTTTTAGTTTGCTAGGCTGCTGAAAGCAGATACCATTAAATGGGTTGGCTAAACAATGGGAAATTTATTAGCGTACAGTTTTGAGGCTGAGAAAAATGTCCAAATCAAAGCATCATCAAGGCAATGCTTTCTTCCCAAAGACTGGCTGCTGGCAATTCTTGACTTCTCTGCTACATGGCAAGGCATATGATGCGCCTGCGGGTCTCTCCCTTCTCTTCTGAGCTTCATTGCTTTCCGCTTCTTGCTTCATTTTTTCCCTCTCTCTGTATTCATCCCATTTATAATGGACTCCACTAAGAGGATTAAGACCCATCCTGAATGAGGTGGGTCACACCTTAACTGAAGTAGCCTCATCAAAAGGTCCTACTTAAAAATACTTAAAATGTGTCTACATCCACATGAATGGATTAAGAACATGCTTTTCTGGGGTACATACAGTTTCAAACCATCACACCATCAGTGAACTTTGCATGGATCCATTAATTCATTAGGATTTACTAATTCTGTCATTCCTTCTTCATGGAATGAGGGCACCAGTTTCATAAGATATATAAAGCAAACTAATAGGTTTTTTTGTGTGTGGGGTGGGGCGGAGGTTTATTGGGGCTGGTCCCAGGCCCGGGCCCCTAGAAGAAGGTGTTGGGCCTCTTGGTGGTGAAGCATGGCTTGTGCTGGCGCCGCAGGACACAGTGGGGCAGCGGGAACTTGATCTTGGAGTCGTGGAACTGCTTGACGGCTGGCTGGCGGCACTTGCTGTCAGCGATTTCCTCCACCTTCATGATCTGGATGGAGTGGGAGCGCACGCGGTGCCGGGCGCCCAGGTCGCGGTAGCACTGGGTGACGGCACCATCCGTGGTCAGGTCGCGGTACTCCCCGTACATGTTGTGGGTCCCGCTGCGGGAGTCGTAGCGCAGCCAGATGCCAAAGCTCTTCACCCGCAGCTGGGGCTTCTCGAACACCTGCCCACAGTACACAATTTCTCCCGAAGACTTCATCATCTTCAGCTGAGACACGAAGTACCCAGAAGCAGGACTTGGCGATGTGGTTGGGAGTGAAGAACCGCATGCGGTAGAGAGGCGGCGTCCGGGACTTGGGGGTGGGCAGGCAGCGCCCCACCACCTTGTACTCTCGCAGTGTGCCCGAGGCCTTTATGAGGCCAAACTAATAGGTTTTGAATGACAAGGGGAGATAGAGAATTAACCGATAACTTTAAAGTAAATTCCTAAAGTATAGTGAATACTTTCCATATGTCTAAAACATTAAAATTCCACGGAAAATAAATCTGCAACTTAAAAATAACACAACTGTGACATTTTATAATAAAAGTTGGGAAAGCCATTCTTTTGTACAAAAATACAGTCAAGCTAATTAATGTCCAAAGTATATATTACTTTTATAAACAAATAAAAACTCTTTTTAATAAGGCAGTGAAATGCACATTTCACTTTGAACCAAAATATCTCATTTCTTATCATAATAAACCTTGTCCCTTCCCTTTGCTTCCATTACTATGCCTCTTTATCTTTAGCAATTTCTTCTTTATTTTTTCTGACCTCTTGCCATTAACTGGAGATAATACAGAACTGAAGTTTTAAAATTCTCTCTTCAGTAAATAAAATAAAAATTATTTTCCAAATTATCAATTCTAAAATGAGTGAAAATCCAGAACATGAAGACCATGATACCTTTACCTGTTCCTGATGTGGCTGTAAAGGAAAGGAATCTGGGTCTAGAACTAGGTAGTTTAATACATTGTTCCAATAAAATAAACTATTTAAAACTTGCATTATCCAGACAGGGTTTAGTGTTATCAAAGGAACTACTTTTATTATCTGCTCTGTACCTACACTTTAAAAAAAAAAAAAAAAAAAAAATGTGCAAAATTTGCCCTTCTTTTTTTTTTTTTTTTTTTTTAAAAAGAGGCCCACCCTTTTTATGAGGCTGAAGGATTTGAATGAGAAAGAATAGTGGGTTTGCTAAAAATTGGGATTTTTAAAAATACTGAGGTGCATCATCTCAGTATTATCAGAAGTTAGGTTTTAGAATCTTCTTCTTTGATGGATGTATTTAAAATTGGCTTACCTTTGTGCCCTAGCATCAGGTAAAGTCATTTGTTCCTGTCTTTGAGCCCTTACTTCTAGATGTTTTCTAAATTGGTCTTTCTTCTTCTTGAAATGGTCAGATCTGAGATTTGGATTTGAATTTTGAGGTGAGTAGGAAAAGTAGACCTGCTTAGGCATAGGCAAAAGGCCCTCTTAGTAGTCCAGTCTTCCTTAGTCTATCTGTTCCCTGCGCTTGTATGACCCTTGGTGATCTGAAAGAGAAGAGTAACTGGTCTAGGATAACATTTGGCTTTTCTTAGCCTTAGCCTAAAACTAACAATTTCATTGCAAAGTGATTCCATGGTAGGATTAGGAAGCTTGCGATTCTGTATCTTGGCCATCTATTATATCTATCTGTAATATCAGTAGTGTCTCCCCAACTCCCCGATTTAGGTAACTCCCAGGATTCTGAGTGATGTGTTTCCTGCTTCTGTACTGTTCAACTTTCCTAAAATGAAGCTGTTTTACTTTTATTAAAAACAGCTTTGGAGGAAGATAAAGTAGACTACAGTAAATTCTTATCTATCTGGAACTCATTTAGTTTGCCTTTAAATATAAAGGAAAGAGGCTAAAGACTAGATAAACTCTTTGTAAAAAAAAAAAGATTTATTTTATTTATTTCTCCCCCCCCCCCCCCCGCTTTGTTGTTTTGCGCTCGCTGTCTGCTCTTCTGTGTCTCCTTGTCTTCTCTTTAGGCGGCACTGGAAACTGATCCTGGGACCTTCCGGAGTGGGAGAGAGACGCTCAGTCTCTTGCACCACCTCAGCTCCCTGGTCTGCTGTCTCTCTTATTGTCTCTCCTCTGTGTCTCTTTTTGTTGCATCATCTTCCTGCGCCAGCTCTCTGCGAGGGCCAGCACTCCAAGTGGGCCAGCTCTCTGTGAGGGCCAGTTTGCCTTTCACCAGGAGGCCCTGGGAATCGAACCCTGGACCTCCTATATGGTAGATGGGAGCCCATTTGCTTGAGTCACATCTGTTTTCCTAAACCCTTTAAACTCTATTTTTAGAGGTTTTATTTTTATTTTGAAAAAAGATTTACTTATTTCTCCCCATCCCTCATTGTTTTTTGCACTTATCTGTCTGTTCATCTTCCTTTTTCTTTAGGAGGCACTGGGAACTGAACCTGGGAGGGAGGCACCTGATTGCTTAAGCCACCTCCATTCCCTGCTTTGTTGCGTATCTTATTATGTTTTTCTTCTTGTGTCTCTTGTTGTGTCTGCTTGCTGTGCCTGCTTGTTGCATCAGTTCGCTGTCTTCTTTAGGAGACACCAGAAACCGAACCACAGACCTCCCATGTGGTAGGCGGGAGTGCAATCACTTGAGCCACATCCACTTCCCAAAAGAGATTTTAGTTTACAGAAAAATTACATTGAAAATATAGGAGATTCCCATATACCCCATCCCTTCCCCCTCCCATACTTTCCCCTATTAATAACATCTTATGTTAATGTGTATATTTGTTACAATTGATGAATCAATATTGAAGCATTGCTATTAATTAGGGTCTATAGTTTACATAATAATTTACACTTTGCAGCATTCAATTTTATAGGTTTTGACAAAATGTATAATGGCCTGTATCCATCATTGCAATACCATGCAAAACAATTCCAGTGCCTTAAAAATGCCCTATGTTCCACCTATTCTTCCCTCCCTCTCCCCTCAGAACCTCTGGTAACCACTATATATATATATATATTTTTAAGATTTATTTATTTTTGTTTATTTATCCTTCCCTTGCTGCTTGTGCTCGCTGTGTCCATTTGCTGTGCGTTTTTTTTTTCTGTGTCTCCTTATCTCCCTTTGTTGTGTCATCTTGCTGTGCTAGCTCACCATGCCACGGCCAGTTTGCCTTCACTAGGAGGCCTTGGGAATTGAACCTGGGGCCTCCCATATGGTAAACGGGAGCCCAGCCACTTGAGCCACATCCACTTCCCTGGTAACTACTATATTTTAATGTTACAAATTCTTCTGTTACTACAATAATAATGTCTACTTTTGGTCCATGATTGCATTCTGTCCTTTTGTTTTTTCATTACTCAATCTTGAAGATTTTGGGGATGGTGATACCCATATAAAAAATCTTAAGGACATTTCTGTAATAAGGTGGCATTTGCAACTTGAAAGCTATATGAGAACAAAAAGTTTATGAGAAGAGTACCAAGATCTAGGGAAGCATTCTAGACGAAAGGTTTATAGTCTGGTTAGGGAGGAAGCAAATGAGACATAAATACTGCTGTGTACTCAAAAGTAGAGTCTGACAAAGCTAAAACACTCTCTAAATATTAACTTTTGACCCAATTCCCATGAGCAATCCCATGATAGGCACATCAGTATCAAATGGTAAAGCAAGGCAAAAGATAAAATTATTTGTCCATACCCAGAAATAAAACTCAAGAATAGGTGATCTCACCTGTGCCTCTTCACCTTTTACTGAAGCAACATAAGCAGCTTGAAAGTGACTCTTTATGTGAGTGTCTTAGGGAAAATAAATTAGTCACTGTGGCAGTTTGATGTAATTATGAATTCCAAAAATATAATTGGATCATGCTTGTAAACTGATCTGTTAATCTGGGCATGATTAGGTTAGGATTAGGGCATTGAGCCCCACCCCTTGGTGGGTGGGGAATTGAATATAAAAGGCAAGGCAGGGAAGCGGCTGTGGCTCAATCGGTAGGGCTCCCGTTTGCCATATGGGAGGACCTGGGTTCGGTTCCCGGGGCCTCCTGGTGGGGGCGGGCCCGCCCGCACGGCGTGGTTGGCTGACCCAGCAAGCACGGGCAGCAAGGGGGGGATAAATGAATAAATAAATAAAATCTTAAAAAAAAAAAAAAAAAAAAGGCAAGGCAAAGGACAGTTGAAGCAGTCTTTTGCGAAGCATGTTGGAAAAAGGCCCCAGGAGAAGAGAAGCAAGCCTTTTGCCTGATCATCTACAGCTGACCTTGTGGAGGAAACAGGAGCTAAGCCCGGAGAGAAATGCAGCCCCGGGAAGAGAGGAACCCAGAAGCCTGAACCCTGGCAAACTCCAGCAGCTGCCTTGCTCCAACACGTGCCAATGGACTATGGTGAGAGAAGAAACTTAATGCTTAACGGCCTGAGATCTGTGGACTTCTACCCCAAATAAATACCCTTTGTAAAAACCAACCCATTTTTAGTATTTCACATTAGCACCCCTTTGGCTGACTAATACAGAATTTGGTACCAGGAGTGGGGTAGTGCTTTTGTAATTACCAAAATGTTGGAACGGTTTTATAAATGGGTAAGGGGTATTTTTTGGAGGAATTGTGAAGTGCTTTATGGAAAAGGCCAAGATTGCTTTGAAGAAACTGTTGATAGCAATATGGACACTAAAGAGACTTTCTATGATGCCTTAGAAGTAAATGATGAATCTTTTATTGGAAACTGGAGGAAGGGCGATCCATGTTTTAAAGTTGCAGAGAACTTAACACGATTAACTCCTGGTGTTATATGGAAGACAGAATTTAAAAATGGTGAACCAGAGCATTTAGCTAAAGAACTTTCCAAGGTAAACTCGGAGAATGTGGCTTGGCTTCTCCTTGCAGCTTATAGCAAAATACTAGACGAGAGAAATACACTAACAACTGAACTTTTGGGCAAAAAGAAAACAGAAACTAATTCTGGAACTTCCAAGTTTCCGGAAATCAAATTCCCAGATGAAAATGCCCTATTTGAAGATTTTACTAAACTTGGAACCCATAACTCAGAATTGAAGATGCAGTTATCTTGGAAAGACTTGTGGAAAATCTTACTGTCTGATGGCTTGGACCCCTGCTTCCTGCATGCTAAACCAACAAAGTTTTTGAGAATGCTGTATGAACAAAACCACTGTCAGCTAGGACAAAAGAGAACATGGAAAGGAGAGACTGAAGGAGAAAAAGCTTTAAGAAGAAAACCGTGGAAGCAGAGATCTGGGATTAAGACATCTCCTTGGGCCAAGAGAGGAGCCCCACCCATATACACAGAGAGGGTGAGTTTTCCCCAGCAGTGGAAGAGGGTGGATGTCCCCACCCGATGTTCAGGAAGAGTTTTGCCACCCCAGGGTGCAGGGAGGTTGGAGCACATTCCTCAAAGATTAGGGCGGTTAAGGTCAACACCCCATTGGTCTGAGAGGGGTGTACCTGTCCCCCATAGATTAGAGAAGGCTAGGTGGTCAACCAATTGCTCTGAGAGGGTTGAGCCTGTATGCCAAAGGTTAGGGAAGGCCAGGTGGTCAACTCGTTGCTCTGAGAGGGTTGAGCCTGTATGCCAAAGGTTAGGGGGAATGTTGTCTTCACCTCACTGTGCTAGGGGGGCTAAGACTAACCCAAAGATTGGGTAAGGTGTGGCAATCACCCCAACAGTCTTGGAGGGTGAGGTCTGGAGCTTGGTCGACACCCAGATGCTTGGTGAGGGTGGAACCAAGAAAATGGAAAGGGTGGGTTCCCATGTGGCCCCAAGGAAAAGAAACCATCATCTTAAGAATGACTCTCAGACTTTGAAATCAAATGGAGGATGCCCTGCAGGTTTACTGAACTGTGAAGGATCCATGACTCATGTTTTTTTTTTTTCATGACTCATGTTTAACATCCCAATTTCTCCTTATGATATTGAAAATGTTTATCCTTTGTCTTTCTATTTGTGTATTGGAAGCAGTTAAATGGTTTTGTAAGATTCAGAGGTCTATAGCAGATGGGACTTTGCCTGAAGACAAACTGTATTTCTTTAAAATGATTTTGATATGATTTTGTACTTGGATTGTTACTGATTTAAGTTTTTTTAAAATATTGTAATGTATTTTTGGAATTCAGAGGGTGGAATGTGGCAGTTTGATGTAATTATGAATTCCAAAAATATAATTGGATCATGCTTGTAAACTGATCTGTTAATCTGGGCATGATTAGGTTAGGATTAGGGCATTGAGCCCCACCCCTTGGTGGGTGGGGAATTGAATATAAAAGGCAAGGCAAAGGACAGTTGAAGCAGTCTTTTGAGAAGCAGTTTTGATGTTGGAAAAAGGCCCCAGGAGAAGAGAAGCAAGCTTTTCGCCTGATCATCTACAGCTGACCTTGTGGAGGAAACAGGAGCTAAGCCCGGAGAGAAATGCAGCCCCGGGAAGAGAGGAACCCCAGAAGCCTGAACCCTGGCAAACGCCAGCAGCTGTCTTACTCCAGTGCCAATGGACTGTGGTGAGAGAAGAAACTTAATGCTTAATGGCCTGAGATCTGTGGACTTCTACCCCAAATAAATACCCTTTGTAAAAACCAACCCATTTTTGTTATTTCACATTAGCACCCCTTTGGCTGACTAGTACAGTCACCATTGCCCTGTAATATCTAGGAATGTGGAAGCTGAGCAAACTAATAGTAGACAAGTTAGGGCAGAATCAATTCTAGTTTGAAAAAGTCTTTTGGGTCCTACTCTTCTTGATCAGAATGAAAGATTATATTTTTAAGGGGCCATTCTGCTGTCAGAATATTCTCATTAAGGTACTAATAGGTCAGTGTCCTAAAAATGAAAAGTTTTGGCTTTCCCTAGTGCTGAACCGTTTAATTTTGGAGAATCATGAATTAGAGCAGATGCTCCAGAAAAAAATGAATGGTGTTATAAAGTTTGAATTGATGGATTTTTCCTTTGTTGCCAGAAGTGAGAGGAGGGGAGTTATGAGGTTGTATGGTAAAGACCTGTTTTTCCTTAGTAGGTGTGGAGTTTCCAGAAGAAACAAACAGATCTCCTCATAGCCTTTTATAAGCATAGAATTACAAAGTTAGAAGCAGTCATGCAGGAGGCCCAGCAAACAGTGGCCAGCCAGGACAAGTAAGTGACAAATCAAATCCCCTGATAACCGTTTTCTTTAAGAGAAGCTATAGTCCTTATTTCCTTATGGTTGCAAGGCCTGCAAATTTCTCCATACGTGTTTGTGTCTGTCATGGTAAAATCAAGGAAATAACTTTTCCTCCCCTCAACTCCCATTTTATTTTTCACTTTCTTCCCTCAATAGGCCCTCCTTTTATAGCTTTCCTCTACTACTTCCCTATCAAATACTGCTTCTTCAGAGAAATCAGATGTAGCTTATTCATGCTGATAAAAAAATGAATGATAACATTTAAAATGTTACCTTTGAGAGGGTATATTTTGGAAGTTTTAAGCTAAATGATGGACTCCTTGATGGAAGTTTTCAGACATCTGCAGACAGGGCGGTATGTGGAGAGGAAATGGAATTTTATGCAAGCTGCTTATTTTGTCCACTCAATTCTTCTCACCATCAAAACTCTGCTATTGTCACTGAATCCCTGATAGAAATAACTTGTATAGTGGCAAACATCTCTCTGTAAACATCATTAGATTTGATAATAAAAATAATAATCAGATTTTAAAAAATCCTACTGATCTGCTGGAGCTACTTGTTTTCATCTTTTTCCTAGAGAGCTATCACTCTTAAGGAAGGAGAATGAAGAACTGAAGAAGTTTCTAGCCATCCTAAAGGTGAATGAAAGAGATTTTACTATCATTTTCTCTCCTGCTTTCCCCTATTTACCTGACTGTATGAAATAGTGTTTCCCAACCTTTTTTCTCTTCATGGCATGCATAGAAACTAATAATAATTGTACAACAAGCACACTGTGGTAAATTGTCAAGGCCACAGAAAACCTTGGGGTGGAGAAATGGGTTAAAGGATCGATATCTTAGCATACTTGTAACCCGTTCTCAAACATCAGTGAGACATGACATACTAGTTGGGAAGCTGTTTTGTAAAGAGACATCTGTTGCAATTTAAAATTTCTCTTCAAGAACTCCAAGACAGTTCAGGACCCTTCCTTTCCTTCACACTGTATTTCCTGGACATTTCCTTTCTTTCCAAGAATGTTCTGTGTATTTGCATAACTTTCCTGTTGATCCCATTCCTGTAAGTATTCTAATACGTTGTAATCCTGTCATCTTTATTTCACCTCAACTGTCCCCAGACTCTCCATGTTTCCTCACGTCTGTGTACTGTGATTCCCAATGGTTTTTATAAAGAAGAACTAAAATTTTATTCCCCCAAAGCTAATAACTTTCTAAGGAAACACTGATGCTATCTTTCCTCCTACTGGGAATCTTAGCAACCACAATGAAAGGGGGCATTGCAGCTTAGTTATCTAATAAGTAAGGCATTGAGGTCGATTGACTAGGACCCTGATCTGCGGCTTCCTTCACTCCCATTCTTTCCCCTGCAGGAATCTCCAGGTCGGTACCAAGGAAGCAGGTCAGTTCTTTCTTGACTCCTGGCTGTAACTCCTGTGTGGGCTCTGAGGTTGGGAAAATGGTTAATTAGTATATGTTCTCTGAGAAAGAATTACCCTCTGAAAAGTGCTGAACTCAAATCTTTTTTTTTTTTTTTCCTGTATTTTTATAGAAGCTTTAGATTACATAAATATTACATAAAAAATATAGGGGGGAAGCGGCTGTGGCTCAATCAGTAGGGCTCCCGTTTACCAGATGGGAGGCCCCGGGTTCGGTTCCTGGGGCCTCCTGGTGGGGGCGGGCCCGCCCGCGCGGCGTGGTTGGCTGACCCAGCGAGCACAGGCAGCAGGGGGGGGATAAATGAATAAATAAATAAAATCTTTAAAAAATATATATATATATATATATAGGGGATTCCCACGGGTAATGGGTGTAGTTCAGTGGTTGAGCTCCTGACTTGCTTATACAAAGTCCTGGGTACAATCCCCTGTGCCTCCTAAAAAAATTTTTTTAATTAAAAAAATAAAATAAACATATAGGGGATTCCCATATACCTAACCCCCTCCCCCTCCCCCACTTTCCCCCATTAACAACATCTTTCATTAGTGTGTGTACATTTGTTACAATTGATAAACACATATTGAAGCATTGCTATAAACATGGTTTATATTTACATTATAATTTACACTTTGCACCACACAATTTTATAGGTTTTGACAAAATATATAATGGCCTGTATCTGTCATTGCAATATCATACAGAACTATTCCAATGTCCCAAAAATGCCCCATGTTATACCTATTCTTCCCTCTCCCTCCCCTCAGAACCTCTGGTGACCACTGTTACAAGTTCTTCCATTACTAGGAAAATAAAAAGTCTACTTTAGTCCATAGTTGCATTCCCCCCTTACGTTTGTTCATTCCTTAATCTTGAGGATTTTGGAATGGTGATGCCCACTGTGCTTCTTATTGAGAGGGGGCTTAGATTCCATGGGGCATAATGGATGGAGCTGTCTTGCTTGCAGTTGCAAATACTCTCTTTTTTTTGGGGGGATGGGCATTGTCCATGATCATCCTTTTGTTAGTTGTCCTGGGTGAGTCCGATGAACTGGAGGGTAGGTGTTGGCTGAAACTCTGCTGAGATTCAGGGCTCAACCAGCATATGAACAGCCAGAATAAAGTCTCTGAGACACGTATTTAATCGGTATAGTGCTAATTGTAGGCTCAAATAAAAGGGGCATAAGAACCACGTGTAGGAAAATTATACATCAGTGTATTTCTGAGACATTGGGGAGATAGGTTATCATATTTCCAAGGTCAGGCCCACTGATGAGGTGCCTGTTTCCTGGGGTTGTCTGCCCTGTCTATAGTGTCTGGTTGTCTCTAGAGCCCTCAGGAGCACCCCCTGCTTGAGACACTGTTTACTGTGGCAGTCACTGAGATCTTTCTGAGAGGTGTATAAGTGTAACCTCTGGAATGTCCTCCCAACTCACTTTGAAATCTCTTAGCCATAAAAACTCATTTGTATTTAATATTTCCCCGTTTTGATCTATGTCTTTTTCCAAATGCTTCACTACTTCACACTTGGTAATAATCCCTTGGTGCCAGGGAGGCTTATACCTGGGAGTCATGTCCCATGCGGGAGTGGGGGCCGGGGAAGGTAGTAAGTTTATTTATTTATTTATTTTTCATTGGGGGAGGGCCGCGGCGCGCGGGGAGGTAGTAAGTTTATATACTGAGTTTGGCTTAGAGAGAGGCCACATTTAAGCAACAAGGAGGCTTTCAGGAGGTAACTCTTAAGCAATATATACTACTAGGCTAAGTTTCAGTTTCACAAGAACAAGGTTCATAAGTATAAGCATCAGTATCCTGGGCCTGGCGTATTGGTCTGTCCTCCTTTGCTGGGCACTGCCCATGTACTCTAGAAATTCTTGCCACTCTATTAGATAATGTAAAAGGACGCCCAGTATTGGCTTTCAATATTCCATCGGTTATTGTGTGGGTCTCCACCCACTGAGACAACACCCCATGACCACATGAACACATTCATTTTCCATAGAGGCATGCCCCAGGTGTACCCCTCCCCATACATCCCCCTACCACTGACCCCACACCAGTACTTCTCCCCTGCAACCCTTCTGCAATCCAAAACCTACCCCAAAACAAAGCCAAAAATAATAATAAAAGAAAAAAAAAAAATTTTTGCATTGTGCCTTTCATCATGGTAAGCTCTATTATCTTTTATGTATATTGACAATTTTTTCTGTATGTTCCTCAAGTTTCTTTCTTTTTTTTTTTTTTTCCACTTTATTTTCCAAAAAGCTCTAGATTACAGAGAAGTCACATAGAAAATATAGATGATTCCCATATACCATCCCACCTCCCCGCCACATCCTCCCCTACCAATAACATTCTACATGAGTATGGTACATTTGTTACAGTTGAGGAACAAATGTTAAAGCATTGCTATTAGCCATGGTCAATGGTTTACATTTTGCACCATACACTTTTATAGGTTCTGACAAAATGTTTAATGGCCTGTACCAATCAATGTAAGATCATGCAGCACAATTCACAATTCCAATGTCCCAAAAATGTTCCACCCATTCTTCCTTTCCCCTTCCCTTGGAACCTGTGGCAAGAGTGAGAATGTAGTGCTCATTCTTGATCATCACCTTAGGAAATCCTAATCATCCTTCAAAATTCAATTCACATGTCATTTTCTCTATGAAGACTTTATTAAGCAGTTAGTTGTTGTAGCCATTTGGCAATTTGATGTAATTATGTATTCCAAAAATATAATTGGATCATGCTTGTAAACTGATCTGTTAATCTGGGCATAATTAAGTTTTGGCCATGTCAGTAGGGCATTGAGCCCCACCCCTTGGTGGGTGGGGGAATCGAATATAAAAGGCAAGGCAGAGGACAGAGGGAGCAGTTTTTGAGAAGCAGTTTTGATTTTGGAGTTTTGATGTTGGAAGGAAGGCCCCAGGAGAAGAGAAGTGAGCCGTTCACCTGATAGTCTGCAGCTGACCTTGTTGAGGATCCAGAGGAGCTAAGCCTGGAGAGAAATGCAGCCCCAGGAGAGAGGCACCCAAAAAGCCTGAACCCTGGCAAACGCCAGCAGCTGCCTTGCTCCAACACGTGCCAATGGACTATGGTGAGAGAAGAAACTTAATGCTTAATGGCCTGAGATCTGTGGACTTCTACCCCAAATAAATACCCTTTGTAAAAACCAACCCATTTTTGGTATTTCACATTAGCACCCCTTTGGCTGACTAATACAGAATTTGGTACCAGGAGTGGGGTAGTGCTTTTGTAATTACCAAAATGTTGGAACGGTTTTATAAATAGGTAAGGGGTATTTTTTGGAGGAATTGTGAAGTGCTTTATGGAAAAGGCCAAGATTGCTTTGAAGAAACTGTTGATAGCAATATGGACACTGAAGAGACTTTCTATGATGCCTTAGAAGTAAATGATGAATCTTTTATTGGAAACTGGAGGAAGGGCGATCCATGTTTTATTTTATTTATTTATTTATTTATTTTTAAAGATTTTATTTATTTATTCATTTATCCCCCCCTTGCTGCTTGTGCTCGCTGGGTCAGCCAACCACACCACGCGGGCGGGCTTGCCTTCACCAGGAGGCCCCGGGAACCGAACCCGGGGCCTCCCATATGGTAAACGGGAGCCCTACTGATTGAGCCACAACCGCTTCCCCTGCGATCCATGTTTTAAAGTTGCAGAGAACTTAACACGATTAACTCCTGGTGTTATATGGAAGACAGAATTTGAAAATGGTGAACCGGAGCATTTAGCTGAAGAACTTTCCAAAGTAAACCTGGAGAATGTGGCTTGGCTTCTCCTTGCAGCTTATAGCAAGATACTAGATGAGTGAAATACACCAAGGGCTGTACTTTTGGGTACAAAGAAAACAGAAACTGATTCCAGAACTTCCAAGTTTCTGGAAATCAAGTTTCCAGATGAAAGTGCCCCATTTGAAGACTTAGCTAAACCTGGAACTTGTAAATCAGAATTGAAGATGCATTTATCTAGGAAAGATTTATGGAAAGTCTTACTAGATAATGGCTTGGACCCCTGCTTCCTGCATGCTAAACCAACAACGTTTTTGAGAGAGCTGTATGAACAAAACCACTGTCAGCTTGGACAAAAGAGGACATGGAAAGGAGAGAATGAAGGAGAATCAACTTTAAGAAGAAAACCGTGGAAGCAGAGATCTGGAATTAAGACATCTCCTTGGGCCAAGAGAGGATCCCCACCCATGTGTACAGAGAGGGTGAGTTTTCCCCAGCAATTGAAGAGGGTGGATGTCCCCACCCAATGTTCTGGGAGAGTTTTGCCAGGGTGCAGAGAGGGTGGAGCACATTCCTCAAAGATTAGGGTGGTTACGGTCAACACCCCATAGGTCTAAGAGGGGTGTACCTGTCCCCCATGGATTAGAGAAGGCCAGGTAGTCAACCCATTGCTCTGAGAGGGTTGAAACTGTATGCCAAAGGTTAGGGGGAATGTTGTCTTCACCTCACTGTACTAGGGGGGCTAAGACTCTAACCCAAAGATTGGGTAAGGTGTGGCAATTACCCCAACACTCTTGGAGGGTGAGGTCTGGAGCTTGGTCAAGTCCCAGATGCTTAATGAGGGTGGAACCAAGAAAATGGCCATTGGGCGAGCCTGTGGAAAGGATGGGTTCCCATGTGGCCCCAAGGAGAAGAAATTATCGTCTTAAGAATGACTCTCAGACTTTGAAATCGAATGGAGGATGCCCTGCAGGTTCACTGAACTGTAGAGGATCCATGACTCATGTTTAACATCCCAATTTCTCTGTATGTTAATGAAAATGTTTATCCTTTGTCTTTCCATTTGTGTATTGGAAGCAGTTAAATTGTTTTGTAAGTTTCAGAGGTCTACAGCAGACGGGATTTTGCCTGAAGACAAACTGTATTTCTTTAAACTGCCTATATGATTTGGTACTTGAATTGTTACTGATTTTAGTTTTTTTGAGTATTGTAATGTATTTTTGGAATTCAGGGGGTGAAATGTAGCCGTTTGCAATTTGATGTAATTATGAATTCCAAAAATATAATTGGATTATGCTTGTAAACTGATATGTTAATCTGGGCATGATTAAGTTATGATTAGGGGATTGACTGGGCCATGTCAGTAAGGCATTGAGCCCCACCCCTTGTTAGGTGGGGGAATTGAATATAAAATAGGCAAGGCAAAGGACAGAGGGAGCAGTTTTTGAGAAGCAGTTTTGATGTTGGTGAGAAGGCCCCAGGAGAAGAGAAGTGAGCCGTTCATCTGATAGTCTACAGCTGACCTTGTGGAGAAACCAGACAAGCTAAGCCTGGAGAGAAATGCAGCCCCAGGAAGAGAGGCACCCAAGAAGCCTGAATCCTGGCAAACATCGGCAGCTGTCTTGCTCCAACACATGGCAATGGACTTTGGTGAGAGAGGAAACTTAACACTTTATGACCTGGTGTCTGTGGACTTCTACCCCAAATAAATATCCTTTATAAAGACCAACCCATTTTTGGTATTTCACATTAGCACCCCTTTGGCTCATTAATACAGTTGTCTATTTATTCATTCAATAAATATTCATTAAGCACCTGCTGTTTATCTGGTACTATTTAGGTGCTGGGTGTAGATCACCAGTCCTTTACAATTGGTTGGTGTTTGTGCTCTACCAATTGTTAAATATTTTAAAGATTTATTTATTTCTCTACCCTCCCCCTTCCCCCCTGCCCCAGTTGTTTTGCACCCACTGTCTGCTCTCTGTGTTCTTCTGTGTCTGCTTGTCTTCTTTTTTAGGTGGCACTGGGAACTGATCCTGGGATCTTCCGGAGTGGGAGAGAGGCGCTCAATCTCTTACGCCACCTCAGATCCCTGGTTTGCTGCATCTCTTATTGTCTCTCCTCTGTGTGTCTTTTTGTTGTGTCATCTTGCTGTACCAGCTCTTTGCGTGGGCTGGCACTCCTGTGCGGGCCAGCACTCCTACACAGGCCAGCATTCTGCGCTGGCCAGCTCTCTGCTTGGGTCAGCTTGCTGCACAGGCCAGCTTGCCTTTCACCAGGAGGCCCTGGGAATCGAACCCCGGACCTCCTGTATGGTAGACAGGAGCCCAATTGTTTGAACCACATCTGTTTCCCTGTTAAATATTTTTAATATCAGCCTTGCATTGGTGGATTAAAAAAGACATTGCTCCTGTCCTCACAAATGTTACAATCTAGTATTCTTTCATATTTCTGTACACTGGATACACGTATTATATCACTTAACACATTGCTCTGATTTTTTGGTGTCTTTCTCATTAGCCTGTGAGTCTCTCAAAGAAAGGAACCTTATTCTAGTTATCTTTGTAATCTCAGGATCTAGGACGTAATAGGCACTAAATAAATATTTGTTGGATGCATGGATGAGAGGATGGAGTGGAGAAAGGTGGATGTATGAATGGATGAACAGATAGATATGTGTAAGGTTGAGAATATTTGGTAAGGCAGGCACTGGGGGAGGTAAGAAAACAGTATTTCAACACTTCAATTAGGTAGGCCAAACTGGATCAAGATGGAGATGTAAGACATCCCTGGGAAAGTTTTCCCTTAGAGACAGCTAAATGAAAGGACAGATTCCACTCACCTGGAACTCTGGAGGATGACAAAGACTGAAGAAAGACTCTAAAAATTCTGAATCAAAGAAAAAAATAAAACCCATCGAAAAAGAAGGTAGGAGATCTGTGATTTGGGCTTGCCAGTCTGTTGCTCACTCCTCAGTGGCTTGAGTCACATGTGGCAGCACTCCGACCCAGGCACTTCTTGCCCTGGTCATTAACCACAGAACCACCTAGGGCAGCAACTTAGAGTCCCATGCACATCCAGACATGGGGACCCAAGGCAGGGACCTAGCGGTTGTTGAGTGTGTGCATAGTGGAACTATTGGCAAGTGGTTTACACTGCCAGCCTGGTCTGCCATTGCTGGTGTGCCTAAAAAAAAATTGGGCATTTTTGAACACTAACCCCATCTGGCTCCCTAGAGCAAGATACCCTAACATGGAAGTTACTGGAGGCAGAAAAGCCACAAGGAAAAAAGGGAAAACTGAACCATTGTAAGGCAGGGTGACCTAGGACTGAAAGCTGTGGTGAAAAGGCAGCCCTGAGCATGGGAGAGCAGTTGAACAAATCATAGCCTCTGGGAGGAAATTTGCATAAAAACAAAAGCAATATTGCAGATCTCCTGGAAGAGGAACAGAGGAAAGGAAATCCTTTCCTGGAGGGAAAACAGTTACACAAAATAGGGTAACCCTAAAAGTTGCAGTGCATGCCCAAAGCTAGAGAAAAGTTCACAAAGACCTGAGAAAATCTGAACTGTTAAACCTGGGCTGCTTTAAAGGTTCAGTATAAGCTGGACCAAGCCTTGAAGAAGAGCCTTAACACACAGCCAATCTAGAATAAACCATAGGGAAGAGGGAGAAACTGATTTCCAGAGTTAGCACAGCAAAATAATCAAATGATCACAAGCCATACAAAGAAACAGATATGACTCATTCAAGGAAAAAAGTTAAAACTTCAGAGGAAACACAGATATTGTAATAACTGGCCAAAGACCTTCAAACAAATTTCCTTACGGCTATTCAAGGAGCTAATGGAAATAAACTAAATATGGATATAGAGGGAAGCAGATGTGGCTCAAGCGATTGGACTCCCATCTACCATATAGGAGGTCCTGGTTTGGATACCTGGGGCCTCCTGGTGAAGGCAAGATGGCCTGCGCGGAGTGCTGGCCTGTGCAAGATAAATGGCCCACGCAGGAGTGCTGGCCTGTGCAGAAAGCTGGTGCAGCAATATGACACAATAAAAAGAGACACAGAGGAGAGACAATAAGAAACGCAGCAGACCAGGGAGCTGAGGTGGTGCAAGAGATTGAGTGCCTCTCTCCTACTCCAGAAGGTCCCAGGATCGGTTTCCGGTGCTGCCTAAAGAGAAGACAAGCAGACACAGAAGAACACACAGTGAATGGACACAGACGCAGACAATGAGGGGAGAGGGGGAGATAAATAAATAAATCTTTTAAAAACTATATGGATATAGAACTAAAGAATATTGAGAGGACAGTGTGTGAACAAAAAGAAGAATTAGAAAGTTTTAAAAACAATAGGGGGAAGCGGCTGTGGCTCAATCAGTAGGGCTCCCGTTTACCATATGGGAGGCCCTGGGTTCGGTTCCCGGGGCCTCCTGGTGAAGGCAAGCCTGCCCGCATGGCGTGGTTAGCTGACCCATCGAGCACAAGCAGCAAGGGGGGGATAAATGAATAAATAAATAAAATCTTAAAAAAAAAAAAAAAAATAATAATAATAAAAACAATAGGACTTATGGTGCTGAAAAACACAATAATAGACACTGTATTAGTCAGCCGAAAGGGGTACTGATGCAAAATACCAGAAATTGGTTGTCTTTATAAAGGGTATTTATTTGGGGTAGAAGTCCACAGTTACCAGGCCATAAAGCATAAGTTTCTTCTCTCACCAAAGTCTGTTGCTACGTGTTGGAGCAAGGTAGCTGCCACGTTTGCCAGGGTTCAGGCTTCTTGCGTTCCTCTCTTCCTGGGGTTCTGTTTCTCTCCGGGCTTAGCTCCTTTGTTTCCTTCACAAGGTATCTGTAGACTATGAGGCTCTCTAGGCTTTGCTTCTCTCCACAAGACCAGCTGTGAAACTGTGAGGCAAACGGCTTGTATCTATCCCGGGGCCTTCTTTCTTTCCTCATGACCAAGCTCCTCCATCTGCTCACCTCCCCAGGCTCCAGCATCAAAAGTCCAACATCAGAACTTCTTCAACTCTGTTCTTTGCATTGCCTTTTATATTTGATTTCCCCACCCACCAAGGGGTGGGTTCAATGCCCTACTGACGTGGCCCAGTTAATGCCCTAATCATAACTTAATCATGCCCAGATTAGCAGACCAGTTTACAAGCATGATCCAATATCTATTTTTGGAATTCATAATTACATCAAACTGCCCAATGGCTACAGAGTCTAAAAATACACTAGAGTAGGGATGTAAAATGGTGCAGCCTGTATGGAAGACAGCTTGGTCGTTCCTCAGGAAGCTAAATAAAGAACTGTGGTCTATGGTTGGTGGCAAGGCTCCAGGATGTGTAAGTTCATTGAGGTTGGTGGGCCACACTGTGGGAGATGTTTGTGTGGGATGTGGTGGGAGGTGTGGGAGGTGGGCAACATGGGAATCCCAGTGGGTTCCATGTAATATTTTAGGTAATCTAAGCACCTCTTAAAATATATGTGTATATATATATATAAATAACATTTTTGTAAGCAAATACACATATATGCATATATATTTATATATCATTTTACAAATGTTTGTATGTATTGTGAAAATTTTGATTTTTACCCATAATAAAAAAAAAAAAAAAAAAAAAAAGAACTGCCATATGATCCGGCAATCCCGCTACTAGGGATATATTCAGAAGAATTGAAAGCAAGGACACAAACAGATAATTTGCATACTAATGTTCATAGCAGCATTATTCACAATTGCTAAAAGATGGAAACAACCTAAGTGCCTAGCAACTGATAAATGGATAAACAAAATGTGGTATATACATATGATGGAACACTATTGAGCTGTAAGAAGAAATGAACTGGGAAAGTACATAACAGCATGGATAAACCTTGAGGATATTAAGTTGAGTGAAATAAGCCAACACAAAAGGACAAATATTGAATGGTCTCACTGTTTTGAACTAAATACAATGAGTAAACTTATGGAGTTAAACTACAGAGTATAGGTTATTAGGTGACAGAATGTGGGTTGAGAAGGGGGAGCTGATACTGAATGTATGTAGAGTGTTTAATAAGGTCGATTGTTAATATGTGGAAATAGAGTTGATGACAGCACATTTTAATGAGTATAACAAACACTGCTGATTTATAAATGTAATTGTGGCTGAAAGGGGTGGTCTAAGGAGATTAATGATAATTGAAAGACAGCTAGAGGATAATCTAGGAACTATATATAGTGATTTTGGTGGTAGATGAGGATTGTGGTTAATAATATAAATACAAGAATGTTCCTCTGTTACAAGGTGTTAAGAATATGGTGATACATGGGAAAAATACAGCTCATGTAACTTGTAGACTGTAGTTAACAGTGAGATAGTAATATTTGTGTAGCAAAGGCAAAGAAGATACTGTATCAGTGCTAAAGATAAAAAGAATATGGGATTTCGTTTTATGAGATATGAATATGATCAAGCATTTTTTCCTTCATTTTCTTTGTTAACAAGGAGACCTTGGTCATGTCATTTAACCAGTCTGTGCTCATTTATGTATCTTTCTGAACACTCAAGGAACAATTGAGTTTGATTTTAGAAATGGTATAAATGTGCCTAAACAGAGTTTTTTAAAGTAATGCTTCCATAATTTGTTAAGCTGTCTTTGTTATTTTATTTTCTGAAGTTGAAATGAAGTTTACTTAAAAAAAATACACTAGAAGCATACAACAGCAGATTTGAACAGGCAGAAGAATTAATACATGATCTGGAAGACAGGAAAATCAAAATTATACCGTTGGAAAAACATAAAGAGAAAAATATTTTAAAAAGTGAGCAGAGCCTGAGGGACCGGTGGGACAACATGAGGTGTATCAAAATATGCATTATGGGAGTTCCAGAAGGAGAAGAGAAGGGAAAAGAGTCGGAAAAATATTAGAAGAAATAATGGCCAAAATTTTCCCAACTCTTGTGAAAGACAAGCACAGCGTATTCCAAATAGGATAAATCCTAATAGACCTACTCAAAGACATACTAATAAAAATGTTGAATGCCACAGATAAAAGAGAAAACTTTGAAAGCAGCAAGGAAAAAAGCTGTTTGTCACATACAAAGGACCTTCAATATGACTAAGTGCCAGTTTCTCATCAGAAACCATGGAGGCAAGAAGGCAGTAGTATGACATATTTAAGATACTGAAAGAGAAAACTGTTAGCCAAAAATTCTTTATCTGGCAAAACTATCCTTCAAAAATTCACAGATGAACAAAAACAGTTCATCACCAAAATACCTGCCCTACAAGAATTGCTAAAGGGAGTCCCTTCAGGTTAAAAGGAAAGGACAGAAGATAGTAGCTGGGATCAGTATGAAGCAGTAAAGAGGGAGTAGATGTTGCTCAGTGGTTGATCACCTGCTTCCCATGTATGAGGTCCCGGGTTCAATCCCCAGTTCCTCCTAAGAAACAAAAAACATGAAGATCTCCAATAAAGGTAATTACATGCGTAAATGATAAAAACAATAGTACTGTATCCTCAGTATATAACTTTACCCTTTTATTCCTATAAGAGTTAGAATACAATGGAATAAGAAATAATCATATTTCCTTATAATGGACATTCAAGATATAAAGAGTTATTGTGTGACAAAAAAAACATAAAGTGGGGAAATGGAGGGATATAGGAGCAGAGACTGTGTATGCCATTGAAGTTAAGTTGGTATCTTCAAACTAGTAAGTTATAGACTTAGGTGGTTTAATACCAACCCCAGAGTAGCCACAAAGAAAGTTTTAAAATATATACAGAAACAGAAATGAGAAAAGGGATCAATCAGTTACATCACAAAAGATTAGCTAATCACAAAGGAGGCTACAGTAAAGGAAAAGAGGAACAAAAAAGATATAAGATGTATAAAAAAAGAAAACAAACGACAAAATGGCTGAAGTAAGTTCTGCTTTATCAGTAATTATAATGAACATAAATAGATTAAATTCCCCAATCAAAAGACACAAATTGGCAGAATGGATGAAAAAGCATGATTTAACTATATAGTGTTTACAAGAGACTCACCTTAGACCAAAAACACAAGTAGGTTGAAAGTG
This sequence comes from Tolypeutes matacus, assembly GCA_026826555.1. Lineage (NCBI taxonomy): Eukaryota > Metazoa > Chordata > Mammalia > Cingulata > Chlamyphoridae > Tolypeutes > Tolypeutes matacus. The sequence continues at coordinate 6,847,372 of JAKSZT010054561.1, read as the reverse complement.
AAAAGATAGCATTTTAGTTTGCTAAGGCTACCGATGCAAAATACCAGAAATGGGTTGGCTTTTATAATAAGAAATTTATTACAGTAAAAGCTTACAGTTCCAAGCCTGTGAAAATGTCCAAATCAAAGCAACATCAGAGATGCTTTCTCATTAAAGGTTGGGTGCTGTTCAGATGCTGGGTTCCTGCCACATGGCAAAGCAAAATGGCAGCTTTCAGGGTCTTTGCCTTCTCCTCCAGGCTGCTTTTTCTCAGAACTCAGCTGTGGCCATTCAAGCACATGGCAGGGTTCTCATCTGTTCTGCATCGAGCTGCTCTGTGGGCCTAACCTCTTAGGAACCTCTTTCCATGCCTTTGTGCTCTGCTGATTTAGAGCATACAGAGCATCTGGCCTCTGGGACCTCTCAGGATTTTTCTCGGCCTGTCTATCTGATGTTGCTGATCCTGGAGTCCTCTTTCATATGACAGGGTAAAAATGGCAGCTGTCTTTGTCTGTTTCTGCTTCCAGTTTTCAGTTTATTTAAGACCCCAGCAAGAGGGCAGAGACCCAACCTGCGTCACACCTCACTGATGTGTTGTATAAGGTAGGGGTCTTCATTCTTTTGCATTTGGCTATCCAGTTCTCCTAGCACTATTTGTTGAAGAGGCTATTCTTTCCTCACTGAGTGGACTTGGCAACTTTGTCAAAGATCAGTTGGCCAAAAATCTGTCTGTTACTGATTTCTAGCTTCATTCCATTGTGGTAAGAGAAGATGCTTTGTATAATTTAAATTTTTTAAAGTTTATTGAGACTTTTTTTGTGACCTAAAATGTAGTCTATCCTGGAGAAAGATCCATGTGCACTTGAGAAGAATATGTATTCTTCTGTTTTTTAGTGCAGTGTTCTGTGTGTATGTGTGTGTGTGTGTGTATATATATATATACACACACACATACAATACACAAAAATTAACTCAAAATGAAAACTCCTATAAGAAAACAGGGAAACATCTTTGTGTTAGCCAGTGGTTTCTTAGACATTACACCAAAATCACAAGCAACAAAAGAAAAAATAGATAAATGTGACTTCATCAAAATTAAAACTTTTGTGCATCAAAGGACTTTATCAAGAACATAAAAAGATAACCTACAGATGAGAGAAAATATTTGAAAACCATATATCTGATAAGGGTTTAATATCCAGAATATATAAAGAACTTCTACACTCAACAACAAAAAGACATACAATTCAATTAAAAAATGGGAAAAAAAGACTTGAATATTCATTTCTCCAAAGAAGATAAACAGTTGGCCAGTAAGCCCAAAAGATGCTCAAAGTCATTAGCCATCAGGATAATACAAATCAAAACCACAATGAGATACCATCTTATACTCACGAGAATGGCTACTATGAAAAAAACCCAAACGAACAGAAAATAACAAGTGTTAGAATGTGGAGAAATAAGAACACTTATACATTGTTGTGGGAATATAAAATGTCGCAGTCACTGTGGAAAACAATATTGAAGTTCCTCAGAAAGTTAAATATAGAGTTACCATATGACCTAGTAATCCCACTTCTTGGTATATCCAAGTATTGAAAGCAGGGATTCAAACAGATACTTGCACACTGATGTTCATAGAGACGGTTATTCTATTCACAACTACCAAAAGGTGAGAGTAACCCAGGTGTCCATCAACACATGAAAGGATAAACAAAATGTGGTATATATATTCATTGGAATATTATTCAGCTGTAAAAAGGAATGAAGTTCTGATGCATGCTGCAACATAAATGAACCTTGAAGACATCATGTTGAATAAAATAAACCAGACACAAAAGTACAACTAATGTTTGATATCACTTATATGAAATAAGCAGAATATGCATATTCATAAAGTCAAACTAGAATACAGGTTAGCAGGAGCTGAATTGGAGGGAGGGGGAAGGTGAGCAGTTAATGTTTAATTGGGTGGACTTTCTCTCTGGGATGATAGAAAAGTTTTGGCAATGGATGATGGGGATGGAGACACAACTTTGTGTATGTAATTAACGTCACGAAATTATACACTTGAAAAGGGAGAAAAGGGAAATTTTAAATTGTATGTAAGTTACCCACAGACATACACACAAAAAACCTGTAGGACTGTACAACACAGTGAGTGAACCCTAATTTAAACAGTGGGCTAAAGTAAACAGCATAATTATAATAATATAGATTTATTAATTGTAACAAAGCTACCACACTAATGCTAAATGTTAATAATGGGGAAAACTGCGTGTGTGAGAAGGGGTATATGGGAACTTTGTACTTTCTGCATGATGTTTCTGTAAACCTACAACCATTCTTATTAAAAAAATAAGTTATAAAAAAACTTCTACTATGGGCAATAGAGAAGTGGAGAAAGTTTCACTTAGGCAGTTGTAAGCAATGGGGTCTCATATGAATCTTTGCCTCCATAATTTGGGGTGATACCTGTAATACATGAGAAGAGGCAATTTGTGCTCAGAGAGGAAGCTATTATTTTTTATAAGCAATGATTTTATTGATCCTGTAAGGTGATATTTAACATCTGCTTAGATAAGAGCTGTCTCTCTTTTTTTTTTTCTTGCAGGTCAACCACACCTCGACCAGTAGGCATCACTTCCCCATCACAGTCAGGTAGAGAACATTTCCTCTGAGACCATAATGTGATTTTCCTAATCTTGTGTATGATATTAAAACATCATACAATCAGGTACCCACTTGCAAAGGCAAAACAATATTGCCTAGGCAAGGCAGGATGTACTATTGATGGCAACTTTTCATTCTGCAGTTTATTCTCTTTCAGTTACTCCACGACCCACTTCTCAGCATAGCAGTCAAGTAGTCAGGTAAGTAGAAAGCCTATACAACAGCATTAGAATTGTTGGCAAACGTTGGAAGATGAAAGGAATATCTAAATGTGGCTAAAATTGAGACTAAGGAGACTATGAGTCTATGTAAAAATTTTTAACACTAGTGTTTTTTTTAACAAAACAATTTTATTGGTATATACTAATAAAGCATAAATCCATCCAAAGTATACAATCAATGGTATTTGGTATAATCATATAACACTAGTTTTGTTTTGTTTTTTTTTCATTTGTTTTTTGTTTCACCTAATACAGTCGGTCCTCCTCAGTGGAGTCTATCCCTTATAGAATGACTGGTTTTGGTAGCTTGGGACAAGTAAGTAATATTCACCCTCTCTTTGTAGATTGAGGTTTCTAAAGCTAAATGAAAGCAGACGTTTACGGCAAAAGTCCTAAACTTTCATTGGTTTTGGCATAAATTTTCTGAGACCATTGCCTGGACCCTATTTTCTTTTGGCAATGAGACCTGATGTTAGAGAATGAATAAGGGTGAAAGTAATGAGAGTGTTCAAGGACTGAATTAACAGTGTCTGTTATATTTGTTTTGGAAGTAATAAAATTTGGATCCTTGGACTAGCCCCCTGGGAGAACAATGTATGCTTAAATGTGCACATATAGAGAAATGGGAGGGAGTATGGAAACCAGGGAGCCAGGGTATATTTATTAATTAATGTTCATTATTTGTCCAGCAGGGAGGCAGAGGCCTGCAGGGAAGGAGCACTCCTAGAGACTCTTACACTGGTGAGAGGGGGGAAAAGTGCCAGAAATCAATATATTTTATTCAGAAAACCAGCAAATTTAAAACACTCTCTGGTTGTCTGAGCATAATATAATACCATTTCACTTTGCCCTTTTCAGTCAGTGATTCCAGGTATCCAGACATATATTACACATTTTTAAATAATGATATTTTTGTTCTTAAACTGCTAAGTTGGGAAATAATATGAGCAATAGAAAGTCATTATAAACCTCTGGTCCAGAGATAGAAGATCATTTTTGAGTAAAATAATTGATTTTGATTTTAAACATTGCCATAAGATGGCAGTAGAAGTTAGGTTCTAAAAGCAGGGTTAACTAGATGCCAATTATGTCAGCCTGAAGTGTATGTTGGCTTCTTCCCTGTGTATTAAACATAAAAACATTCCAGTGAAGAAATATTTTGAGTCTACCCACTAAATTTCTTGTTTCTTTCTCCTTAGAAGTGTGAATGCCACTACTATTTTCAAAGACATTAGCCAGTTCTAGGGAATACTTAGAGAAGTTTTCCCATGATTTCACAAGAAGCAAACCTGAAATTCCCAGATCCCTTTGTGGATAACCATTTTTGAAATTCACCAGATAGTATCTTTCCAATGCTTGCACATTCACCTCCTTTGAAAAATGTAGATGTTATAGTCAATTTCTTTCTGTAAGGTTGGTGGTAATGTCCCTTTTTTTAATTCCCAATTTTAATAATTTGGGTCTTCTTTTTTTTTTCCTTGGGCAGTCTAGCTAAAGATTTCTCAATTTTGTTGATCATTTCAAAGAACCAACTTTTGGTTATATTGATTTTCTCTACTGTTTTTCTAATTCTCTATTTAACATATTTCTGCTCTGATTGTTATTATTTCCTTCCTTCTGCTTCTTTTGGGTTTCATTTGCTGTTCGATTTTCTAGTTTCTTAAGATGGAAAGTTAGGTTATTGATTTGAGATTTTCTTTTTTAATATAGAGATTTACAGTTATAAATTTCACTTTAAGCACTTTCACTGCATCCCATAGTTTTGGTATATTGTGTTTTTTTTTTTTTTTTTTTTTTTTTTTTTTAAAGATTTTATTTATTTATTCATTTATCCCCCCTTTGCTGCTTGTGCTCACTGGGTCAGCTAACCACGCCATGCGGGCGGGCTTTTGCCTTCACCAGGAGGCCCCGGGAATCGAACCCGGGGCCTCCCATATGGTAAACGGGAGCCCTACTGATTGAGCCACAGCCGCTTCCCGGTATATTGTGTTTGTTTGTTTTTTTTTCCATTCATCTCAAAGTATTTTCTAATTTTCCTTATGATTTCTTCTTTGACCCATTGCTTATTTAGCAGTTTAGTTTCCATATATTTGTGAATTTTCCTAATTTTCTTCTTTTATTGATTTTGAATTTCATTTCATTGTAGTCAGAGACCACACTTTGTAAGATTTTGATGCTTTTAAGGATTTTTTTTTTTTTTTTTTTTTTTACCGGGAGGTACGGGGGATCGAACTCCGGTCTCTCCATATGGTAGACGGACGCCGAACCTCTTGAGCCACATCCGTTTCCCTGATTTTGATGCTTTTAAATTTATGGTCTGTATTAGTTAGCCAAACGGGTGCTGATGCAAATTACCAGAAATTGGTTGGTCTTTATAAAGGGCATTTATTTGGGGTAGAAGTCCACAGTTAACAGGCCATAAAGTATAAGTTTCTTCCCTTACCAAAGTCCATCGCCAGGTGTTGGAGCAAGACAGCTGCTGACATTTGCCAGGGTTCAGGCTTCTTGGGTTCCTCTCTTCCCAGGGCTGTTTCTCTCTGGGCTTAGCTCTCTGTTTCCTCCATAAGATCAGCTGTAGACTATCAGGTAAATGGCTCATCTCTATCCCAGGGCTTCTCTCCAAGCTCTCTTACTTCCCTGGGCTCCAGCTCAAGACTCCAACATCAAAAATTGCTTCAACTCTGTTCTTACCATGCCTTTTATATTTGATCCCCCCACCCACCAAGGGGTGGGGCTCAATGCCCTACTGAAGTGGTCCAATCAAAGCCCCAATTAATCATGCCAGATGAACAGATCAGTTTACAAGCATAATCCAATATCTATTTTGGGGATTCATAATTACATCAAACTGCCCAATGGCTACATGGTCTATCTTGGGGAATGTTCCATGTGCACTTGAGAAAAATATGTATTTTGCTGTTGTTGGGTGGCGTGTTGTAGATGTCGGTTAGGTCTAGTTGGTATATAGTGTTGTTCACATCTTCTATTCTTTAGTGATCTGCTGTCTAGTCATTCTAACAGTTATTGAAAGTGGAGTACTGAAATCTCCAACTATTATTTTTTGTTTGTTTGTTTGTTTTTACCGGGAGGTACCAGGGATCGAACCCCGGTCTCTCCATATGGTAGACAGACGCCGAACCTTTGAGCCACGTCCGTTTCCCCTCCAACTATTATTTTTTGTCTCTTTTACCCTTCCACTCTGTCAGTTTTTGCTTCAGGTATTTTGGGGTTCTATTATTAGGTACATGTACATTTATAAGTGTTATATTTCCTTGATAGGTTGACTCTAAGCATTATGCAATGTCCTTCTTGGTCTCTAGTAACAACTTTTGTCTTAAAGTCTATTTTGCCTGATGATAATATAACTGTTCCAGCTCTCTTTTGTGTACTGTTTGCATGGTGTATCTTTTATTTTTTAATACCTTTTTTCCATCCTATTTGCATCTTTGAAGCTAAAGTGAATCATAGATACCATATAGTTGGATTATGTTTTGTTAACCCATTGTGCCTATCTGTCTTTTAATTGGAGCATTTAATCCATTTAAGACTTAATGTAATTACTGATAAAGACTTACTTCCACCATTTTGCTATTTGCTTGCTGTATGTTTTATGTCTTTTTTAGTCCTCAGTTCCTCCATTACTGCTTTCTTTTATGTTAAATAGATATTTTGTATTATACCATTTTATTTCCCTTGTTTCTTTTACTATATATTTTCAGTTATTTTCTTAGTAGTTGCCCTGGAGATTACAATTAACATCTTAATTTACAACTATCTAGTTCAGATTAATACCAACTTATTTTCAGTAGTACACAAAAACTTGGCCCCTATATAGCTCCATTCCCTCACCCCTCCTTTGTGCTATAATTGTCATACAAATTACATCTTTATAAATTTCATGTGTATTAACACAATTTATAATTATTGCTTTATGCAGTTGTCTTTTAAGTAAGATAGGAGAAAAAGGTTACAAACAAAAAATACATTTATTATATTGTCTTTTATATTTATCTATGTAGTTAAATTTACCAGGCCTTTTTTTTCCTTCATGTAGATTTGAGTTACTATCTATGTCCTTTCATTTGAGCCTGAAGGACACTCTTTAGTATTTCTTTCTTTTTTTTAAATTTTATTTATTTATTTATTTATTCCCCACCCCAACCCCTGCCCATTGTTTTGCGCTTGCTGCCTGCTCTCTATGTGTTCTTCTTTGTCCGCTTGTCCTCTCTTTAGGTGGCACCCGTAACTGATCTTGGGACCTTCCAGAGTGGGAGAGAGGCACTCCATCTCCTGTGCCAGCTCAGCTCCCCGGTCTGCTGCGTCTCCCATTGCCTCTCCTCTGTGTCTCCTGTTGCGTTATCTTGCTGCGCCAGCTCTTTGCACAGGCCAGCACTCCTCCGTGGGCCAGCATGCTGTGTGGGCCAGCTTGCTCTTCACCAGGACGACCCGGGAATCGAACCCTGTACCTCCTATATGGTAGACAGAAGCCCAATCGCTTGAGCCACATCTGTTTCCCTTTAGTATTTCTTGTAGAACAGGTTTGCCAGCACCAAATTCTCTTAAATTTTGTTTATCTGGGAATGTCTTAATTTCTCCTTCAATTTTTTAAAATATATTTTTATTAGAGAAGTTGTAAACTTACAAAACAATCATTCACATGTGTGGAATTCTCATACAACACCCCTCTACCAACACACTACATTGTTGTGGAACATTTGTTACAAATTATGAGATAATATCATCAGACAATTACCACTATGGTCTATGGGTACATTTGGTATATTTTTTCTATACCCCCCTATTATTAACACAGTCATCTTTGGCCATTGATGCAAGAATGTTACAGTATTACAGTTGACTATAGTCCATAGGTTACATTAATTGTATCTTTCCCATGCTTCACATTCTTACCACCTTGCAATAGTGATGTACATTTGTTCTAGTTCATAGGACATTCTTGTATTTGTACCATCAACCACAATTCTCATCCACTTCTGAGTTCACTATGTCATTCATTCCCTAGATTATTCTCCAGCTTTCTTTCAATTGACATTTACATCCCTAGACTACCCTTTTCAGCCACAGTCCCATTTGTAAACCAGCTGTATTAATTCTACTCACTATAATGTGTTACCATCAACTCTGTCCATTTCCACATTTTTATAGTCGAATTAATTAAAACATCTACATACATTAAGCAGCAGTACCCCTTGTCAGCTCTCCTCTTATCTCCTGATTAGCTATACTTTAGGTTTTGACTTCATGCATTTATTCTTTGTATTTAGTTCATATTAGTGAGACCATGCAACATTAGTCCTTTTCTATCTGGCTTATTTCATTTCACATAATGTCTTCAGAGTTCATCCATGTTATCATATGTGTCCCAATTTCATTTCTTCTTACAGCAGCATAGTATTCCATCATATGTATAGACCACATTTTTTTTAATCCATTCATCAGTTGATAGACACATGGGTTGTTTCTATCTTTTGACAATTGAGAATAATGCTGCTATGAACATTGGTGTGCAAATGTCTGTTCACATTGCAGTTTTCAGTTCTTCTGAATATATTCCTAGTAGAGGAATTGCTGGGTCCTATGGCAGTTCTATATTTAGCTTCCTGAGAAACCACAAAACTATCTTCCACAGAGGCTGCCCCATTTTACATTCTTACCAAAAGTGAAGGAGTATTCCTTTTTCTCCAGATCCTCTCCAGCACTTATTGTTTTCTGTTTTTTTTTTTAAATAGCCATTCTGTGTGGTGTGAGATGATACCTCATTGTCATTTTGATTTGCATCTCTCTAATAGCTAGTGATATTGAACATTTTTTTGTATGCTTTTTGACCATTTATGTTTCCTCTTTGGAGAAATGTCTATTTAAGTCTTTTGCCCATTTTAAAATTGGATTTCTTGCTCTTTTATTGTTGAGTTGTATTATCTCTTTATATAGAATGGAAATCAAACTCTTACTGGATATGTGATTTCCAAATATTTTCCCCCATTCAGTAGGCTGCCTTTTCACCTTCTTGATGAAGTCCTTTGAATCACAAAAAGGTTTTAAGTTTGAGGAGGTCCTATTTATCCATGTTTTCTTTGATTATTTATGCTTTCAGTGTGAGGTTTAAGAATCTACCACCTACCACCAGGTCTTAAGATGTTTCCCTACATTTTTTCCTAAGAACTTTATGGTTCTTGCTTTTATATTTAGATCTTTGATCCATTTTGAGTTAATTTTTGTATAAGGTGTGAGATAGAGGTCCTCTTTCTTTCTTTCTTTCTTTTGGATATGGATATACAGTTCTCCCAGAACCATTTGTTGAATAGACTGTTCTGCCCCAGCTGGGTGGGTTTGACAGCTTTGTCAAAAATCACTTGACCATAGATGTGAGGGTCTGTTTCTGAACCGTCAGTTCGGTTCCATTGGTCTAATGTGTATATCTTTATGCTGGTATCATGCTGTTTTTACCACTGTAGCTAGGTAATATGATTTAAAGTCCAGAAGTGAGAATCCTCCAACTTTGCTCTTTCTTTTTAAGATGTTTCTGGCTATTCGGGGCCCCTTACCCTTCCAAATAAATTTGATAATTGTCTTTTCCTATCGAGATTGCATTGAATCTGTATATAAATTTGGGTAGAATTTACATCTTAACTGTATTTAGTCTTCCAATCCATGAACATGGAAAGTGTTTTTCTTTTTTTAATTCTTTTAGCAATGCATTGAAGTTTTCTGAATACAAGTGCTTTATGTCCTTGGTTAGGTTTATTCCTAAATATTTGATCCCTTTTAGTCGCTATTGTAAATGGATTTTTTTTCCCTGACTTCTTCCTCAGATTGTGCATTACTAGGGTATAGCAACATTACTGATTTTTGCATATTAATCTTGTATCCTGCCACTGTGCTGAAATCACTTATTAGCTATAGCAACTTTGTTATAGATTTTTCGGTACTTTCTAGGTATAAGATATATCATCTGTGAATAAGGAAACTTTTACTTCTTTTTTTTTTTTTTTAAGGATTTATTTATTTATTTACTTTTATCCATTTTTACCTGCCCCCTCCCCACCGTTTTTGCTGTTTCTGGGTCCATTTGCTGAGCGACTCTGTGTCCATTTCCTGCCCTCTCTTCTCATCCTTTCTTCTCCTGTCTTCACTGGGATTCAATCCTCAGAACCTCCAATGCAGTGTGGGAGAGAGGTATCCCACCACCTGTGCCACTTTAGTTCCTGGTTTTTCGGTGCGTCTCATCTTGGCTTTCCCTTGTGTCACTTCCCTGTTACGTCCTCATCTTGCTGCATGGCTCGCAGGGCCTGGCGGCCCACGCGCCTTCTGTATTTTTCTTTTTTTAAAATTTTTACTGGGAGGTCCTGGGGATCGAACCCAGGTCCCTCAATATGGGAGACAGATGCCCAACCACCCAAGCCACATCCGTCCCCCTTACTTCTTCTTTTCTGATTTGGATGCCTTTTATATCTATTTCTTGCCTAATTGCTCTGTCTAGAACCTCTAGCACTATATTGAACAACAGTGGTGACAGTGGGCATCCTTGTCTTGTTCCCAATCTCAATGGGAAAGCTTTCAGTCTTTCACCATTGAGTACAATGTTAGCTGTTAGCTTCTCATATATTGCCTTTATCATGTTGATAAAGTTTCCTTCAATTCCTATCTTTTGTAGTATTTTTATCAAGAAAGGATACTATATTTTGTCAAATGCCTTTTCTGCTTCAATTGATAGTATCACATAATTTTTCTTCTTTATTAATGTAGTATATTACACTGATGATTTTCTTGTATTGAACTACCCTTGCATGTTGGTATAAAACTTGATCATGATTAATAATTCTTATAATGTGCTGTTGGATTAAATTAGCAAGTATTTTGTTGAGGATTTTTGCATGCGTATTCATTAGGGAAATGGGTCTGTAATTTTCTTTTTTCATAATATCTTTATCTGGCTTTGGTATTAGGGTGATAGTGGCTTCATAGAATGAGTTTGGTAGTATTCCTTCTTGTTCAGTTTTTTTTTAAGGGTTTGCATAAGATTGATATTAAATCTTCTTGAATACTTGGTCGAACTCACCAGTGAAACCATCTATTTCTGGGCTTTTCATTTTGGGGAGTTGTTTGATGACTGTTTCAATCTCTTTACTTGTGATTGGTTTGTTGAGGCCTTCTGTTTCTTCTAGGGTCAATGTAGGTTTTGCATACATTCCTAGGAATTTTTCCATCTCATCTACAGTTGTTCATGGTATCCTCTTTTGATCTCTTTTATGTCTGTGGGATCAGTAGTAATGTCCCCAATTTCATTTTTTATTTTATTTATTTGCATCTTTTCTCTTTTTTTTTTTCTTTTTCCGTCTAGCTAAGGGTTTGTCTATTTTGTTAATCCCATAGAACCAACTTTTGCTTTTTTAATTCTCTCTCTCTCTCTCTCTCTCTCGTGTGTGTGTGTTCTCAATTTCATTTATTTCTGCTCTGATCTTTGTTATTTCATTTCTTCTGCTCGCTTTGGGAGTAGTTTGCTGTTCTTTTTCTAGTGCCTCCAGCTACATAGTTGGGTCAATGATTTTAGCTCTTTCTTCCTTTTTAATGTAAGTATGGAGGGCTATAAATTTTCCTCTCAGCACTGCCTATGCTGCATCCCATAGGTTCTGATATATTGTGGTCTCGTTTTCATTTATTTCAAGATATTTATTGATTTCTCTCACAATTTTTTCTTTGACCCACTGATTATTTAAGAGTGTGTTGTTTAATCTCCATGTATTTGTGAATTTTCCCTTTTTTCCGCCTGTTGTTGATTTCCAACTTTATTCCATTATGATCAGAGAAAGTGCTTTGTATAATTTTGATCTTGTTGAATTTATTGAGATCTGCTTTGTGACCCAGCATATGGTCTATCCTGGAGAAAGAGCCATGAGTACTTGAGAAGAATGTATATCTTGCTCTTCTGGGGTGCAATGTTCTATATATGTCTATTAGGTTTAGTCCATTTATCACATTATTAAAGCTCTCTGTTTCTTTATTGATCCTCTGCCCAGATGTTCTGTCCAATGCTGAGAGTGGTGTATTGAAGTCTCCAGCTATTATTGTAGAGACATCTGTTTCTCCCTTCAGTTTTGCCAGTGTTTGCTTCATGTAATTTAGGGCATCCTGGTTAGAGGTGGAGCTGCAGCCATGTGTAGTAATCCAATCCATGAAGGCCAAGAATGCCTGTACTTGTCTGGAGAGACTTATGAAGCTTTACACGCCTTCCTCACCTGCCTGGGTGGGGATGGAGCTTCAGGTGTGGGTGGCAAACTAAGCCCTGTGGGTCAAAACTGACTGCAGTTCACCAGGTAGACTAACCGTAGCTCCAGTCCCCTTCCTTCCCTCAGGGGTAGGGAATGGACCCTCCGGAGTGCCCAACAATCTAATCTATGTGGGCTGAAAGTGCCTGAAGTTGCCATGAGAGGCTGAGGGAGTACTATCCTTTATGTCCCTTAAGGTGTGATGGAACCACAGGTGCCCAACAACTAGTCCATACAGGCTAAAAGCACCTGCAGTTATCCAGAGAGGCTGAGGAAACACAGTTCCCCTCCTATCCTACTGGGGGGCAGAGATGGAGCTATAGGTGTCTGAATATCCAGTGTGTGCAAGCTGCAGTTGCAGAGAGGCTGAAGAAATACCAACCCCCTCCTATCCTGTGGGTGGGGAGTGGAGCCCCAGGTGTCCAGCTGTCCCATCTGTGCTGGCCAAAAGCACCTGTAGTTGCCCAGAGAGGCTGGTGCAGTTTCCCCCAACTTCCTCCCTGCCAAAGGTGGGGTGGGGCCTAGCTAGGGCTGCAATCCAATCTGGATGGAAAGAAGCCAGTCCCTACCATCACTGTGATGTTCAATCAGTCCTGCTTCCCCTCAAACCAGGGGCAGAATTAAAATGGCAGCTACCAGCCTCTTTCCGACTTGGATAGTTTCAAACTTTAGCTGTTTCTTAGGATTAGATTTTTGCCAGCCAAATATATTAATCAGTAGCTGAAGTTGGTGCCTGACTGTCTCCTCCTCCCCTGTTTTTGGGAAATGGAGTTTCCAACTCCAGTCACGGAATAGTTCCTGAGGTGGCTTGCACCACTAGTGGAGGATGGGCACTGGCCTTTGCAGCGTGGTGTGCTCTACTCACGAATCTTTGCTGCAGATGAGCAGTCTCTTCCTTCCATTCTTTCAAGGATGTTGCAGGATACTCTTATGGTCGCCTGGGCCCCCCAAACATGTGTTTTAGATAGCTCTGGGTGATTACTAACTGCCCTGTAGGACAAGGTAACTCTTAGAGCTCCTCACTCTACCACCATCTTGCCTCTCCCCCTCCTTCAAATTTTTAACCTTTTATTTTGAAATACATTCAAACTTACAGGACAATTACAAAAATAATATAAACCCCATACAGAGAACTCTAACATACCCCCACCCTGATACCCAGATCCACTCATTTTAACTTTCTGCCCCATTTGCTGTATCATTCTGTCTATCCATCCATCCATTTTCTGAACACTTGAATGTAGGTTGTATAACACTCAGTAGTACTATGTACATTTCCTAAGAATAAGAGTATTCACTTTTGTAACTACCCTAAGTGCACTTAATAAGTCCAAGAAATTTAATATTAATATAAAGCTTACAATCTGTATTCTAATTTTTTCTTATGTCCCAATAATGTCCCTTTGAGCCATGTTGCCTTCCTTGCTAGATCTCATCCAGGACCATGTATTGCATTTAATTGTCATTATCTCTTTAGTTGCTCTTACTTTTTAAATAATTGTGGGAACATACATACAACATAAACTTTGCCATCTGAATCACTCCCAAGTGTACTATTCAATGGGATTGATCACATTCACAATATTGCAGTACCCTCTCCACCTTCCATTAATAAAACTTTCCTGTCTCCCCAAACAGAAACCCTACACCCACTATGCATTAACTCCTCCTCCTCCTGGCCCCTGCTCCTGGCAACCTGTACTCTAATTTCTGTCTTTATGAGCTTGCATGTTCTCCAATATTTTCTTTATGTTACCATGGGCCTTAAATTTAACATCCTAAATCTATTACCATCTTGTTTGTTTTGATACCAACTTAACTTCAATAGTATAACAAACTATGTTCCTATGTCTCCTCTGTCCCCCACCTTTATGTAGTACTTCTTGTCACACATTACATGTTTAAACATTTTGAGTCCAAAAGCATTGATTTGTGCATTTGCCTTTAGATCCTGTAAGAAGTAAAAAATGGCATTTATATTTATCCATGTTGTTATCCTCTTTGGAGATCCTTATTTCTTCCTGCAGCTTTGATCTATGTTTATTGTCCTTTCCTTTCAACCTGCGGAACTCTCTTTAGCATTTTGTGTAGGACCAATCTAGTAGTGACCAACTTCCCAGATTTTGTTTATCTGGGAATGTCTTAATCTCTCCCTCAGTTTTGAAAGACAGTTTTGCTGGATAGAGAATTCTTGGTTGGCAAGGTTTATGCAGTCAGTCCTTCAAATATGTCATCCCATTGCCTTCTTGCCTCCATGGTTTCCAGTGAGAAATTGGCACTTAATCTTATTGAGGCTCCCTTGTATGTGGCATGTTGCTTCTCTCAAGGCTTTCAGAATTCTCTGTCTTTGACATTCGGCACTGTGATTATACTATGCCGTTGTGTGGACCTATTTGTATTTATCCTGTTTGGAGTTTGTGATCTTCTTGATTGTGTATATTCCTTTTTTGTTGTTAAATTTAGGAAGTTTTCAGTCATTATTTCTTTGAATATTCTCTCGGCCCCTTTCTCTTTTCTTTCTGGGCCTCTCACAATGCATATTGGTATGTTTGATTGTGTCTCACAGGTTGTTCAGGCTCTGTTCACTTTTCTTCATTCTTTCTTCTTTCTGGTCCTTAGACAGAATGATTTCAATTGTCTTATCTTCAAGTTTATTGTTTGTTTGTTTGTTTGTTTTTAACCATTGTCCAATGCTGCTTTATTATTTCGGCTGTTGGGGACCCCAGCCCATTTTCCCCAGCTGCCCAAAGTTCAGGTTGGGCAAAGTCACCTGGAGTCTCCTTTTTTTTTTTTTTTTTAAATCAACTTTTTTTTTTTTTAAGATTTTATTCATTTATTCATTTATCCCCCCCTTGCTGCCTGTGCTCGCTGGGTCAGCCAACCACGCCGAGCAGGTGGGCCTGCCCTCACCAGGAGGCCCCGGGAACCGAATCCGGGGCCTCCCATATGGTAAACGGGAGCCCTACTGATTGAGCCACAGCCGCTTCCCATGGAGTCTCCTTTCTTGATGCTGAAACCACCAAACCATGCTGTGGCTTGTGAGGTGGATACAGATACTGCACTGATCCAGGTGAAGCACAAAGACCTGGAGGTGACAGTTTCCATCAGCCTCCTGTAGCTCCACCTGAATGACCTTCCTCAGTAGCCTGTTTGAGAATGACTGTTGGTAGAGCTGACTACAGAGGTGGTGCTGGGTGGCAGTAGCAATGCTGTCCTAGAGTCTAGACTCAGCAACAGCAGTAGCAACAGGAGGCTGCTGGTAGGTGGGGATCCCTTGATGCTGTTCAGCCTGGATACTTCTCTTTCTCCCTCCCCCTCTCCATCTTTTATCTTGATGCCTTTTATTTGGGGCACCAGGTGAGTGAGAGGCAGCTGGGCATGTTCCTGCTCATCCTGTGACAGCTCCGAGGCCCTAATTCTTGGCCTCTTTATACAGACACTTTCCTCTTCTAGAACTGTCATTTCCCATGGGCCTCTAAACTCTGGGCAGAGAAACTGGGGAGAATAATGCATTATGTGTGGGGACTGCTGGTAGTGACGGAGGAAGGACAGCTAAGGATCCACAGTGCTCTCCAATGATGGGCATCTACATTTACATACCCAAAGCCACACATTCACAGTCAAACCTTGAGTACTAGACCAGCCTCACATAGTTATATAACTACAGGCAGAGCCCCAGTTATACCCAAAGTCCCCAACTCACACAATTGTGTTTTCACAATCATCCACACTTTCATAGTCATACTAGTTCACACATATTCTGATGGGGAACGTTGAGGGTGGGTGGGAGCAAAGAGCAGGCCAGCACCAACTTGCCTTCATCTTCCCCTACCCATTTCCTGCCTTGGCCTGCCTGCCTTATCAGGAGAAATTGATAGGAATGGGTCTCAAAGCAAGCCCTTCTGGCTGAGGAGGGGTCTTGGCTGGGCCCAGCCACATTCAGAGTGGGAAGCTGGGAAAAGACCCATTTTAGTTGGTTTGGGGGGTGCCTTAGGGATGCTGAGGGGGCTGCTTTGCTTAGGAAGATTAGAGAAGGAGAAAGGGTGGAGTGGATGAAGAGGGAAAGATAAGGGCTCTTTGATACCACATTGCTGCTATCAAAACAGGTAAAAGATTCAAGAAATCTTATCTTTCTGTTTTTGCCCAGTCCTTCCCAGGAATGTCTGTTCCTTGCCATCAGTAGCCTGGGGTTTCTATAGCATGAAGAGGCCCTCCTTACCTTGCCTGTGTCCTAGTCCCCAGCTTGTTGGAGACATCAGATTCATGAGTTCAGTTACCTCTCTTTTCTACTCAAATTCTAACCTTTCAACACTATGGCCTTTGGAGGAATACCCACTCCTCTCCCCCACCCCATTCTATAATATCCCCATCCATAGCCCCTATACCCTCTGAATTCCATCCTCCCACTAAGCCTATCCTATATCCAACCTCCCCATCTCCTTTCTGTCCATTCCCTCCTAATCCCATAATTCATACCCAGCCATCTCTCCTCTACACATGTCCAGATGTAAAACTTCTACCCATTCCTCATCCTGTCCTTTCCAGGAAGTAGACAACTGCCTAGGGTGGGGCTGGGGGTGTGGTGAGGTAACATGCTTCTGTAATTTAGGGCCCCTAGCACCTTGAAGAAGTTCCCACTCCTGGTCTGGGGATTTCAACCCTCAGGTCCTGCTCTGTATTTGAAATATAAACTGAGTCATAATCCACTAATCCAGCCCTTGTCTGGTTATTTCAGGATTGCCTTCTGCAGCCTTCTGCTCTGTGGCCAGCACTCTCTGAGATAGGGCTTCCTTTGGGATGGCAATTCATATCTTCCCTGGGCAGCCTTTTCTGCTGCAGTGCTGCTTCAACAATGAGGAGGGGCTTCAGTCCTAAGAGTAGGGCCTAGAACCCTCTCCCTCCTCTCCTCCCTTCTGTCCAGGGTGAGACTTGAAGGTCCCTCCCATGAGTTTGTCTCATGGATCTTCAGTTTTTCTGACAGTATCCTGGTGAGGTATGGGCCCAGGGCTGTACAGGGTACTCCACAACTAAAGAGGTTCTTGATGTGGACATTTTGAGGTGATGGTTCAAAAGCACAGGTGCTTTTCTTGAAGGTAGCCAGAACCCAGCTGTCACTCATCTTGAACTTCAGGTACCAGAGGCCTGAAGGGTCTGGACTTGTGCCCCAGAGCTTGTGTGCAGCTGTCAAGGAAATCTCCCAAGTGTTGTTGTCTTGTCACAGGTCTCCTCCATCAGCTAGTTGCTTGCTACACACTTTGTGGTCTTTCCTGGACTTTCAGTCCAGAGACTTGGGAAGGTAGGAAACAAATTCTTCCAGATGTGCATCCCTCCTCCCCTTTTGGTTTCTCCAAAGACCCATGTCTTCTCCTCAGGAGAGGTTGCCCCTTAATCTGTGGTAGGGACAGCTCCAGGTTGAAAGTCAGCTTTATCCCTAGCCAGAAACTAGGCTGTCTCTTTAACCTAATGGCCTGGTGCTGGGGCCAGTCCCTAACCAAAAGCAGGCCTACCTAGCAGTCCCTGGCGCTCACCACTTTAGGAGCTAGTAGACCCCAGGCTGACTGGATGACTAGGTAGAATGGTGTGGAAAGGAGCAGTCACCCTTGGACTGTCCTAGGGAGGTGGCAAGAACTGCTAGGTGGTCTGATGCCAAGTGTCTCTAAAACTAGGATCAGAGTGGAAGAGCCAGAAGTTGGGGTATTAACTGTAGGAAGGGTCCCCAACAGTCCCAAGTCATTCTCCTGTGTCAGGCTGAGGTTAAACAGCTTCTAGGAATTTTCCTTTTCTCTCACTTTCAGCCTGCTTCCTCCAACTCTGGATTTAAAATGCTTTGGATCCACTCCCAGGAAAGAAGTTTCTACAGACACATGGCAAAGTCCTGACAAGGAGGAAGGTGGGAGCAGAGAGGTGGGGTTAGTAAAGCAGAGGAGGGAACACTTAGGTTGCCAGGACTATTTAGTTCCCTCCATGTAGGCTAATCCCAGTGATGGGTGTATGTTTGGGGGAGGGCAATCACTGATAGTGACTGGAGGCTTGGACACTGATGGGGAGCCTTTAGGAATAATGGGAGCCTTGACATAGATGGGCATCCTGTCCAGGGAGAGAGGTCCTGTCATTAAGGAAACAGCCATCCTGGAGAGGGGCTCCCAACACCAGTGGTGACAGCAGCGGCAGTCAGGAGGGGAGTAAGATGGGCTTCAGTTTAAATCTTTAATGCACAGGCTGTCTGGGTGGCAGCAGTGTGGGAGGAAGCCAGCGGCACAAGAGTTGGGGAGTAGGGCCCTGGCTGCTCACTCTTAACAACTCATCAGGCTCTGCAGAGGCTCCAGCTTCTCCCGGGGGGTACATCCAACTGTGCCAACCCTACACTGGCCTGGGGCAGGGCAGGGCTCCCAAATTCGGATTCTGTCCCCCTCTGTCCCCCATCCATCCTCTGTCCCAGGCCAATCTGTGGTAAGGAAGCTCCTCCCTCTCCCATGTGTGATGCCAGGGGAAAAAGTAGAAGCAGTCCCAGTAGATCCTGCAGTGAGAAGGCAGAAATTCATTGATTCTTCTTTGAGCTCCAATTTGCTGTTGAAACCCTCTAGGGAATTTTAAATTTCTGTTACTGTAGTCTTCAGCTCTGTTTGGTTTCTGTTAGAGAAAAACAGTGCTCACTGGGACACAGGGACTGATGATTGCAGGCAGGAAGTTTATTGGGAAGCTCTCCCAATGGAGGGGATCTGAAGAATAGACTTCAGTCCTCCCCCCCCCCCATGGCAGGGTTCTGAAGAGAGACTTCAGTCCACCCATGGAAGGTGGTAGGCTAGGAGTACAGCCTGGGGCCAAATGGCGGGGGGGGGGGGGGGGGGAGGTGTTGAACTGTGGGAGGGGTTGGGGAGGGAGTGATGGCCCTTATCTGTTCCATTTTGTTTATTCTTGGGAGGGGATGAGCTGCCTATAGGTTATGGCTTGCTCAGTCTGTTAGGTGGGTTATGGCTGAAGGCTGCCTTTCCTCAACCTATGCCACTGGGGCATTGATTCACGGTCCTATGACCTGTCAATCACTGCAAACCTCCTAAGGGGAGTTAGAATTTCTAACAATTTCTTTTCCTAATTTCCATCTCGCAACATTCCTTTTGTGTTATCTATCCTTTTCCTGGTTTCCTATAGTTCTTGGTCCATGTTTTCCTTTATTTCTTTAAGCATATTTAGGATCATTTTTTTAAAGTCTTTGTCTATAATGTCCCAGACCTGGTCTTCCTCATTAATCATTTTGAATAATTTTAATCTTCTCCTTTGCCTGTGTTTCTTTGTATGTTTTGTAATCTTTTGTTGAAACCTGAACATTTTGTTATTTTAATGTGGTATCCCAGGAATTTAGATGCTGATGCATCTGTGCTTAGCTTGTATCCAGCTAGTGTTATGACAGAGCTTTCCTTAATGCCAGGAGCTAACAAAGAAAAAAAAAGAGAAAGGAAAAAAAGAAACCACCTTTCCTAGTCTTTGCAGATTGACCTGTGCAACTGCTTTCTTTCAGGGCTTATCCATATCATGAGTTTAGAGAATAGCTCTAGGCCAAATCCTAGTGGCCTCCCTAATCCCTTCTATGCATGTGTTTTGTCTTGGCCATATGTATGGTGGTTCTAGAAAATCCCCCATTTACATGGCTATGAATATCCCCTCTTCCCTAGGAAAGTTTCCTCATGGTCCATAGTTTGTAAGAAGAGCTCTCTGAGTTGCCTTCTACACACATGACAAGCTCTGGGATGGCAAGTACCTCAGGCTACCACACACTTGTTCCCAGTATATGCAGGATGGTTACTCTGCTTGCTCTGGAACAGGACCAGAGCATAGGCCAGCTGTGCATTAGTGTGGTGAGCCAGGTGCCACAAGATCCTACTACTTTTAAGTAGCCTCTTTCTTGACTTGGCATGTTTTCTGGAACTTTAAGAAAGATATTTCTGCCAGTTCTTATTGGCTGTTCAAAGCTTCCATAGAGGACAGCCCTGAAGCTTCTCACTACACCATCTTGACTGGGACAGGGCTTCTTCATTTTTGAAGGATAATTTTGTTGGTTATAGATTCTGGTTGACAGTCTTTCTTTCAGTACTTTGAAAATGTCACTCTACTGTGATCTGGCGTCTGTTGAGAAATTAGCGTTAATCTTATTTAGGATCCCTTGTATATAATGAGTTAGCTTCTCTCTTGCTTTCAAGATTCTCTTTTTAGGTTTTTTGAAAGTTTGACTATAGTAGTCTAAGTGTGGATTTGAGTTTATTCTACTTGGAGTTCGTTGAGCTTGTTGGTTGTGTAGATTGTTTTTTATCCAATTTGGGGGAAGTTATTGGCCTTTATTTTTTCAAATATTCTTTCTGCCCCTTTCCCTCTCTTCTGTTCTTCTGGAACTCCTATTATGTGTATATTGGTACATTGATGGTGCCCCATCAAGGTTTCTGAGGCTTTGTTCATTTTTCTTCATTCTTTTATCTTTTTGTTCTTCAGACAGGACAATCTTAAGTGACCTATCTTTGAGTTTGCTGATTCTGTCTTCTGCCTGCTGAAATCTGCTGATGAGCCCCCTTTAGTCAATTTTTCATTTCAGTTATTGTACTTTGCAATTCTAGAATTTCTATTTTGTTCCTTTTCTATATATTCTCTGGTGAGACACCATTCTCATATTTACCTTTAGTACTTGAGACGTGATTTCTTTTAGTTCTTTGAACATATATAAAACAGTTGATTTAATGTTTTTTGTCTAGCAAGTCTAACATTTGGGCTTCCTTGGAGACAGTTTGTTGGGTGCTTTTTTCCTGTGTATGGGTCATATTTTGTTTTCATTTCTCATAATTTTTGTTGAAAACTGAACATTTGAAATAATATGTGGCAATCCTAAAAATCTGATTCTTCCCCCTCCCTAAGGTTTGTTGTTGTTGTTTATTTGTTTAGCCCCTCCTTTTTTTATAGATGCAAAACTTTAATGAAATATTAGCAAAAATACTTTAGCAATATATAAAAATAATTACCATGATCAAATGGGATTTATTCCAGGTATGCAAGACTGGTTCAGTATTTTAAAATTCAGTCAATAGAACTCACCATATAAACAAAGAAAAATCACATGATCTTATCACTAGATGCAGAAGCATTCAACACCCATTCATAATAATAATAATAAAACTCTTAGAAAACTAGAAATAGAGTAGAACTTCTTCAATTTGACCAAAAAAAAAAAAAAAAAAAAAAAAATCTATAAAAAAAACTGTAGCTAACATCATACTGAATGCTTTCCCTTTAAGACTGGGAATGCAACAAGGATGTCACTCTTGCTATTCTAATTTAAGTATAGGAAGTCCTAGCCAGCTCAGTTAGGTGTTTAGCCCCTTTTTAAAAACTAATTCTGGGGAGTGGATGTAGCTCAGTGGTTGAGCGCCTGCTTCCCATGTACAAGGTCCCAGGTACAATCCCCAGTACATCCTTTAAAAAACAAAATAAACAAACAAAAAAACCTAATTGTATTTGTCATGTTTGGCCACTGAAATCTCAGTTAGCTTAGTGGTTATTAATTGGACAGAGATTTCCTTAAACACTTGAGAACAGTAAGTCTCCCTGTGTTTGCTGAGGGACTCTGTATGTTGGGGTGCGTCTGCAACACTTAGGCAGACAGCTGACAACTCTGTCTAGGCTTTACTTCCTGCTTGTGTGGAGCCTCAGCACCAGCCCTAGGCAGGAGCTTAGGGCTTTCTCAGGTCTTTTCTGAGCAAACCCTGGACATATACATGTCCCTTAGATTTCCAGGAATATGCTAGAGCTTTTCAAAGCCCTTATGGACAATTATTGTGAGTTTGAAGATTTCAGGACTGATCAAGAAGATTTAACCATGAGGTGGCATAGCACACAAGCTTTTTTTTGGTGATACATGGATTGGTTTGCCTAGAAGAGGCAGTCTTCTCAGTGAGATACCTTCCAGAGTCTGTGGTCTGTGTTGCAAGGCACCATTAAAAATGGGGAAGCTGGGAAGCAGCTGTGGCTCAATCAGTAGGGCTCCCGTTTACCATATGGGAGACCCCGGGTTCGGTTCCCGGGGCCTCCTGGTGAAGGCAAGCCCGCCCGCACGGCGTGGTTATCTGACCCAGCGAGCACAAGCAGCAAGGGGGGATAAATGAATAAATAAATAAAATCTTTAAAAAAAAAAAAAAAAAATGGGGAAGCAAGGAAAAGAAACTCCTAGGGGAGAGGGGAATTGGAGAGGAAGCTTATGTTAGGTGATGCCACTCGGCAGCACAATGAAGAATCTCTGTGTCAAGAGCTCTAAAGGGCAGAGTGGCTTGGGTTCCTTCTAGCCCCACGGTTTATTTTATCTATGACTAGCTGATTTTGGGTGAAATTTCGTGGAGTATGATAGGTAGGCTCTAAATGGTTAAAAACATGCTTATTTGGGCTATCTATGAAACAGTGTGTAAGAATTTGAGTTTGGTACCAGCTGGCTTTTGGGCTAATGGTCCTAGCCTGCTGTAAAAAAGTAAACAGGGACCCTGTTTGGCTCATTTATATAACTGGGCATTTCCCAGCTTTTTTATGCTTTTTGGTTAGCCTATTCTTTGCCCCAACTGATATTCACCTCCTCAGGCAGCCTAAACAATTGCCTTCAATTGTTTTCAACAAGCATCCCTGAAGAAAAGGCCTTTCATAATTGGTGAGCCCTGAGCTCCAAGTCAGATCAAATAAAGACAACCCTGCAATTGGAGTCTTCTAGGGAACCACTAGACAGGTCAAAAATGATAATTTTCTGGGATTGAGACTCCAAAGACGCTCCAACCTTATTCTGTCCCCTCTAGTGGCTGCCAGACTCTTTTCACTATGATTGTGGTCTATTGATTTTCAAGGCTACCACAGAGTTGGAGAGAAATGGGTTTAGAACAAGTTAAAATGCTACAAAGCTCACTGTACCAATATTCAGCTATTTCTTAATAAACATTCTCCAGATTGCTGCAAACCCTTAAATTTTCAGAGAACTTAAAAAGTTGACTCTGACAATTTTTGCCAGTTTTCTTGTTGCTTTTATGGGAGAGAGAATTTTCAGAGGTCTGTTTTTGCTATTACTCCTAGCAAATTTAATGACCCTTTTTATTTACCATTTTTCCTGGTAATTTCCACCTTAGAGGAGAAACCAAGGCAGTGTCATGTTACAGCACACCATGGCAGTCATGGCTCTAGTCTACAAAGTCATGAAAGGGAGAGGAAAGCACCATATTAGACACTGCTAGGTGATTTATGAACTTTTTACTTGCCATAGCCCCCAAGCCTAACATATAGACTAAAATCCTTGATCCCCAGTTCCTTTGTCCTGCCCCCAATTATATATGAATCTCTTCTCCAGTATATGGATTATCTCACAGGATCATTCTTATGCTTTCTAGAAACTCCTTCACCAGCTTCTACTCAGAGTCTGTCTTATAGGTGAGTAACACTGAGTCCTTTCACATGGGATCTGTTCACACTGACATACTACCAGCAGCCCTGGGGTTACTTCTCCACCGGCCTGTACCACTGAAGTTCATAATCTGCCTCATAAACTAAAGAAAAGGTTGAACAGAACTGTCTCTAAACTACATCTGAATTGACTTTATACTCAGCTACTAGGAGGGGACATTTTTTCTTCTCTGGCCTAAAAATATAGGCCCTTCCTTTAAATGTCTTTTTACCTTTATTTTTCCATTTCTCTGCTGATGCTTTCACTTTTCCTTCTCAGACCTTCATCTGCTTCCTCTGGACAGGGGGTTTTTCCTTTCCTACCATCCCTAAATGGTGGGGATTCAAGCCACACAAGAGTCCTCACCCCCAACAATTCAGGTAAGTTAAATAACATTCCTAAAGGAGCATAGCTTCAACTGTTGACACATACTAAAATGATTTTCAGGGTAAAAAGTTGGGATTTGTCCCCAGGAACATTGTCTCCAGTTTGGCTCCTTAATATTCTTTAATAGTCATCCCATTTCCTTATCATTGGCCAAACAATAAGCCTCAAAGGGAGGCTCTAGATTTTGCCTGAATAGCACTTATCCTGTCATCAGTACAGTTCTACTATATAGCCAGAAGGCTGGCCTCTGGGAGCTCGGTTTTAAATGAGAATTTTAAGACCAGTATCCTTTATTCTCCCCATCTTTTTCAGCAAAGATACCTCTGCTAATAGTCCTCTTGATAAGGGGCTGTCATCTTACCTAGCTCACCAAAATCTTGATATTTCCTCTGCATCTTTCTACTCAGTTAAACTCAAATCTCAGACCTGTCAACACACCATTCTCACAGGAAAAGAATGGATTTTATAACTTACCTTTTAACTTAGCTAACAATCGTTTCCCTTCTGAGTAGTATTCTTCAGACTAAGAACTTCCTAGTTACCCTGATGCATAAGTAACACTGCTGAGGAGCTGTCCAAGTAAGTTACATTTCATCATTCCATTCTTTCTTTAGGCCAGCGAGAGATCAGAACCCCACTAGAGAGTCTTCCTGGTTCCCAGCTATCAGTCCTGCAGGTGAGCTCTGACTATTCTAACTTGTCTGTGCATGTAAATTCACAGTTAAACCTGCATACTAAATGCCCTATCTGGCCTCGTGTTAGCTTGGTAGAATGTAGCCAGTGGAGAAGGACATGGGTTACAAGTGTGATAACCCTTTGTTCACTATTTTCCAGCATAGTCTCTATTTCAAACTTCCATCCTCCTGCCAGATTAGCTCCCTGATTTGGGGTTTGAAAATTAGGGGAGCGGGTATAGCTCAGTGGTTGAGCACCTGCTTCCCATGTACGAGGTCCTGGCTTCAATCCCTGGGGAAAAAAAAATATATATATAGGTCACATGGTAGTGACAGGCTTTAAACTTAGAGGTCTTCACCAAGGTAAAATAAATGTGGACACAGCTGTAGTTGTAGCTCCACAACGAAGTATTTTCACTGGAATATATCTTTTGGGCTTGAACTAGGAAAAAACACTTTCACTTTTCCGAAGATAGCTAGAATATGCTTTTGTAACTTTATGGGACTGTGATTTTGATCCAGGCAACAAGAGGAAAAGACATGAGAATGCAAAGAGAGGTTTGTAAGGAGCTCTATTAAATGAAAATTCCAGACTTGCCTTTTAAATTAACTTTCATGCCTTGAGCCTTGAGTATATTTAGGCCTTGTTTCCATTCCAAGTTCCTGGTGATCCCATAAACACCTCTTCATACTAAGATACTTAAATATTTTGTTCCCATATTTTTTTTTTTTTTTTTTTTTTTTAAAGATTTTTTTATTTTATTTATTCATTTATCCCCCCCTTGCTGCCTGTGCTCGCTGGGTCAGCTAACCGCGCCGTGCGGGCGGGCCTGCCTTCACCAGGAGACCCCAGGAACCGAACCCGGGGCCTCCCATATGGTAAACGGGAGCCCTACTGATTGAGCCACAGCCGCTTCCCAGTTCCCATATTTTAAAATAGTATTTTCATCAGCCAGAAATTAGGGTCTAAGCCTTAAGAGGTAACACTGGGGAGATAATACCCCTCCCTGAGATCCCCACAAATGGAGTAATTAATCTACAGATTAAAAAAGACAAACATTTAAGCCATCTGCAAAAATGTAGTCCCTAATTGGATCCTGATGGAAACAAACTGCAAAAAATATTTATGACATAGTTGAGGGAAAATTGAATACCAACAGGACATTTGATACTAATACTTTTTAGGTATGATAATATTGTGGTTGTTTTTAAAAATAATCCTTATCTTTTAGAGATATATACTAAAATATTTATGGATGGGAAATTAAATGATGTCTGGATTTTGCCCTACTATAATCCAATGGCGTGGGGACAGTGGGAAAGATGATTGGCCCTGAGTTATTACTTGTGGAAGTTGGGTGATGGGTACATGTGAGTTCATTATACTATCCTACTTTTGTATATTTTTTAATTTTGCATGATAAAGTTTTAAAAGTTAGTTATTGAAGAAAGTGCCTCCTCCCCAGAAGAATAAGAATTCTGCCTCTGGTAATCATATCTAGTTATGGCAGTCATATATTCTAGATTTTCCAAAATAGTTTGATTTTCAAACATTCTGACTTATCACCATACACCACTGATATGTTCCAGAGAGTTTCTTAAGTAGCAACAATGCCTTTATAAGACTAGATGTATCAAATCTTAGTTTGGGACTGTTAATTATCATGCAATGGCAAAAACTAGGGAAGCAGCACTGGTAATATACTGTCCTGATAAATTTTATGCATAGCTTGAAAGGGCTTTTACGTGCCCTTTTTATTGTCATAAACATCCGTGTATGTCTTCCTGTTCTCTGCTGCAGACTGTCTACCAACAACAGAGACAAATGGGATTAGCCAGGGGGAGAGAAGCATGGACCACCTCCAGATAGACTATCTTCAAAGTCTGATCTATGCATACTGCTGAAGGACTATAGCATCCAATACCCAATAGAGGCGAAGGCCTTGGAAAATGTACCCCTGCCTTGTTTCCTGGTTTCATTCTGTACCTTATTCTCTCTTCAACTTGAAACAAAAGATGTTAAAATAATTCTTAGCAATAAAAAAAATAATAATAATAATTCTTAGCATCATTTTAGGGAGAGGGAGAATATACTTATCAACCATGTTTCATTTCTGTGTTTCATTTTTTAGCTTTGGATATTCTTTCCCATTGCAAATGTTAACAAGTAACATTTCCGTTCCTTGTCCTAATTTATTATACTTTTTCTATTTGCCTATTATTTCCTAGTTACTATTAAAAGTTTATTTTTCTGTCAAAATGATTAACAGTTGGTGACATAGGGTTTTTACCTTACTGAAGTACAAAGATAATAAAAAGGATGCCTTTTCATTGCTACTACAACTCTATTTTTATTACAAGCTCTAATGGTAGAATGGGCAAAGAACACTATTACTGAGATAATTCAAATATTTTTTCTCCTTTGTGTACCAAGGGGGTAGAAATGAGGAATTAAATAGATGGGCTGCTGGCAGACAGGCCTTAAGTGAAAATATTGGAAAAACATAGCAGCTACCTGCCATACATAAAGTAGGTCTTGGGAATGATCTTATAGGTGAATTAGGATCTCACCATCCTTTCTGGAGCTCTGAGTTTATTTTAAAAATTTTTAGGGGGGGACAGATGTGGCTCAAATGGTTGTGTGTCCGTCTCCCATATGGAGGGATCTGGGTTTGATCCCCGGTACCTTCCGGTAAAAAATTTAAAAAAAAATTTTTTTAATAAATTTTTTTAGGAGGCACCAGGGATTGAACCCAGGACCTCGTACATGGAAAGCAGGCACTCAAACAACTAAGCTACACTCGCTACCCCTGAGTTTTTTTTAAAGCTATTCCTAGACATGTTCCCTTTGGGGCAAGAGCCTGTACTATAGTAGATGGCGTCACTTCCAAGACTGATGTATCTCTAAATGTCACTGTTGAAGCCTCAGAAATTTAAGTCATCATCATCTGATGGCTGGGAAACAATGTACCTGATGATAGATGCTGACCTCCTTGTTAAACAGTTTTGTTCTTTTAATTTACTTCAACATGTGCTCAGCCTTCATAAAAAACCCAAAACCAAAAAGTATGGAATGGATTTGCTCCCTTAACCCCTAAACCATAGAAGTAGCAAAGTGGAGGAGAGTTTTATTTTTGGCCTTTTTATTATTCTAGCAATTTGAGGCTTCCACTTTTATTTTTAGATAGTTAATAACCCATTGATATGTTATTTGCTTTATGTCTGATTTCATCTGATGAAAACCATTCTAAAACATCAATAATTAATTCAGTTAAAGACCCTTCTGTGCCCAAGACAGACCATATAAAGTAAGGAAAAAGTCTCTTTCTGGTCACAAATTGAACCAATACCAAAAAGGTAAAAACTCAGTCTGTCAAGCTGGGCAGGTTATATCAGGTTTGTAAAACCAAACCTGGAACCCACCTTCACTGTCCTTCTGACCAGTAGAAACCATTCCCTCTCCTCCATCCCGCTCTAACCTAATTCTACTTCTTGTAAAACATCTCCCCTAATTCCCGCCTCCATTAAATATCGTCTAAATTATTCTCCACCCATTTACTAACCTTTTTCACAAGCTCCATGGGGAAGATTTACCCTGAGACAAAGAGTGAACAGTGGGGATTTTAGAGAGAAAAAAAAGGTGCAAGGCAAAGTGGTCCCAGGATCCCAAGCATCAGAAGTGAAAACACTCTGCTGTGTGACTCAGTAATGAAGCAGGGAAAACACATAAAGTCAAGTTGGTATGAGAAAGAGGACATATGTAAGAAAAGTAGGACATACTGAGATTCTTAGCTGCATTATGCACTGAGAGAGAAGAGGTGCAAGGCAGCTTTATATTCCAGGGGAAATGGTGGGACTTAGGGATGCACTGGAATCACCAATTGAATGATTACCAATCCTCCTATAGATGTGGGGTCAAGGTCTAGTCTCTCTGTAGTGCATTAAGGGAAAAGAACAGCAGATTCAGGAAAGCAGGAGCTGTTCACTGGCCCAGATCTTTAGCTCTCTCTTCACTGAGGCTAGAGGCCTGGGTTTCTGCCCGTCCTTTCCCTACTTCACAGTTATGCCCTATGGTCCTCCCTGCTCCACCCTTGCTACATTCCCCTCTCCCGCACTCCCAAGAACAAAGCTTTTCAGTTCTTTGCCACATGGTAATTTTTAAAATGTGGTTTGTTTAAACAGTTACTAAGTTGGTTCATCTTTTAGTAACAGGTTCCCCTCCCCCAGCCTCCCACTCAGTCCTGTATAATCACATCATCATCTTCATCATCTTCCTCCTCCTCCTCCTCTTCTTCATCCCCATCATCCTCTGGCAGTTCTTCGTCCTCCTCTTCCTCTTCTTCATCCAGACAAACTACCACCTCAGCTGGCTCAGGCAATCGAGAGTCAAACCAATCCAGTACCTGCTGGGTGCTAAGCCTTGATGCCTGACTCAGCTGAGGGATGTCACTTTCCCGTAGCTGTTGATGTGCTGCCCAGTACCTCTCCAAGGGTCGGATATCCGGTGGGGGTGGGGGTGTGGGCAGAGGTGGCGTTTCAGCCCAT
The DNA here is from genome assembly GCA_026826555.1 of Tolypeutes matacus. NCBI lineage: Eukaryota > Metazoa > Chordata > Mammalia > Cingulata > Chlamyphoridae > Tolypeutes > Tolypeutes matacus. The sequence continues at coordinate 6,818,157 of JAKSZT010054561.1, read as the reverse complement.
TCTTTCAAAGAGCGAGCTGATGGTGGTGGTGTGGCAGTTGCTGGGTCCTGAAAACTGGCACCAGGTACTACATTGTCCCGAAACCACTTTAGCTGCCCATGCTTCAAGGCATAGCGCGTGTCACCAAACCACTGAATGATCTCAGGCCGAGGTAAACCAGTGATCTGTTCTAATTTATGGTAATCCTCCCGCCGTGCCCATTGGCACTGTAAAAAAAAGGATTTGAGGATAGCCAGCTGCTCTTTGGTTTTGCGTTTGGTCTTTCGCTGGCGTTGCATATCTGGGGAAAGGTACTCCGCAGAGCCAACTCTACCAGGTACTGAGTTATGCCGTAGCCCCTGGGGCCATGCTGGCTCCAAATGTGGGGGTAATGCCTGCTCATTGGGTGACTCTGGCTGTGGGGTACAGCCCAGTGGCTGGAGGGGTTTAGAGGTGGCAGTAGCTCCATTAGCCAGTACCTGGAAAGAAGAGGAAGAGGTAGAAGAAGAGGAAGGAGTCACACTAGAGGCTGACTCCTGCTTACAACGACTGGCAAGTAATGAGATTGGTGGGGGCTTATCCCGAGCACGTGGCTGGTGGACAGCTGTGGAGTGGTTCCAGGAAGCAGTACCTAGGCCATGTGACTGGTCAGGACCCCTGCCTGCCTGCTCCTTAGAGAGGGCACTACTTTGAAGATCCTGCCAAAAATCTGATTGGTGGGGCCCTGTCCCACTACCTGGTGTCATCAGGGGCTCCTTTGCTTTCTGGTGACTCAGTGACAGTGGTGGTATCTGAGAGGACTCTTCAGGCTCTACCTTCAATCCTTTCATCTGGGTGGGCTCACTAAGAGTCAGGGGACCTATTCCAAGACCAACTTGTTCTGGGGGTGGCACTGGAGAAGGAGGGACTTCTTCTGGGGGCCTCCCTGCGTGATGAGTAAAAGAGAGAAGGGATTTGAAATGGAGTTGGTCCCGATGGTAGACTACTCGGGCTCGAGTCTCTTCTATTTCCTCAGATGACCAGCTAATGCCACAGCGGAGGCGCTGGGCCATGAACCAAGTCTTGACTTTCTCCATCTGCAGTCCATAGCGTAGGCAGAGAAGGGCAATGTCTGCTAGGCTGGGATAGGGAAAGTAGCTGAAGGTTTGTAGCAAGTGTTCATTGCTGTCTAGCTCACTGGTCTGTGCTGCTTGGGTCCACACAAGCTGTAGCTCCTCAGAGATTGGAGGGAGGCAGATGAGACCGGCTGGGGAGCTATTAAGACTGCTGGCCTCTTTATTAGGAGGCATGGTGCTTTCTGACTTGTGTCCTTCAGAGATAGCTGTAATAAGAAGATAGACAGTTTAATCACTAGGCCCCCTCAGTACATTGCTCAATTTCTACTATATACACTATTGGAAACAAAAACAATCAACTTTCTGTTTACACTGTGTTGCACTGCTTTTAAGGTGAGTCAACAATTTCTCAGTTAATTTTCATAACCTTGTGAAGTTATCAGAGCCTGCTATAATTCCTGTTTACATATGAAAAAAAACCATAGAAGTTACGGCAAGTCAGATGACTACCGTGTGCTGTTACCAAGACAAAAATCTGTATTGATTAAGAAAAACTCATTCTCATAGTGAGGTTCTCAATTCAACCTCACTTCTGGGAGCTATCACCCACCTCCCACCCTCATCTAAGTTCATGGGACAGTCACAAAATGAAGACTCAGCCACAAAAACAAGAGGAGCAGTAATCTCAGAACTGTTACAGACTCTTTAACTCCTAACGATTTACGTACGATTATCTCTTGAATGTGGGGGGAATGGGTCAGAAGGCAATGGATGACAGTCTAGGACTGCACTGTTCTTCTGCCCAGGCCCCAGTTCCCTTTTCTTTCCCTTATTTTCACTTAGTGGTAGAGTAGGGGGAGAGAAATGATAGAGCCTTTAAGCCTTCAGCCCAAACCTGATAGCTTTTCTCAGTAGCATGAGATACATCAGAGCTCTGGGATAATTAGGGCTCACTCCCCCTGGGTTTTGGTCATGTGAGGATAGAGAGGGGAATGCTTCCTCCCCCAAGTCAGCCTAGGAACAAAGGTTATCCCCTCCCCCAGCCTTTGTTTCTTCCAGCTGCTTAGCCTCTCTCCAGCTTCCTCACACTTTAACACAGGCCCCACTTCACAGGGCTTCACAGGGCTCAAGGCCTGCTGCTCTAATCTCTTCAGTCCAGTTTTCTTCTCAAAATCAGGTAGACAGGTTTATTATAAATTGCAGCCAGTTCCTCAAAAGCTACCCAGCAGTACCACTGCTCCCAGGAGTATGGGTATGGGAACTGCAGGGATAGCCCCTGACTATGCATCATTCCAGAAATACCTGGTCAAGTCCTTTGCCAGAATAATTCTGTTCATAGAAATTTAACTCAGCTCCCTGTATGGGCATTAGAGATCCTTTAGCACATTTGTCATCCTTTACTCTTAGGGGAATTCCATGTGTTTATAAATATTACTTCTGATCTGTTAAGGATGAGACAGGATCCCCATGTAAATGCTATGTGATGAATCAAGAAAATAAATCTCGGGAAACGGATGTGGCTCAAAAGGTTCGGCGTCCGTCTACCATATGGAGAGACCGGGGTTCGATCCCCGGTACCTCCCGGTAAAAAAAAAAAAAGAAAAAGAAAAGAAATCTCAAGTCCAGAAAGTTAGGGATAGAGCAGTGTATTATCAGGGATTATAAACGATGATTAGAAAAATTCCAAAACATTTTAGTGTATATCACCATTCTTTTTTCCCCTGTCACCACTGTTTTTATTTTTGCAAATGCTAAAGATTGCTTTCTTTCTTTTTATAGCATAATCTAAGTGACAGCTGATCCATCAGCTTATCTGCTATTTTCTTTTTAATTTTTGTGGTAACATACATACAACACAAAACTTTCCATTTTAGCCACATCATGTGTATAATTCAGTGATAGATATTAATTACATACACAATATTGTGCTACCAACACCAACATCCACTTCCCATTTTATTTTAAGAAGCAAATTAACTGAAGGCCTCATATATTTTAAAAACAATGCAGGAAGAGAATCTTAAGAGCATAAATGGAGGCAGTATAGCATGATGAGTAGAAAGACGAATTCTTAAGGCAGACATGTGAGTTTGAATCCCAACCCTGCCATTTACCAGCTAAGTGATCTTGGGAGTTATTGAACTTCCATTAGCCTCAGTTTCCTCATGTGTAAAAAAATGGAGACAATGCTGTGTATGTGAACTGTTAGATATTTTTACCAGCAGCTACTGTGTGCTAGGCACTCTGCATGGGCAGGGACATAAAGCAGCTGCTGAGAGATTTAGGTATGTAGTCAGATAGGCTTGAACTGCAGCTCTGCCACTTCCTAGAGTGTTATCTGTCCTTAGGCAAGTTGTTTTACTTCTCGAAGCCTTAGTTTCCCATCAGAAAAAAGGAGGTAGTCACAGCACTTCACGAGTTTATGACTAAATGAAAAAATGCACTTGACATTACACCTTGAACCAAGTCAAGACTCAATAAATAGCAGCTTTCATCATCACTTCAGTTTCATGGGGTGACTCTGATACAATGTAATGCTCATCGTAGACAATGGAAAAGTGGAGCAAAGACTGAATCCTTTTAAAGTTACTGTTTTCACAGAGCCCTAGCTCTAACTAGCTGTGGTAGAAGCTACAGTATCTATGCTTTTATACTTTTTATATTTTGAGCTTTGGATATAATTTCAGAATGAATTTTGCTGCTTTAAAAAAATATGAAAACCAATGCTTTAGAGAACTGAATTCATAATTTGGATAGAAATACTTTTAATTGCCAGGTGAATTGCCAATGTGGTAGCTCAACCTTTGCCCTCTCAGGCATATCCCCGACATAGCTGAGTGGCCTGTGAGGAGTTGTTTGCATAGCTAAACCACCATTTAGAAATTGTGGCCCACCAGGAATACCACCAAATCCAAGCCAGAGAGTTCTTTATGATTACAATACTTGACATTTCATTTACTTAATATCACATAAACTGTTCTATAAGGATACAGTAACATCTTAAATATGAGGAAATGTAGCGTAAAGAATAAAGCATGAGGGTGAAGACTGCTAGACAGGAACACAAGGCAGACACAACTTCAAGCCTACAAGGAAGCATTTTGCTTTCATTCATGTGGCTTATTTAATATACTCCAGATTCTCATGGTTTCAGCTTGATATTTCAATGTAACCTGAAGTCATGCAAATAATATATTTGGTGTGCTGGATGTTTTTCACTACACAAAGCACAAATTGTGGAAGACTTCCTGAAACAGAATGGTGGCTTAAACCAAAGGGCAGCTGTCTAGCCAGTACCTCCTAGGACGAATTTGGCTTTGAAATAGGAAGAAACTATGACCAGAGAGAGGGGCTCCTCAGAACTCTTAACAAGTATGGTAGACCCAACCCCACAATTAAGACACCACCAGTGTCTTGTATTCTTATTCTTCATTTTAGATTAGATGGGGGGGGAAGGGAATTAAAGCTGGAGAAGTAAGGGCTTCTAGGGCAGACAGAGATGGGGCTGGTGGGGGGGAGGGTCTATTCTGAATAACTAAATTTATATCCTTATTTACTGTGCTATATATGCCTACTGCCTCTTAAAATCACTAATAAAATATATGGAGTCAGTTTAACACCATTCTTTCCCTTGGACTTTCCACAAACCTGAGCAGACAGCAGGAAAGACTAGGCTACCTTAAAATTCCAGTCTAGGTATTCTTCACAGTCCTAGGAAAAGGATTTTAGAACTATAGGCTTGAGTCTAGGCTTATGGTTAAAGTATGAGATAGTGAGAAGTAGATGTGGCTCATGTAGTTGGGCGCCTGCCTACTACATGGGAGGTCCCGGGTTTGGTTTCTGGTGAGTCCTAAAGAAGACAAGCAAGACAGTGGTGATGCAATGAGAAGACACAAAGAGGAAACACAATGAGAGCCACAACAAGCAGGGACCAGATGTGGCTCAAGTGATTGGGTGCCTTCTGGTTCCCAGTGCCTCTTTGAAAAAAAAGATAAGCAGACACAGAGAACACACAATCAACAGTCAGAGAAAGCAGACAGTGAGCGAGTGCAAACAATGAGAGGGCGGGGAGAGAAATAAATAGAATAAAATAAAAAAGCGAGAAACTACGTAGGATCCTGCCAAACTTCCTAAAACTTTCTTCAGAGAAGAACTGAAATACTGCCTGAAATATGTTTTGGTGATAGTTTTAAGGGCCTTACAGGACTTTGTGACTCATCTTATGTGGGTCTTAACTTGTTGAATCATGAACCCCTTTGAGAATCAGATAAAAGTTATGGACCCTCAGAAAGCTATGACTACCCCCCAAAATAAACATTGACACTTACACATTATATAAATAATCTCAGGGGTTCATTGCCCAAAAGCCCGGGTTAAGAACCTCTGCTTTATGTTCTCCCAACTTAATAAAGGTAGAGTTGGTAATCATTTAAAGAAGAACAGACATCTTGATGTGAAATGAATGGGAAGAGTGGATGAAAGACTCAAGACAATGTGAATAGGTCTGAAGGGGCTGAGTATTGGTGGTATTAGTTGGACAGTGGAAGGGAACGGTGCTCAACTGGGCCAGGAGCCTGATTTAAACTGACCCATTGGATTACCTACTTCATACCCACAGTGCACTGAATACTAGCGGCCAGTAGGCAACTCTCCTGTGCACAAAACTCTTCTGCTTCCTCCAGCTCAGCTGTCCTGTGTGCATGGCCAGTTGTGTGTGATTCCCAAACCTGTTTGTGCCAGGTGTTTTTTATGTATTTATATAATATAATTAACTATCACATAAAGGTATGAAAAAATTATTACATTAAAAGTTATTCCTATAAAAACTAAGTCAAACGCTTTGGAAAGACATGATACAAAGCCAAATACATTTAAAACTTGTTGAATTAGGAGGGTGCAAGACAACTGCAAAAGATTGGGAGGGGTCTTAAAAATCTCAAGAGTACTTCAAAAGTGTCTAAATACTCCACTTTAAATAAACTGAAACTGGAAATCAAGATGATGTCTTATAGGTGCAGGAGTCAGTGGCTCAGAATTCATATTGGAGTTACCTGGGAAACTAAAAACAAAACAAAACCCAGTCCACCCTCCTCCCATTCTGAATAATTAGGACTGGGGCTCGGGCATCAGCAGTTTTTAAAAGTTCTCAAAGTGCAACCAGGTTTGGGAATCACTTATGTACTTTAGACCATTGGGAACTCCGATCAGCAGTCCTACAGAAAGAAAAATGTCTGGGCACTGCACCAAAAGATTGGTAAAATGAATGTGATTTTAATTAAGTTATAAAATTTAAGATAAGTAGGCAAAGTTTTTTTTTAATTCCCAACTTTGACTTCTTTGGTTCTTTCAAGTACTGCCATCTACCTATCCTAATTATACAATATAAAATGGCTAAATGTATAGTGAGAGGTTCACAGGATAAAATTTGTCCTGATCTGGGCTCACATTACCAAGCAGGTCTCAGCTTGAGTCTTCTTTCAGTTTAGAAGTCTCAGACTAGGACGCAGCACCAGGACCTCTGAGGACTCACTTTCCTGGTAAGTTTCTGAATACGGTGAGGTTGGGGGACAGAAAAGCAGTTTCTCCCAAACTCTTCATTCCCAAAGGCCTCTGCTCCCCAGTAGGCAGGCCAGGTTTCTGTACGTGTGTTGAGGTTGCCAGAAGGTAGTCATGGGAGGACGAGGAGAGGTTGGGGGAGAAGGCCTGCGAAGGAAACGCTTCTCCCGTCCTCCATTTCACAGGCAGTCCAGAACACTCCAAACTGGGTCAGAGAACAAAAAGTTGCTGCATTTGAGGCGATGAGCCCCAGGAAGCAGGCAAATATCAATCCTCCCCTCGCCAAGGGCGTCCCAACCAAGCCTTCCTCTCCTCCCTACACACCCACTCACCCTCCCCTGTTACAAGAGGGAGCCGAAAAGTCCAGACGAGAAAGGAGGGAGCGCCAGGCGGCTTCGAACCTAGAATTCTCCTCCCCCAGCGCGGAGATGGGACTCCGGAGGTCGGGGAGCGTACAGGGGCTGGGAGGGGAAGTCGAAGGGGTTGGGGATCACTCACCGCGGTCCGGCCCGGGCGGCGGCTCCCAGCCTCGCACCATGGGCCGGGGGGGGAAGGGGAAGTAGGGGCGGGGGGCCTCCGGGGTGTGAGTGGGGTTGCTGCCCGGCGCGGCCTGCTCCGAGCCCACCCGTGCGGAGGGCCGGGACCGGGAGTGCCCCCCCTCCCCGTCCCCGTCCCCGTCCCCGTCCCCGAGAGCGCGCCCGTCTAGCCCAGCCCGGCTCGAGCGACTTGGAGGTGGGGCGAATGGGTGGGCGGGGCCCAGAGGCGGAGCCAGGGCGACCCGGGTTCTGATTGGTGAACGCAGGCAGACTGTAGCCGGCGAGACGCACTGGGTCAGTCATTGGCTGCCTGGGTCTCGGCTGAAGTCTACTATTGGCCACTTTGGCCTAAGCCGGGATCAACTATTGGCTGCGCGGGGTAAGGAAGATGTCCCCCGAGGCCTGCGTGCCGCGAATGGTACCTCCCTACCCTCATCCTATTGGCGCAGGACCTTCGAAGTGCAGCGGGCCTTGTCCCTCCCATACTTTCCCAAGGGGACACACGAGCACTTTTCTGAACTGCCCGGTCTGCCAACAACATCTCCGCAGTTGTTTCCTTCAGAAGGAAGCCCTTTTTAGCATCCCCTCCCCAGCCCTTCACAGGCGCAATGCCTTCCCCAGCGGAGGGTCCAACTGCCGCCAGCAGCGTCAGCTCTAACGAAGGGCCTAACGCCACAGGGAACTTATTCTCAAGATGGATCAGATATCTTGTTACCCGAAAAGACCAGGATCCTAGGGGACCGGCGCCTCCGGCAGCTTGCTTGGACAGACTGGCACCAGACCGGTGTTCTCAAAGACGAAGTGCTGGAGGAGTCACTTCTTTGGGATGGACCAGACCCTCAGGCCCCCTCCTCCCTGTCCTAATAGAGAGGACCTGGAAATCTGATTCGTACTTGGGGGCCTTGGTCCCCAAAAGCAAGACAATGAAATGGACTTTCCACCAAAATAGTATCCCACACACTACAAAGTTCTGGGCCAAATGTTTATATATTTAGGATTCTTTATCTTCTAACTAAAATTTAGGAATAATATCTTTGAGAAGTGTCTCTTCTATTCTCATGTTGGTCTTTGAAAAAGTCTCACCTGTTTAGGTCACTTACTAGTTTATATAGCTACAATGGTTTATAAAGACAAGTACAGATTTTGCCCTGTATTCTGCATACCTCACCACTCCTCCCTCCTCCCATCCCCTATAAAAAAAAAACAATCACAACTACTTCTCATTCTTCATTGGTCCACTCTAGGGTCTAGAGCTCTTTCAGGGATGGCAGACATAAATATGTATCTTTTTCAGTGCTGAGCCATATTTTCCTTTGCTGGTCCTGAATCTGCCCCTGCTTCTCCCCTCTCCCTAGTTACAGTCAGTTACAATCTCCACTCCTACCAGCAAGTCCCATGTCCTTCAAACTAATATTTAGCAAAAGTCATAGGGGTAACAATAGGAAGACATGTACCATATTCAGCGTTAAACTTTTGGTCCCTCGGGTAAGGAGCTAGGGCTGGTGGTATATACAGACCTTCTTTACCATGACTATTCCAATGCCCTAATGGTTTGTATCTAATGAAGGAAGGGAAAAGGGAAACATTTTAGACAGCAGCAGCCTTGCAGTTTCCAGTGGCAAGGTCATTCCCTCATAATTCAAACAATTTGTGAAACTTGGATTGACTGGGAGAAATGCATGCATGTTTGATTGGAAAGCCAGGCAGGAACTGGCTGTGGGAACCAAGCACCTGACCCTGGAGGCTTCAGTGAGTCACTCTGGACACCACTGATCATGGGCTTGGAATTGTGAAAGATGAACAACTCAGTCCCCTTTCTTGTGCTAGAAAGATTTCACTCCCCAAAGTGGAGAAGTGGAGAGTGGGTGTAGAATCCAAAACAAATTTAGGAAAGGGAGGAGAGAGAATTTTGGGGTGCAGGCTCAAGTCTCTCTCTTCCATGTAGGTTTCACTCAGAAGCTTGAGAAGATGGGAGTGGGTTGGGATGGGTGAATAGAGGAAAGAAAGAGGTTCAGGTTGACAATTCAGAAAAGAGAGGATCCCACGGTTAGCCAAATAGTAACCCTATCAGTTTTTCCTGGGATTAGAGCTGAACAAAGGAAGCTCATCAGGCCATCATCAATGTAGAGATGTTAATCCTACATTTTAGGTTAAAAAAATCTTCCCCTTTGCTTGGTTTAGGTAATTAGCAGGGGCTGGCCAGAGGCCTATTTGTCCTGTGGCTAAGGAAGTTGAAGTTTCAGGGCCCACTCCTTGCATAGACGGGAAGAGTCCCAGAAATGTGTTCACGTGGTCATAGGTTTTTGTAAAATCTGAAAAAAATATATTTTAACTGCAATTGGCTAGGATTGTTGACTCCTTTCCGACTTCCCCTTCATCCCACTTTCCTTTTTGTCAGGTGGCAATGGAGAGGCCATGAGCATTTGAGAATTGGCTAAGGAAACGGAGCTGGGGGTGCATTTAGTTTGGGTTTAGTGCATATATTTATGTAGTTTTCAGTTCTGTGAATAAATTATCCTCAGTAGAGAGTTTCCAGGAATACTCCTAATGTCATTAAGTCAAAGAGTATATAACATTAGTCACTGCAAAAGAAAATGTGAAATGCTCTAAAGTCTTACAACACATTAATAGGTTTTCCCAAATTTGACAAAAGTCCTAAAAATTTATGTTGACATTACCACTAACAAGGTGTGAAGATAAAACTTTTCTAAACTATCAATTTAAAAAAAAGTGATCAACCATGAAAAGACTGAAATACCTCTCTATACTCTCCACACAAAACATGAAATGGCTAAAGCACCTGAGCCCCCCACTACCCCCCCCCCAAAAAAAAAAAAAGTAAGAAAAAATATTAGATAGGTTTACCAGGCAGATAATTTTTTAAAATTTGTTACTTGATTTTGTAATATTGTGGTATTTCTCAGCTTTTTACAAACTGTAATTTTCTTTTCTCATTCTAAAAAATATTCACTTTTATGCCTAATTTTGTATTTGTAATTTGTGCTTATTTTTCTTAAAAAGGACTCAAAGTGGGATACTTCAGGTACCCAAAAAACCTGGATCTCCCCTGTGGCAGTTAGATATTTATGAATCCCCAAAAAGAGAGATTATGTTTGTAAACTCATCTGTTCCTCAGGGGGTGATACCATTTGATTGTATTAGATTCAGTTGAGATGTCTTTGATTCAATTAAGATTAGGATGTAACTCAGGTTGAGTCCCTGCCCTTTTGGTGGGCCTATATAAATGGACACTCACTCAAGAAGACACACAAAATACATGGAAGAGAGGGAGTCTCATATATGCCAAGAAGAGAGAACTTTGTCGGTTTTGATCCTGGAACCCTGAGAGATAAGCCATTCGCCTGACAGTTTGCACTGAGCAGCTGTGAAAGCCTGGAAAGAAACAAGCCCTATGCCAGCCTACAGCTAGATCAGAAGAAGCTGGACCCACGGAGCCTAGAGGAAAAAGGGAGGACAGACCAGGCAGAGATTGCCCACCATCTTGCTTCAACACATGGCACCTGACTTTGGTGAGAAAACAGCCTTGAATCCTAAAGAGTTGGACTCTTTAGGGCCTTGTAACTGTAAGCTTTTACCCCAAATAAATACCCTTTATAAAAGCCAAAAGATTTTGGGTACTTTGCATCAGCAGCCCTTTGGCTGACTAATACATCCCCTTAGGGCTGACCAAATGGGTTAAGTTTCTGCCCCCATTTAGGGGAGCCCTGCTCCAGTGTTCTGTGCCATGTCTCCTAACAAAAACTAGAGCTGGAGGGAGCTGGAGGGCTGATTGTCCAGAATGGCGAGTATTAAGGATTTGAGATTACAAAACAGGTTTGTGGAAGAAAGATTTCAGAAAAACATACCACCAAATTAAGGCACGAGAAGTCTGGAAAGATATCAGGGCCACAAGCTGACCCACCACAATGAACCATGGGAAGATCCCCGGAGAGCTCCCACTTACCTTTCCTTGGGTGTCTGTTCCTCATGCTGACTCGACCCTTCAGCATATCTGGCTTCATTTACAACACATCCTGGAGAGTGGGGACTCTGCAGTGACATCACAACTTGGACATTATGATGTAATGAGGAAGCATCTTATTTTTCTCTGGCTAGAATTTCCCTATTAGGAGCATTCTTGCATTATTTTGTGGGTATCTGGACTCTTTCATCACTCGGGTGATGTAGGCATCAACAGTTAGGACGTGATCTTCTCCAAGGACTCCTCCCTTTATTATCCAATCAATTTCTCATTACTCCATTCTTAACTGGACATAGGTCCTTAAGTTTTCCTCTCCATCATATTTCTCACCCTTTGCTTTAGGGCTGTCCTTGATTACAAGGAAAAGAGTTTTACTCTTCCCTCCAGTACTTATGGAACAGCATTAACTCAGATAGTCCCCTTAAGGAAAAGCCAAGGAGGAATCACTGGGTTCTTACCCAAGCTGATCCCTTGAACTGCCCCAGCATCTAGTGCTGGCTGCCAGGAAACCAAAGCACTGGATCCTGGCAACTTTCCCGCTACTCAAAATGGTGGTGGGATTCTGTCAGAGTATCTTATATCAGCACTGCCCAACTCCTCCATCTCCCTTTCCCACCCAACTTTTGCATAGCCAAAGTAATCCAGCAGACAAAGTTAGACTTTTAAGAAATGAAATGACAAAAAAGAAATGGGGAGGGGAGGATCTTGCCTGAGGTCGATTACAACACTCAGTCCAAAACAATCCTTAATATCTTATGAATACGTTTTTGTATTTCAACTTTACTTCAAAAATGAGGTTTTTGTATCCAGAGGGAGCTGAAGTGAGGCCCAAAACTAGTGGGTTTGGGGCAGTCACACAGCTGCACTGTGAAAGGAGGCTCTGGGAACACCTGATAAGTGGTTTTTCAGGAGTTCAGATAACAAACTTGGTCTTTTTTTTTAGCAACTTCACTGCTCTTTAGCAACATCACCTAAGAGAGTACCAAGCCTGGGGACCTAGAAAAATAGTGGGTCTGACTGTGTAGAGGCCTATTTCTTAGCCTGGGGATGGGATGTGGTCAGGATCCCTGAACCTTCCCATATTTGGACCTGTGTTTCATCTGTTAAGGAGCCTGAACCCACTGACCTCTATAAACACAAGCCTTTTCAGATCTGAGTCTGTGACCTGGGGGCTGCAAGGACCCAAATCAATCCAAGAGAAACATAGGAGTCAGAACCAAGGGAATATGAGAGCAAGACTGGGAAACTTAAGTTAGGGCTTATTATGAAGAGAAGTGATAAGCTACATTCATGAAGGGAGATAAAGGTACAAGATGAAAGCTATGGGAAAGGTAGGTAGGCAGGAAGACATCTAAAGTTTGTATGAGACAGAACTGTAAGCTTGTAAGATAATAAATCCCCATTGTAAAAGCCAAAATAATAATAATAATAATAAAGTTTGTATGAGAGCAAAGGATAGGAGTTCCTGTTGTGTTGCTTCAAAGACCAAAGTTCCTGACCACGGGAAGTCTCGCTTATGGCACTTCCCAGTCCATGGCTGACATGTTATATTCCAAATTGCTCCTGTTCATACAATTACCTTTACAAGAAAGTCCCTGGCACAGTGCTAACACTTAAAAGGATGTGCCAAACTTTTAGTGCTTCCCACATCAGGTTAGAATGAACAAACCTTGGGAGAATAATGGGGGAATAATCAGCATAGCTCTCTTGCTGTGAGACAACTCAGTATGAAAAAACCAGAACTCATGTGTTGATTCTATAACACTGAGAATGGGGGAGTGGATAAGCCACAGTACTTTTTAAAGAGAAAGAGTACAGAAAACAAGATTCTCCTGCCCCAAATTGGAGAGTGCACTTACCCGGTCAGTAATACCAGAGATCCCAAAGAGCCCAATCATATACCATCCAGCAATTGTCCTAGCCAGCACTAGCAGAAACTTTGGATACTGACCTGTTCAAAGCTAGTGAGGGAGGGAGTCACACCAATGGGCAAGGAGGGTCAGCTAGGGACAGGAGAGAATCCCAGTATATTGGAAGGCAGGAGTTTGGATGGGTTTTCAAGTTCTCTAGCTAGCAGGTTGGGGTAGTGCCTTGCTAACCCTGCAGAGCTCAGCTGCAAACAGACCTGGCACAGGTGGCCATAGCAAGCTCCTAGGAGGAGTAGGTGAAGCTTGGGGCCCTTGGTACTTTGCCTTCTCCAAGCCAGTTCAGGAGAATTGGAGGATGGGGATGCAGAACAGGATCAGAAACTAGTCTTTTCCTACTAAGAAATAATATATGGCAAGGTTATTTTGTTGTTTTTGAAAGGAGAAAAATATATAGCATCACAGTTCTGCACAAGGTTCTGGATTCAAGATTTCCTGGGCTCTACTCAACTCGTAGAGTTGTTTGGAGGATTAAGTGAAATAACACAGGCAAAACACTTTTTATTGGATAAATTTTAAGGAAATGCAAGCTATTTCTATTGTTAACACAATATAACAGTAATACACACACATAAGGCAGAGATTATTACACACTGAACCCCAACCCAGTCTCCCTCTCCATTATTCTCCCTTGGACTCCTCAATGATGGCTAAACAATGCATTGCTTGGAAGCTTCCAATAAGTTCCTTTCTTCACTATGCTGGAACTTTGACCTGAAGGTGATCCACAAAATGCATAAAATTCTTCCTGCATTCTTCATAAGGTGACAAGGATGATGTGCAAATGGGCATTTATCCAAAGAATGACCCTTGCTGCTTCTTTTTCAGCCATCTTTCTTCAAAGAATTAAGGCTTTGATCAGGACAGACATGGTAACAAAAAGCCCAATACAATTCTGAATCTGTGTATGGGCACATGCCCATACACACACTCTCTCTCACACACACACACTCTTAGTGATAAGCAAGAAGGGATCCAGAATTTCTTTGAGAAATCAGTGAGAGAGAAAGAGAAGGGGGTGTGGGGAGTTGGTTACCTGGGAGCTCCTTGTTCATTTGTAGCATCAGGAACTGTTGCTTCTTTTCCCTCTTCTCCCTTCTAGAAGACTTGCAAGAAGCCTGAGAGAGGAGGGTGTTTCAACCATGGTCTTGGAGAAAAGGAAGTGGTTTCTCCACCCCTTCTGGAGGGAGAAGGAATATCAGAGATCAACAAGAAGAGGAAAGCAAATGAAAATAGAGAAAATGAAGGTAAATAGCTCTGTATATTAGGAGGAGGAGAAGAAAGAAAATGAGAAGGGAGAGGGACTAGGAAAGAAAAAAGCAAAGATCTTAGGAACAGGGTAAGAGGAAAGGATAAACAAGCAACATGCAGAGGAATGACTCCCATGTTAAGGATAAGGAAGAGAGACAAAAGACATGAATGAATGGGTAGAATAAAATAGTCCAGCTTTCCCATTGCACTCGCTCAGGCTGTGAAGCAGATTGCTACCTCCTGGAGCCATTTAATCTTCAAGTTGCATTAATTCCTTTTTTTTTTTTTTTAAAGATTTTATTTATTTATTCATTTATCCCCCCCTTGCTGCTTGTGCTCGCTGGGTCAGCTAACCACGCCGTGCGGGCGGGCCTGCCTTCACCAGGAGGCCCCGGGAATCGAACCTGGGACCTCCCATATGGTAAACGGGAGCCCTACTGATTGAGCCACAGCCGCTTCCCATGCATTAATTCTTGATTTGAAATGTTTTCCTTTTCTTATAACCCTTTATCCTCAAGAAAGCCCCCAACATTGTTTCCTTTTATCTTTGAGGCTTCTAAGCATCTAGCCAAAGCAGTCCCAGAGCACCCAGGCTGGGAGTCTGTGGGGGCAAGGGCAAAAGCAAAGGGAAGGGAATGAGCTGTGGATTAGAAGAAGCCTTGGAATACCTTGAGACTGGCAGGCTGGTAATGGGCTACTTCCTGGGCTCTAGAACAGCGGTGCTCCAAATTTGGAGGACCCATCATCAGCCCCAACCAGGCTCTATTCAGGCACTATAATTCTGTCTATAATATCTTCTAACCTAAGCTCTCTTACTCACAGATTATAAAATGTTGATGCAAGGAGCCTTAAGAGAACTCCCAATCTTAATAAGGGGTCTGTGAGCTTGAATTGAAATTCAAAAAAACCATTATTTTTTGTGGAGACATGTTGGTGTGAGTGTGATATATTTATTAAATAATAAACAGTATAGTGTGGACTTAGTAAGGGATCCATCGTTTTCACCTGACTGGCAAAGGGGTCCATGGAACAAAAAAGGTTAAGACCCCCTGACTTAATCCAAATCTAATTCCCCAAGGAAGAAACAAGGGCCCAAAGAGGTGACGCTAACCTGCCCAAAGTTATACAGCTAGTCGGTGATTTCCTTTTCTTCGGTGGCAGAAAGAATCAGAATAGTGATTCTCTTGATTCACTTTCTCTTGACAAATACAGTCCATAAAGTGCTTAGGTCATTATAAGGCACCCCAGAAAAGTAAGGCTGGCGTTTTTCTGGAAGCCCTGAGTGTACCAGTCCCTTGGGCCCCTCTAGACAGGCCCAGAGTTTCTTTGCCTCCATTTTAATCCCCAAGGCTGCCTGGAGTCTGGAAGAAGCTCTGACTATTACTTGTCATCACTCCCAGCCAGTCCATGGAGAACTGAAGCCAGGGACCATCAGGAGTGACAAGGTAATCCTGTCATAATGCCAGGGACCAGGGAGCAATGGGCAAGTTCCTGGGATTAAGGAAGGCAATTATGGCTGACTTAAAGCTAGGATGGGCACGACTGGGGGGCCTGGGGTGGCAATGGGGTGTAAGAGGAAAGAATGAGCAAGCAATCTAAATGACTTCAACTGCGATTGGCTCTTCACACAAACTTCCTAAATCCCAAAGAGGTAACTTAACCTTCTACTGTGTAGACTTGACAAGCCTACTCACTTTCTTCCCAGTGCCCACTGACATAAAGGAACCGCACCATCATCCCCGTTTTTGGCATTTTTTCCTAATTCCTCATACGTCCTTTCTGGTCTCCTTTCTCCTATACCCTGGGTTCCTTCCACTCACATCCAACCTGCGTTTTCCACCCATATTCCCCAACCTTCGTTGGCTCTGCCCACGCCCCTTTGGTTTTTCCCACCCTCCTCGCCCTCCCGCACTCGACTCTTGGTCCGCTCCTCGCCAATCTTGGTTTCTCCTATTCCTTCCCGCCAAATCTTCGAGTTCCCCCCGCCCCCGGGTGCCTTTGGTTTTTTTCGCCGTTGAACTCCTGTTCTCAGATAAAGTGGATCCAGCCCTGGGGCTCCGGGGTTCCGCCACTGCCCGGGTGCTCGGGCCCACGTAGAGCATAGTCTCGGCCGCCGTTGTTGTCCCAGAACTCGACCCCGGTTACTCGGTAACGCAGAGCGAAGAGCAGGGCGCCCCCAATGGGCGGCGCTGGCAGGCGGAAGGCGAAGCGATCGGCTCGCGGCGGGGGCGGGGCCGGGCCGGCGTAGGCGGCGGGCGCCTCACGCTGACTACGCCAGCCGTCGGCGGTCCAGCGCACGGTCACGCGCTTCTCGTAGGCTAGGTCCAGCACGCGCGCGCTCCCGGCCACGCCCAGCGGGCCCGCCTCCGCGCGTTCCAAGCAGATACGCTGCGCCTGCAAGCGGGCGGCGAAGCCGGGCTCGCTGGCGGGCTCCAGGGCCGCGCGCGCCTCCTGGGGGAAAGAGGGCAGATGGGTGGGGAAGCCAGGGGAGTAGAGAAGGGGAGAGACAGGGGGCGGGGTCAGAGTGAGGCACCGGACCAATCAGAAGCCGACGCTGGCGGCCTAGCTGGGGCGTGATCCTGCGCCGCTCCCGAGTAGGACCCCAAAAGGGGCGACCAAGAGCAAACCCCGGGCTGGGGATGGCGATGGAGGTGCCTTGGCAAATCCACTCCCACACGCCCGCCGCGGCCGCATGGGGAAGGTCCCGGGGAGGGGGCGTGTCCCCGCCGCCTACCTGGAGGCCGCGGGCGCGGGGCTGGCACGGCGCGAAGTGACGGAGCGCGTCCCTCTGCAGCTGGACCTGCACGTGGCGCGGCACCCGGGGTATCTCTCCCGGGCGGAAGCGGCGCACTGCGGCCAGCTCCAGCCCCAGGGCATCGGCAAAGCGCACTCTCTTGCGGGTGTTGGGGCTGCGGCTGCGGGGCGCGCGGAACCCCCCGCCCCCCGCAGGCGCAGAGCGGGCCCGGCGGCCCCGACTCGGAGCGTGAGCGCGGGACCGGGCCCCGAGCCGCGTTCCGCCCTCGCCTGGCTCCTCCTCCGGCTCCTCCTCAAGGCTGGGCCGTTGGCTGCGGTAGTAGGCGCGCTCGGTTAGCGCAGCGATGAAGCTCAGGTTGCGGGGAATGTCCGTGCGGGGAGGACGCTCGCGGGACATGGCATCCCCCGCAGCGCTCCGCGCTATCCTCCCTAACGCTCGCCCGCCCGCCCCGCGTCCGCACAGATGCCGTGGGGTCAGCTCAGCAGCCCCACGCCATTGCGTACTCTCCTTGCTGTCACTTCCAGAAGCCTTCACCTCCCCTTCCTCTGCCTCGTCTCCGAGGCCACTTTCCCTCCCTCTGGCCCGCCTTCAGTTCCCAGGGTCTTGGACACCATCACCTCTTGCCTCCTGCGAGCTCTCTGGTCTGAGCGTGCGCTTAGCGCGCTCACCCTCCAGCCCCACGGCCTTCGCGTCCCTGGCCTCCGCCCACAGCTCTCTGACAGGTGGCTCCCCATCTGTCTCTGCTGCCGCTATTGCTGCACCAGGGGGCGGGGATTCCACCCTTTCGGTCCCAAGTGAGGCCATCCTGCCTTTTCTTAATGTCCTCAACCTCTCTGGCACGGGAAGGGTTAATTGTGGGACGAAAGAGTAACCTTTCCTTTTCTTGCCGGGGAAGGTTAAAAACGTTTAGTGTGGGGTTTTATCTTCCGGGCTCACAGTTTTCTTTCTTTTTTTTTTTTTAAAGATTTTATTTATTCATTTATCCCCCCCTTGCTGCTTGTGCTCGCTGGGTCAGCTAACCACGCCATCAGGGCGGGCTTGCCTTCACCAGGAGGCCCCGGGAACCGAACACGGGGCCTCCCATATGGTAAACAGGAGCCCTACTGATTGAGCCACAGCCGCTTCCCTCACAGTTTTCTTTCAACCCTAGAACCCAGGTGTGGGAAGGGGGTAGCGGTGGGAGCAGAGAAGGGAAGGTCAAGTCAGGAAAGTGAAGTAGAGACTTTCAAATAGAAGCTGAGATGAGCTCAAAAGGGTGAGTGGCCGAACCCTGACCATTGGAAAGAGTTCTGGACTAAATTGTGGAGAGACCTAACTTGTACCTCCGCCTCTGATGCTATTTAGCTTGGTGCCCTTGAGTAAGGCACAGCTTCTCTGGACCACAGTTTTCTCCGTAAGAAAAGCCGGTTAAAGTTATTATCTCTAACCCGACAGCCCTTTGAAGGCAGGGACTGCATCGAATTCATAGTCAATCTCATTACATAGTAGGCCCTCACATTTTGAGTGAATCAACACTCTTAGACCTGAAACTGTTGGGGTCTACGTCCAGTGGAAGCTTCTTAGACCAAGGAGGGCACAGAGCTGGCTTTTTTCCCTTTCATCTTTTTCAGCATTAGTGGAAAAAAATATGGGAACTTTTTTTTTTAATTATTATTCTTCTTTTCTAACTTTCCCACTAATTTTATATAGCACTTACAATATGCTAGGTACTGTTGTAAGAGCTTTACAAATAATAACTCATGAAATACAACCATTTTAGGAGCAGAGAGTATTATGCCTATTTTATAGATGTGAAAATCATGGGGGAGGGTTAGGACCCTTGCCCAGGGTTACATGGCTATAATTACAGGGGACCTGGGATTTGGACCCCAGCAGTCTGGCTCTAGTCCACTCTCTAATCCACTCGGTTATATAAGTGCAAAGCTTTTTTGTTTGTTTTATTTTATTAATTCTCCCCACCCCCTTGTTGTTTTTCACTTGCTGAGTCTTCCTTGTGTCTTTAGGAGGCATTGGGAGCTGAACCTGGGACCTTCCATATGGGAGGGAGGTGTCTAATCACTTGAACCACCTCTGCTCCCTGTTGTGTTTCTCATTCTGTTCTTCCTTCCCACGTCTCTTTTTTGTGTCAGTTCACCGCGCCTGCCTGTCGCGTCAGCTCGCTGTCTTCTTTAGGAGGCACTGGGAACCTATGTTCTTTTCTTCTTGTGTCTCTTGTGTCAGCTTGCTGTGCCTGCCTGTGGCGCCAGCTCACTATCTTTAGGTGTCACGAGGATCTGAATCAGCAACTTCCCATGTGGTAGGTGGGAGCCCAGTTGCTTGAGCCACATCCACTTCCCAAGTGTAAAACATTTAATGATAATAGTTAATAACATCTTCAGAATATTGAAATGGAGAATCTTAGAGTAGAAATGGAATCTCTAGATTTAAAAGAGCAGGACAGTTTAACTATAAAATCACAAGTGGCTAAGTTGTTAATAAACATAAGACATGTATCTTATTACTGTCCAACTTATTCTTGTTTCCATAGCAATGCTATTTAGCCAGGACTTGTTTTTAAAGCAATAATTGAGTTTTTTCATATTTTACATATACATATGAAAATCCATGGGCATATTCTCTTCATATCAAAGGGTGTAAAATAATCATTTACTAATTTATGTTACAGTCAAACAGTTTAAAACTGTCTTCCTTGTCCTGGTAGAACATGTCATTGAAGGAATAGATGATGGTTCAAGACCAGCCTATCTGACCTATGGTTTTCTGGTAAAGGCTCTCTGGTGTTGGTCTGAGAAAATCCTAGAGGTACCCAGCTTTGGACCAGGTATAAGTTGTGCAGGATCAGCCACTCTGTTCCCCTCGCAGCTGAAACTGAGATTAAACCTTTCCTCTAAATCGGTCTTTGTTTCTTAAACAGTTACTGTAGTTAGCTTCAAACGTCTGGCTGGGACTGTTCAATAACTGGCCAGAGGTGTTGATTGATTTGTTCAAACAGCGTTTACCAGGGTCTATTAGGCCATGCGGACACGGACATGAAGGTGAATAAAACTGTCTCCTGATATTTTATTTCAAGTAAATGTCTTAAAAGAAAACTAGGATTCCAAATGAAGGCCTAGACCTGGCTATTCTTCAAAAAGGGGGCAACCTTACTGGAAAGATCAGCCCAAGAACAAAGGAGAAATGAGGATGGGTTGAAGGGATACAGCCAGAAAGGACTGGAATAGTGCATGCACTCAGAAAAGAGGGGAGAACTGAGTCTGGACTTGTAAATGGTGTAAATTCAGACTATGAGAACAGCACTGAATATTTGAAGGGCAGATGTGACCTTGATGCAATATAGTGTCAAAGTTAAGACCATAAGCTTTCAAGTCGGACAGAATTAGGTAAAGTCCCAGCTTCTCCACTTATAGTATGTCGCTTTGGGCAATTTACTTAACCTCTCCAAATCTCAGTTTCCTAATCCATAGAAATAGGATAATACAGCATAGGGATTGAAGTGAGGGTAAAATATCATGCATATAAAGAAAGTATTAACATCTAATTAGCCCTCAAAATGTGTTAGTTGTTACTATTATTGTCACAGAAAAGACCTTGCTTCTCCATTGACTATAGAAGCAGATGGGAATACCAAGGCGTAGACTGGAGGTAGAAGCAAAGCAAACCAGTAGGAAAGCAAGAGAATTGGGTTGCCACTTTCTGGTCTTTGGGGCTCCGTCCCAATGGGGCGAGGGAAATGCTGACTGCAAGAGCCTGCATGTTGATTGAGGCCTCTGTGAAACAGCTGTCCACCTTTACCTCCACCCAGGGCCACCATTAGGGCCAGGCAGAATGCCTGGATCAGCTGTGGCCAGAGACTCCGTGAACTGCTCTGGGCTCCTTGGCTGTGGGCACACATGCAGTGCTGTAGTGTCATGTGCGGGGGAGAGAGAAGGTCTGCAGGAAACCCAGGGACATGATATCTGGAAATTCCTTTGAAGATCTGAGGGGTAAGGGGTGATGGTGGTGAGTGAAGCAAAGGGATGTAGTGCTGTGACATTAAAAAATAACTTGGGGGAGCAGTTGTAGCTCAGTGATTGAGTGCCTGCTTCCCAGGTATGAGGTCCTGGGTTCAAGCCCTGGTACCTCCTGAAAAAAAAAACCTTGGATAAAAATTTTAAAAAGAAGAAAAAAAAAAAAAAGCAAAAAAATAACTTGGATAGATCTCCAGTATCACAAGAAAAAGCAAGTTGCTGAACAGTGTTTACCATATGATTTAGTTTTAAAATAAAAATTAATAGTTTGGGTATATGTATAAATACACTATATATACACACATACATGTACATATTCATACACACCGCACATATCTGAAAGGATGAACATCAACCCTAACATGGGCAACCTCCAGGGAGGGAGGTGGAATGGGGTGGGTAGGTGGGGAGGGAGTGAAGTTGAAGAGCTTTTTGTTCTATACCTCTATATTGTTTGACTCTTTCATAATGAGAATGAATTCATGTGTTGGGTAAGAGAATTAAAAAGAAAATCAATCTGATTACAAAGAAAGAAGATGAAGAAAAGTTACCTGCATGAACTGCTTGCGATCCAATTTTTGTCTCCCAGATGCCTGGCAGAGCCCCAGCCCACCAAGAGACCACTTGATTAAAAGCCCTGGAGAAAAGAGGATGGAAACGGTTTGGTGGCTGTGTCTACTAGTCCCACAAGGGCAAAGCACCCTGCAGGCATTTGCCAGGATAATGGGAACTGCTTCTCTTTTCCAGGCACCCTCTCCAGGGCTGGAAAAGTTCAACAAGTGCATGAGGCATCAGAGACCTTCTGGAAATGCTGAATTGGCTCCAAGATTTCCGAGGCCCGGCGTACTTCCCCGGGCAGCCCTGAGCTCAGAGCCCAGCCAGCCGGGCCCACGGTGCCCTCTCCACCCAGCCCTCCCTGGCCATCAGCGGCCCCCTCTCTCTTCCTGAGTTATGGCCCTTCCCAAGCCTGCGTCCCAGCCCCGCCCCTCTCTCTGGACGCATCTCTGGGCCCCATCATCACCCGGCGCCGGGCCCTTCCTCCCGCCCCCCCCTTTCTCCTCCCTCTTTCCTTCCCTCCCTTCCTCCCTCTCTCCCTCCCTCCCAGCTCCTGCACCAGGAAACAGCCTGGATCCCGGCCGCGGCCTGACCCGTGAGATCCCTAACCTGGCCGGCGGGCGGGGTTGGAGACTGGCTGAGGGTGGGGGATAAAGGAGGAGCTGGGCCTTTGGGCTGCACCAGGGGGGGAGCTGGGAGTGGAGATGGTGTCGGCAGGAAGCCCTTGGCTCTGGGTTTCCCGGGAGGACAGTCATTAAACATGGATTCAGCCACACAGCTGGTAGAACGTTGCGGGCAGGGGCCTGGCCTCCAGAGCTGCAACCCCAGCCCTTCTTAGGCCAGGCCCTGATCCCTGGCCTTCCCCGCCGAGCTCTGATCTCCCCCTCACCTTCCCAGGGCTCCAGGCTGGCCGGGAGGATGAAAGGCCCCAGCTGGGGGCTACTTGCCACTGGCGCTGGGTCCTAAGAGCTGCCGTCCAGGCTTGGTGAGTGTCCCCCTCCTGTCCCAGTTCCAAGCAACCTTCTGCTTCTCCCACCTTTCTCTCCAGCCCTGGTCTCCTCCCCCATCTTGTGTCTCTGCTAACATCTTCACATCTTGCCTGTGGGGAGGTCCCAAGCACCTTTCTTTAGCCAAAAAGGTGTGTGGAAAGAGGGTTTGTAGGGCTGTCATAAAGCTGGTATTGTCTTATCATGGAAAAACTCTGAAGTATTACCATTTAATTTGTCACAATTACAAATTTGATCACAGCCCTTCATGCCCTGACCCCTCACCATGACTTAATTTGTGTTTGCCACCTCCCTGCCCAGTGGTTTCTAAGCATGCCCTCCCACCTCCACCCTACCTCACTGGCTGAGCCGGAAATGTCCCTTCTGGGTCTCTGCCCATATATTCATTCCAGTCTTTCATCCCTGACTCTTGCAGCTGCCCGGATGGCG
Source organism: Tolypeutes matacus (assembly GCA_026826555.1). Lineage (NCBI taxonomy): Eukaryota > Metazoa > Chordata > Mammalia > Cingulata > Chlamyphoridae > Tolypeutes > Tolypeutes matacus. Next base: position 6,795,120 of record JAKSZT010054561.1, on the reverse strand, counting down.
ACCCCAGCCTCGGCCCCAGACACACGGGCTCTGGTGGCAGACTTTGTAGGCTACAAGCTGAGGCAGAAGGGTTATGTTTGTGGAGCTGGCCCCGGAGAGGGCCCAGCAGCTGACCCGCTGCACCAAGCCATGCGGGCAGCCGGAGATGAGTTTGAGACCCGCTTCCGGCGTACCTTCTCCGATCTGGCGGCTCAGCTGCATGTGACCCCTGGCTCTGCCCAACAGCGCTTCACCCAGGTCTCTGACGAACTCTTCCAAGGGGGTCCCAACTGGGGCCGCCTCGTGGCCTTCTTTGTCTTTGGGGCCACACTGTGTGCTGAGAGTGTCAACAAGGAGATGGAACCTCTGGTGGGACAAGTGCAGGAGTGGATGGTGGCCTACCTGGAGACACGGCTGGCTGACTGGATCCACAGCAGTGGGGGCTGGGTAAGAAGCTTCTCAGTTGCTGCTCTGCACATCCCTCTGCAAAGCTGGTCTCTTGGGGGAAGGTGGGGGCTCTGACTGGAGGCTGGGGAGAGCTGTGCTGGGAAGGAGGTGTGAGGGCTGAGTCTCCCTGTTTGGGTGGAATCAGACTGAGAGACACCCTTGCTGTGAGCATCAGACTGAGCTCTGCCTTCCAGGGCTGCCATGCAGTAACCACTGGAAGGGCTCATGGTCCAGAACAGAGAACAGAATACACAGTCCCAAGGACAGCCTGTGGGTATCAGGCAAGGCATCCAGTTGGCAGGAACTTTATACATCTGGGTACACGGCATGGGCGTGAGGGTGGGGTGGGGGAGGCGGGGACCAAGGATGGGGTGGTGGTCGGGCAAGACTTGGTGGAGGCCAGCTCTGAACAGAAGTTTTGACCAAGTAAGGATGGGGTTCACTTGAGGCCGAGAGGACAAATGAGCCAGGTGCTCACAGGGCAGCACACGCCAGGGTATCAGAGGGGCTTGCGTCAGAGCTTTGGCCAGAGAGAAGCTGGGTTGTGTGGGGGTGCTCACAGTGGATGGAACTGGAACTCTTCCTCTCCTCTTTTCTCCATTCTCTCCTCTCCTGATATCCCTTTCTCCTTCTCTACTTCCCTTCTCTCCCACAGGCGGAGTTCACAGCTCTATACGGGGACGGGGCCCTGGAGGAGGCGCGGCGTCTGCGGGAGGGGAACTGGGCATCAGTGAGGACAGTGCTGACAGGGGCCGTGGCACTGGGGGCCCTGGTAACTGTAGGGGCCTTTTTTGCTAGCAAGTGAAAGAGTCCAGGGCCAGGTGGGGCTAGGTGTGGTTGAGGGACAGGAGAGCAGGAACAGAACAGAGAAATGCCCTTGGAAGAAGTGGGGTGAACAGATGGATGGGGAAGTGGAGGGTGTGAGGGAGTTGAGTGAAGCAGGTGGTTGGCAGGTGAGCTGGAGACAGTGGGGAATGTATTGGGAAGGTTGGAGGGCCAGTAGATAGTCATTCCAGGGTTGGGGGGAGGTGGGGGGGATCATGCCTAGAGGTGTGGGCACACGGAACTGTACCTGGAGTGTGGTTTGCAGCCCTAAGGAAGGCAGACTTACAGTCGGGGTTGCATCACCGTAGGATGAGTGGGATTTGGGGGAGAACACAGAAGGCACATCCCTTTGGAATGGAAGCTCAGGGTTCTCAGGTGATAGGGAGAGGTGGCTGTGACAGTGGGCTGCTTAGACACGCGTGTGCATGTGCACGCGTGCTCGTTTGCATGCTGGGCTGCTTGTCTAATTGTGTGGTGGTGGGATTCTTCAAGGAGAAAACATTCCCTCTTGCAGTGGCAAGAACAAGCGGCAGGTCTCTGCCCCTCCTCCCAGCTCCCTCTTTCCCCCTCCTCTTGTCCTGACACCCCAAGGCTGAGGGAGCAACATTGTATCCAAGGGGATACAGGGCTCTTCTCCGTGGAAAGAAGTTAGCAGGGCTTTGGAGAAAAGAGCAGTTCTACAGCTGGCCTTGTTCCTTCTCACTCCCTTCCTTGTGCATCCTGCACTTGCTGCTGCCTCCCCTGCTCTGATGGAAAGGCAGGGCTGCAGAGCCTGGGTGGGTGGAGATCTGGGTAGCTGGACCTGTCTGCCTCCCTCCTCTCCTCTCCCACTGGGGCACAATGGTGCCTAGAAGTGTTCCCTATCTCTGGGACCTCTGTACCCAAATTTAAACACTAAATTGGGGCTCTAACTAATTTTCCTTTGGAGTCTGTAACGAAAATGCTGATCTAGAATACAATCTGGGTCCTGCACTGTGTCCCAGTGAGACTGAGTGTTGATGCTTTGAGAGAAATATCCCCACCTCTGAACCCCACGAGTGTGAGGGTGGCGTGTCTTCTGTGTGCGGTGGGCTTTGGTGCTGCTCTATTAGGGGCTGGGTGTATGGGTTCTAGAGTACCTACTATGACCTAGAAGCATTTATATTTTCTTTGAAGCCACGCTGTTTGCATGGGTGTTGTTTGTCTGTACCTCAGAGTCTGACATCGGATGTTAACTTTAGAACTCATGATCCTCTAGAACAGATTCAGATTATAGCTTTTTCCTTTGAGGAAGAAATTATTCCTCCAGATGCATGCCCTGAGCCAGACCTCACTGCTGCACTTTCCAAGGTGCTAAAATTGCTGCTCTCCAATGCTGACTTCAGACGCCTAGTGCTCTAGAACCCTACCCTTGACCCCGAGCCCTGACCAGCTTAGCTAGAATGCAATTGGTTCTTCTTGGAGGAGATTTTCACTTGGTCCCAGAATATGGCAACATAGTTGTGCTCACTAGACTGTGGGACCAAAATTGGCCTCAGGTGTTTAGTCCAGACTTTTGCTTTTGAGAGAGGGCAGCACTTTTTAATGGTATTTATAGGGGAAGTGGTGGACTGCATGCGCCACTTGTTCTGCCCTGAGTATGCTGATACCAGAAACTCAGAGCAGGTCTGTGGCAGGCAGCTGGAGTGGAGGGTCTCTGACTTGCTCAGGATGAACTAAGCCAGTGGTTTTCAGACTGCTTGGCAGAACCCCAAACTTTCCTAGGGGTTGCCTCAGGAGTCCTTGGGGAGATGAAGGTGGGGGGCTGAGCAGGCCGGGCTACTTGCCCTCAAACAGAATAGCTTCCCTCGTAGCTGTCTTACATATCGGGGTTCAGGGTAAGATTTTCTTTGAATTAAGGGGTTTGCTGCTGAAAAAAAAATTGAAAACCACTGACTGTATTCCCCCAGGTTTGTAGCAGAGTTTTCACCCTCCCTCTACAACCGGATGCCTATCCCTGTTAGCACTCCTGGGGGCCTTTAGCAACAGGTGCAGCAGGGACCAAGGTCAGGTTACTAGAATGCCCTGCTCTGAGGCCTTCATGCCTGGGAGGAAGGAGAGCCTATGTTCTGAATAGGGTAAAGGGCTTAATCTGGAGCCCCCAAAACATAGCTTGGATGGGACCACAGTGGGCAGTTTTGACCTGTCCTGCCCTTCAGCTTGAGGGGCAATGGAAACCCCAGAGACTCTTCTGTCAGGGAAAACTAGGGACTCTCTTCTAGAGCCATATAATTCCTTGGGATTAGCTCTTGGCCAAGAAGGCTGAGTATGGCTCCCAATTTTTAAATCCATTTCATTTTTTTTTTTTTTTTAAATAAGGGAAATAAATATAATTGCCATTTTTCAAAGATAAAATAGGTGGAGAGGGTGTTTCTTGCTCTCCAGAGCCCAACGGGACAAATAGGGACTTTGCTTAGGCCAAGGAAGGAGCAGAAGTAGGGCAATTAGGTCCTGCGATTATTAATCCCACTCCCCACTTATTCTAGGGCATACACTATTTTACTTTTTTAAATCATAAAATTGCGGAAGAACAGATTTGGTTAGTTTAGAAGAAAAAAGCTCTATAAATATAAATATATATTCCTGTATTTTTATTTAATAATTTATAAATATCAAGTTCATTTGACTTTTATTTTTGTGTAACATGTAATGGTCGTATTAAAAATAAATAAATAAAGCCCAGAAGTTTAATGAGAAGGACTGAGGAGGGTTTGTGACTTCTGCACTGTGTAGCCTGGGTCAGGACATTCCCTGATTCAGTCATCTCTTCATGACCTTTTTAAGGGTAAGAAGGAGAGTAATAGGAATTTGGCAAAGTGTTGAGAGAATTTATATATATATAATATATATATATATTATATATATCTCAGAGCCCCTCCCCACCTTTCCTGGCCAAAAGCTGATACAAAACAAACAAAACTTGCCCAAAACCTTTGTGTGATAGTAATCAAATCCTGCCTTTAATTAGAAGTATATGATAAGGAGTATTTCTCCCCAGAATCTCTGCTGCCTATTTTAGTCTTAAAGTAGGTCTAGCAAAAATGGAGCCCCTGCTTCCTTTCCTGGTCCCCTGAAATATTTGGTTTCTGCCATTTAAATGCAACTGCTAAGTTGGATGGGATCTCTAGGAATGTCAGTCCATCCTTCTAGGGATGGACCACATCAAAATCACAGTTGACAGGAGTAGTAATCCTAATTTTAAATCTCAAGTTGGAATTTCTAATATTAATATTTGGGTTTATATATTAAATTTAAGTGAAAATTATAACTGCTAACAGGAATCCAATATTACTTTTCCATTCTCTCTCTTTGGAAAATTCTGCAGGGGAAACCATATTATAAACAGAGAGTAGCTTGGTGAACATGAAATTAGGACAAAGGGAATTAGATGCTCTTAATAGTTAATGCCATCAAGCCATGATATCCACTGCAGTGCCATTGGTTAGATGAGATTGATTTATATTCCCCTAGTTCCAAAAAGCATTTGCAATATCTTACTATAATATTGAAAAGACAAAATAATAGGAAAATATAGATTTTTTAAAAATAGGGGTGAAGGGAAAATCAAAATTTTTACAGTAAGATGGCCCCAAAAAGAAAATTAATGTACAGAAAAGCATTCTATAAGCCGTATTCCTGAATACTAAAGTTAGGCCATGAATTCATCTTTGAGCTTCTTGGCAGCTAAAGCAAACTGGAAAAGACAATGAGGTTCACATTCCTCTTAAGATTTATAAAGTCTATGTATCACAAGAGGAACAAAAAGTTTTGTGGCTCTTCTGAGAAGAGACTGAGTGATATAGTGGATACCACCTCTACAACACCTGACAACAAATATGATGTTGAATTTTGCACCACTGTTTCTTGTAGAAACACCACATGGGGAATTCAGTAGGCCCTATGCTTGTTTTCTCAGGCTCATCCCAATTTAGTCTAAATATTCTGCTCTGCAATGGTCTGGCTTAATACAGGGTTAAATTTCAGACAACTAAAGGAACAGATGAAGTGTATGTCCTTCAGACAGTTCTCCATGAATGTTATTTCTCCAAATGGCATTTTTTGATAAAAAACTGAGCAACATTTAGTTACAATTTCTGGCAAATGGATGAATTGTAGATATTCTGTGTTTTTACTTAAGAGCAGATCCTTTGGAAACTTTAAAAGCACCTGCCTTAAATGTGGATACAGGCAGGATATAAATAAACATTTTAAAAAATCAACCAAAAAGCATAATAATTACAGAATACTGTTTAGTTCTTCATCTATTCAATCATTACTCATGTTGCAAATATTCAGACATCTTCTATGGGCTAAGCACAGTTTTAGGCACTGAGGTAGAACATTGAACAGACCTAAATCTCTGCCCTTATGCACCTTACATTCTAGTAAGAGAGACAAAAAAAATAAAATAATGAATTAATTTCATAATATGCTAGTAGATGATGAGTGCTATGGAGAAAAATAATTCATTGAAGGGGGACTTGGAAGGTGTGTGTATAGATTTCAATTTTAAAAGGGTGGTCAAAGGGAGTGGGTGTAGCTCAGTGTTGAGCACCTGAGTTATTTCCCTGGTACCTCCCTAAAAAAAAAAAAAGGTGATCAGAGAAGGCCTCATTGCTAAGACCTCATTACTTTTGAGTGAAGTCATGAAAAATGATATTGGAAAAAAATACATTTATTGGCATGGAAAGATGTTTCTGTATCTTATTGGGTAAAAAAGAAAATAGATTTAAAAACTATATACAGTATGATCCCATTTTTGCTAAAAATATACATATAGTGTGCTTTTCTATATATTTGTATATTGAAAATATTCATGAAGGGTATATGCCAGAATATCATTAGATATATTATCTCTGGGTGGTGGATTGACAAGTGATTTTATTTTGTTCTTTTTTGTTATCAGTATTTTCTGATTTTTTGATAATTAACATGCATTTCTTTTTTTTTTTTTTTTTATAAGAACTCCTTTGAGTATCTTTTTTTTTTTTTTTTTTTTTTTTTAAGATTTTATTTATTTATTCATTTATCCCCCCCCTGCTGCCTGTGCTCGCCGGGTCAGCCAACCACGCCGTGCGGGCGGGCCCGCCCCCACCAGGAGGCCCCGGGAACCGAACCCGGGGCCTCCCATATGGTAAACGGGAGCCCCACTGATTGAGCCACAGCCGCCTCCCTAACATGCATTTCTGATACAGTGTATTTTAAAAAGTTTTTCAGGTACAGAATTTTTCAAAGTTCATCAAGCAGAATGGGAATTAAGCAGACCAACAGAGGCTCCTTCTCATTTAAAAGGCCACCCCACTTCCATGCAAGACTAGATCTAGGAGTTAAGGTAGCTGGGGCCAGGCGACTTTTCATTGGAATTGGGGAATAAAAATGTAAACAACAACAAAAAAGAAAAATAAGATAATTGGGTCTACACCAAAACAGAATGAGTAAACAGCAAAGACTCCAAAGTTCTATTATAGCACTGTCCAATAGAAATATAATGTAGTTTTACATTTCCTAGTAGCCATATTTAAAAAAGCAAAAAGAAATGAGAACTAATTTTAATAATATATTTTATTTAACACAGTCTATCAAAAATATTTTCATCTTAATGTATCATTAATATTAAACCATAATAAATGAGCTATTTTTTTTTTCATACTAAGCCATTGAAATCCAGTGTGTATTTTATACTTTCAGTACATCTCATTTCAGACTAGCCACATTTCAAGCACTCAATAGCCATGTGTGGCTAGTGGCTACCATATTAAACAATGTAGTTCTATGTTATAGAGAATTATTATAGTCTGTAAAAATTTCAAAGGAGTTAAAAATAGGTTTAAAAAAAAAAAAAAATAGGGATGAAACTACCAAGAAGTCAAATATTTATGTTGTCTAGTGAGAAAACTTTTTCCTTTGGGACAGAACTGGAGATGCCCTGATCGATTTTTTTTTTTTTTTTTTTTTGAGTTACCAGGGATTGAACCTGGGACCTCCTATGTGGGAAGCAGGCGCTCAACCACTGAGCTATGCCTGCTCCCCACTTTTTAAAAAAATCCAAACCTTATTTCAAATTCAAAAAATAAAACAACAGACAAAAGGCAGTTTAACAAGTTGTGGAAGCATTACTCCAAAAAAGTTCTGTCCAGCCATTTTCATCTCATCTAATCATAGCCCTGACCCATTTGTATAATTTAAATTCTCTTCTCAAACTCCACAGACCATCTTAATAGAATATTAACACATTCTTTCCCCCTTTTGGGGCACATCAATGAAGTCTCAGTTTTTCCAAAACTCCATGGCCATCAACATATAGGTTACTACTTAAGGAGAACTATATTCATAATGGGTAAATCTCACACCATTACATATAACTTTTTAAAAAAATTCATTCTCAGAGGGAAACTTATCTCTGGTGTTTTCCTTATATTTATAGGCAAGATATTACATAAATCATTCGCTACTGAGGATCATTTATTCAGTTAGTATTTATTGAGCACACAGTCGTAGGCAATGGGAATACAAGTTTAATTAAGATGGTGTTCTTGCCTTCTTCAGTTTACAGTCCAACAGAGAAAGATCTTACTAGTCACCATTCAAATATCTTTTTTTTTTTTAAACAATTTATTGAAGTCAAATATCTTTTTAAATGTGAATATTTCTTTGTAAAAGTCATCATGCTTACTTGGCAGTTGGAGTGATTTTAAAATTTTTTAATAAAATTAATATATGATATTGTGGAAAAATCATAGAACACAGACAATTGTAAAGAAGAAAATCAATCATGATCCTAATACCCAGAGAGGACCACTAATAACATTTTGGCATATTTCTTTCCAGTCTTTTATTTGTGCTTCTATTTTATGATCATACTGTACAAAAATTTTGTATAGGGAAGTTCTGCTTACCATTATATTGCAAGCATTTTTCCTTGTCATTAAAAACGTTTTGAAGGCATAATGACCATATATAATTATATCCTATGTGTTTATAATAATTTTCTTGCAAGTCCACACAGAGACATTTGTCTATATTTCTTCCTTTTGATTAACATCTTCATTCACAAATGTTTATCCACTTTTTAGATTAATTCTTTAGAACAGATGATAAGAAATAGAATTATTGGGTTAAGAGCCTCAACATTTTTTTAAAATGTTGGCAATATGTATGGTAATACATATTGCCAAAGATCAGAAAGTTTGTACTGGTTCCTTTTTTTTTTTCCTATGCCATTAAAAAAAAAAAAAGAATCATATATACGTAGTTGTAATCATCTTTTATACAAATTTTACATTTTACTACATTGCCTAAAATATTTTTTGCATGTTATCACACACTGTGCAACCCTTTTAATAGGTGCATAATAATCTTTGATTGGATGTAATCATGGTTTACTTAAATGCTGGTCTGTCATTTGGATTTAGTCTTTTTTCCAATTTCCAGTATTATACATAATGTAATTTTTGTGTATTAAAGCAGACCTTTTAGTAGTTATGATCTGAGTTTTGAAAACTGGCCTTGAATTCCCTGCTCACTTCTAATTAGCTTCATGATTGGACAAGATACTTCTCTTCTTTAAAACCTTTTTCTTCTCTTAAAAAAAAAAAAAGAAAAGAAAAAAGGGGTATAATTTTGGAAATATTTTTCACAGTGTTGTCTGAGAATTCAGTGTGATAAGTTAAGGAGCCTAGGGCCGTGCCTGTTACAAAATCAACAAAAATAGGATTCAAAGGCATTTTTTAATGAAATCACATTTTCCATAGTTGGCTTGATTAGGTTAAGTTAGACACCAGTAAAACACCCAGGTCTTGATTAGGTTAAGATCAATATAAAGGACCTTTCTTCCGGCAAAATTGCAATCATTTAGAGCTTGTCTGCGGTACTCAACTTTAGTTCTCTCAAATGGCTGAAGCTGAGCTGGAAGACGAAGTAATTTTAAGCTCCTGTGATTCTGCTACAAGTTTCTCAGATCTTGAGGTAAGGATGTGGGGGTGAAGGGAAGAGTGGGGTATAGTGAGAAGTTTTTGGATTTTGTTTGCTAATAGGGATCTCCTCCTCTCCCAGTACTCCTGTCCCCTACCATGCACACCTCATTGGGGTTAACTTTTTGGTGGGTTCATGTGAATCCGGCTCTCAAACGGTGGCTCGGGCCACAAATCCCTTTTGCAAATTTAGCACCACTGTTCCTTTTTAATAAATGTGTGGGCTGACATTTACTAAATGTGCTCACCCTGCCTTCCAGGGTTAGGTGTCATTGGTATGTCCGGGCGCAGCAGTATGGTGGGAACTTGCTGGCCTGGAGAACCTACTCTGGAGTCTGAAGGAGGGCTTGGGGGCCAGAAAGTGCTGAAGAGGAAGGATGGTACCCAGATCCCCAATTAATGCGTCCTTCGGTCCACAGAGATTTATTGGACACTTACCATGTGCTGGCATAGTACCACGGTGGAAATGCCAATATAAATAGGTCCAGCCCCTCATCTCCAACATAGAAAATGCAAAGCTATTAAACACACAGTGGAGGCAGGCCCGCTTGTCATGGGAGAGAAGGGGAAGCTGGTGGAAGGCTTCCTAAGAAAGGTGATGCTGGGGTTTGCAGTGCGTCTGATTGAAGACAGACTGTAAAGAGGCATATACGTGGGTGCAGGTACACCCACTGGAACAAGGTGTGGAAATATTTGCGAAGTAGCCGGTTTCTGAAGGTCTCTAAAGCCACGGTAAGGCGTTGAGATTACCTGGAAAGCAGAGGGCAGTAGCTCGATCTGGTAGTGGTGCGGACTGGAGGGATGACCCTAGAAGCCGAGAGACACTTTAGAGGGCTGTAGCATACCGTCCAGGCAAGAGAAGGGACAGGATGAAACTAGGGCAAGGGCAGGGGGTTTGGAGAGAAAGCCTAAGCAGGAGGCAGTACCGACAGGACTTGTACTAGTAGCTCTGGAGCTCCTCCCTGCTTTATGGTTTAAGAGACCCGGTGAATGGTAATACCAATAACCTGAATGGGAAAAGTAAGCTCCCTCCCGGATTGCTCCATTCAGAACCTTCCACTTCCAGCAATAGCCCAACTGCTGGTACTTTCCTGGTTAGACTAGTTTCCAGAAACCGCCGCTGTGCTTCCGGCCTTTGCCTTCCAACAACAGCTCACTAGTTGGCAACCAGTAAAATCAAGATGGCGGCCCCCCAGGGACTAGGCCATGTGACGTCAGGTTTCCCTTGCTTTAAGGCTGGTAGTCCGTTTGGGGTCAAGGTTCACCTGACAGGTAGCGGGTAGCGGGTGTCACCTCTTCGAATTTCACGAGCCAATGACATGTGAGACCAGGCTACGGCGGTGAGGAGATCGGAAGATTAGTCCGTCCCACCGCTCCTAGCCAGGGGCCAATCACCGAGCATCGTACACTTCGCTGACCCTCCCGTAGGCTGGGGAGAAGCAGGAACGTCGTCACAGCGTGGCGGTATTGTTACCTAAGGACTTGTGAGGAGGTGGGACGTATGTTGATTGACAGACAGGTTTCTCCTACCGGGATTAGAGAATTTGGCGCAGTACCCCCGCCTTAGAGGTGGGGTCTTATTTGATTGCCAAGTAATATTCCCCAATGGACTCCTAGCTCGTGGTGACGGGCAGGCCGCTTGACTAATGAATCGTCGGCGTGACCGGCGCAGCTCTCCAATCGCCGGGCGGCGGGCCCCAGTCTGAGCGGCGATGGCGGCGGCGGCGGCGGCAGCAGCAGCAGCGGGGGCTGCGGGCGGTCGGGGCTCCGGGCCGGGGCGGCGGCGCCATCTTGTGCCCGGGGCCGGTGGGGAGGCCGGGGAGGGGGCCCCGGGGGGCGCAGGGGACTACGGGAACGGCCTGGAGTCTGAGGAACTGGAGCCTGAGGAGCTGCTGCTGGAGCCCGAGCCGGAGCCCGAGCCCGAAGAGGAGCCGCCCCGGCCCCGCGCCCCCCCGGGAGCTCCGGGCCCTGGACCTGGCTCGGGAGCCCCCGGCAGCCAGGAGGAGGAGGAGGAGCCGGGACTGGTCGAGGGTGACCCGGGGGACGGCGCCATTGAGGACCCGGTGAGGGAAGGAGGGCAAGCGAGCGGGCCGGCGACTGGCCGGCCGGGTCACGAGAGGCCCAGAGCTCGGGCGAGCGGGAGACAGGCGGGGGGTGGGGGTGGGCGGGGAATAACGTGGCTGGGGCCGGGCCGGGGAAGGCTCCTCTGCCGGCAGAGGGGCCCGGAGGGGTTGATTCGGGCGTCATGGGTGCCTAGTGTTGCATTAGAGAAGGTAGCTTGCTTTTCTTTTCATCACGACCCCCGCGTGGGGCGAGGGAAATGGCGAGCATAGCTGGGGCCGCGCGCTTACTGAGAGCAGGGCACAGTCCCTGCGTTGGTTCCTTTTAAGCTCTTCTCCATACTCCTCCCCACTCATCGTAGGAGCTGGAAGCGATCAAAGCTCGAGTCAGGGAGATGGAGGAAGAAGCTGAGAAGCTAAAGGAGCTGCAGAACGAGGTAGAGAAGCAGATGAATATGAGTCCACCTCCAGGCAATGGTAAGTAACCAGCGCGCTTGCACGCGGAGCCCGGGTCCCCCGGTAGGAATGATGGTGAGGAGTAAGCAAGATATGGCATTAGATGCTGGGGATCTTGGAGCTGCTTGCCTGAGCAATTAATGGGCAGGTGCTGCGGTTATAATTCATTATGTGTTCTTCTGACCTTTATGAAACAGATCCTCTGTTTTGTTGATGGTAGTCTTGTGTCTGCCTTTGTTCTTGTTATAAATGTGTTGCTCTTTGTTCTTAGTCTATCTCTTTTCTTCTTTGTGGCGATTGCCAACTGGCACTTGACCTTCAAGTGGAATAGTTTTTCCTTCAGTTGGGGACCCTTGAGTTAGTAGGAGTTCTAAGAGAAACTCCTCAGCTCTGGGGGGCTTCCCTTTTGTAATCTCGAAATGTAGAGTCTCAGCCTATTTAATTTTGTTCATTTTTCAAGGGATTTCAATCACAGCTATCAATAGGGACTTTGATTTGGAGAAGGTGGTGGGGTTTCTATGTTATTCTTTTTGAATTTTAAGAATGTATTTGTTTATTCTTAGTCAAATATTTAGTGGCCACCCATTCTCTGTTTTTGGAACTGTTCTAGGTAATGGGTACAGCAGGGAACAGACTGGACCCGAATTTTTGCCTTCACTGAGCTTACTAGAATAGTGGTAGAGGAATGGAGGTGCATATATTGGTAGAATAGAAAATAAACTTGTTTTCTAATTGTTGGGTTTTGTTGTTTTTTCCAAAGCTGGCCCAGTGATCATGTCCATTGAAGAGAAGATGGAGGCTGATGCTCGTTCCATCTATGTTGGCAATGTATGTACTAGGGCCCTGATTGTGGTTGGGGGAAGCTCTAGTTTTGGGGAGTTATTTAATAATCGTTTGAAAGGATCATTTCCAGGATAGGGGGTGGGGTGGGGGTAGGAGGAGGTAGAAGCTAATGATAGCAGGGCTTCTGGGGTTGGAAGAAAAGGGGATTCGTTCCTTCCAGAAACAAATTTGCTGTGCCTCAGTGTATATGTATGGCCCCAACCTGAAGGCTGAGGCAGGGTTTCTGTTAAGATGGAGTTGGAGTTTGCTGATCTGTGAAACATTCTTTCCCCCTCGCACTCCCCCCTCAGGTGGACTATGGTGCAACAGCAGAAGAGCTGGAAGCACACTTTCATGGCTGTGGTTCAGTCAACCGTGTTACTATACTCTGTGACAAATTCAGTGGGCATCCTAAAGGGTAAGTAGGGAAGTAAATTGATTTCATTTTAATCAGTTTAAAAGTCACTTGCTGTTAAAAATAAGTGGTCTTTGTCTTAAATGTAAACACATTACACCCAACAAAAAGCACATCAGCAAGTTGTATTTAACCTACAAACTGTTGTTTACAACCTCAGAGAGATAAAGTGATAATATCCTTTTCAGGTTTGCATATATAGAGTTCTCCGACAAAGAATCAGTGAGGACCTCCTTGGCCTTAGATGAGTCTCTTTTTAGAGGAAGACAAATCAAGGTAAGCCCCATGCCTGTTAACTGCTCTGGGTCTTTGTAAACTTTGTAGGTTGACTGACTCTAAGGCTTTCTGTTGTACATTCCTCCCTCTCAGGTAATCCCAAAACGAACGAACAGACCAGGCATCAGCACAACAGACCGGGGTTTCCCACGAGCCCGCTACCGTGCCCGGACCACCAACTACAACAGTTCCCGCTCTCGATTCTACAGTGGTTTCAACAGCAGGCCCCGTGGTCGTGTCTACAGGTCAGGATAGATGGGCTGCTCCTCTCTTCCCGTCTCCCATTAGCCCTGTATGCTTCCTTCTCTCCTGATCTGAAGAACTTCCCTTCCTTCCCCTCCCCTTGATCTCCAGGGACTTGGTCTCCTGCCTGTGCAGGGTGAGGAAGGTAGTTGGAGGCCAGGCCAGGAAGGCCAGTCTCTTCTTTTCTGGAGCAAGAGTTGTGGTGTTAAGGGCTGGGTCTCTCTGTTGTGAGAGATGCTTCCTCCCCCAGCTTTTTTTTTTTTCCTTGGGAGTTGGTGGCAGTGAGGGGGTGTTTACATAGAAGACTAGGCAGAAAAGGGTGTGAAAGTGAAAGCACTGCTTGGACATTGACTGCTTTTTCCATTGAAGTTTTGAACCTCCCTTGGAAGAATACCAGAGCCTAGTTTTATCCTTCTCCAACAGCCATGTGGGGGAGGATACTGAGATATTTGCTCTTTGACTGAGGCAGTCTTTTGCAAAGTTAACTTCTCACTGGGTATAATGTGGTGCCTGTGTCACTGCTTTACTTCAGTCTCTTTATATTCAAATAGACAGACTAGAGATATAGACCTGACTTTTCATAAGATCTGCCTGTTGACGAGGGTCCAGGGTTAAAGAGTTGTGGAGAAATGAAAATGGGATAAACAATTGGTGCTTTTTTTCTGGCCTCTGTATCTCCAGTGTACTTCTTTATTATTTCTGTTTGGCAAAGTATTTTAATCTCCCTCCCGTTTGCCAGGTGTATATGTTTCTGGGATTGTGGGGGGTGGGAGTTGCAGTTTTAGGACACTTGAAAACTTTTTCCCCTTCCCTTCACAGTAATTGGGGCAAGGGTCCATGGGGAGGGGCTTGTACTGAATTATCCAGTGATCATGTTAACACCTAACTCTCCTTCTTTCTTCCAGGGGCCGGGCTAGAGCGACATCATGGTATTCCCCTTACTAAAAAAAGTGTGTATTAGGAGGAGAGAGAGGAAAAAAAGAGGAAAGAAGGAAAAAAAAAAAAAAAAGAATTAAAAAAAAAAAAAAGAAAAACAGAAGATGACCTTGATGGAAAAAAAAAATATTTAAAAAAAAAAAAATGATATACTGTGGAAGGGGGGAGAATCCCGTAACTAACTGCTGAGGAGGGACCTGCTTTGGGGAGTAGGGGAAGGCCCGGGGAGTGGGGCAGGGGATGCTCATTTATTCACTCTGGCGATTCGCCATGGACACGTCTCAACTGCGCAAGCTGCTCCCCTTGTTTCCCTGTCCCCTTCACCCCCTTGGGGGCTGCTCAAGGGTAGGTGGGCATGGGTGGTAGGAGGGTTTTTTTTTTCACCCAGGGCTCTGGAAGGACACCAAACTGTTCTGCTTGTTACCTTCCCTCCATCTTCTCCCTGCCTTTCACAGTCCCCTCTTGCCAGCTTCCTGTCCTGCCAGGTCTACCACCCACCCCACCCCCTCTTTTCGGGCTCCCTGCCCCTCCAGATTGCCTGGTGATCTATTTTGTTTCCTTTTGTGTTTCTTTTTCTGTTTTGAGTGTCTTTCTTTGCAGGTTTCTGTAGCCGGAAGATCTCCGTTCCGCTCCCAGCGGCTCCAGTGTAAATTCCCCTTCCCCCTGGGGAAATGCACTACCTTGTTTTGGGGGGGGGGTTTAGGGTGTTTTTTGTTTTTCAGTTTTTTGTTTTGTTTTTTCCTTTGCCTTTTTTTCCCTTTTATTTTGGAGGGATTGGGAGGAGGTGGGAGGTGGATTTTGATTTTTTTTTTTTTTTTTTTTTTTTTTTAAATAAAATTTTATTGGGGGGGGGGGGGTTTTTTTTTCTATCTTTTTTCTTTTTTATATGTATCATGAATAAAGTTGTTTTTGAAAATAAATATTGGCTTTTTTGGTGTAAAGATTGTTTATATCTTCCTATTCTCTCTTAGATCCCAGATGGCTGTTGATTCTGCTTTGTGGAAGTACTGGTGTTATGGATGGGAAGTTCCTACTTGTGAATTAAAGAGTAGGTGTTAAATTACAGCTAGCAGGAACATTATGTGTTTAGCTTAGGATGATGGGCTTTCTAGATAGCATCTAGCCCTTTGACATTTGAGAGAGAAAACAGCCTGGAAAAGAAAAGAATGGTCAAATTAGAATGACCTGATAGTATTGTGTATGTGTTCCTAATATAACTTCACCTGTAAATCCATAGCAGCAGCACTAGATTCTTAGATTGGGGTTTAGGTAGCTTTCTTGTCTTCCCTATCCCAAGGGGAACTCTGCAGGAATTTAATTTTAATTTTTTAAACATTTAGCTAAGACAGTCTCAAAGCTTATGTTTTCTCTGTAGCAAGACACTTAATCTGACTTTGGCACCACTTAATCTGATTTTGGGTCATCTAGTGTTCTTAATTAGGACTCAACACCTGACTTAACATTGTTTTGGTATCCTTATGTTTAGTGTTTTAGTCACATTAATAACCTAATTCCTCCATTTTATATTGGGTAATCTGGTTTTAAAATCCTTAGAATCTATGGTGTTCCCCAGCTGAAGCCTTCCTAGATTTACCCACAGGATTTCTTAATCTTTCAGTTTTGGTCATGAGTATTTCAGTCTCAGCATGCTCATACTGTTTCCTGGAAGTTCTTGATGGCCTCTGTCCTGGGTGTCCTTTTCCTTAAAGGGATGACCCTGTTTTATATCCAAGAAACATTAACACAGCTCATGGAGGATAATGTTTACTACCTATTTTAACGTTTGATCATTTATCGTGCTACCTCCTATTTGATTAGGTATTTTTTTAAACAAATATTTTATTGTAAAATTTACCATTTTAACCATTTTAGTTTTATACTGTAATGACATTAATTACAGCGTTGTGTGCCATCACCATCATCCCTTACCTAAACTTTTTCTATGTGAATTTGAGTTTCTGAATAGAGATGGATAAGAATGTATTTGCCAGATTAATGGCTACATGACCTACACCTGAGGCTTTGTTAATCTGCTCTAGGAAAAATACCACATCTAACAGCACCTGGAATTTGCCTACTATTTGAGTGAGTTTATCGTCCTTTAGGATCTTTTGTTATTTTTGTCAGGGTCAGAGTGAATAAATGGGGAGAATTACTGTCTTTTTAAAAAATCAGTTTTACTGATACATTCATAAAACAAAATAAAGTGTACAATCAATGGTATTATGTATAATCACAGTTGTGCATTCATCACTTCAATATTAGGGTGTTGTTGTTACTCCAATAATTAGGCATTTGAGAGAGATATATATATATTTTTTAAAGATTTATTTATCCCCCCCACTCCCCATGGTCTGTGTTTGCTGTCTGCTCTGTTGTGTGTTCATCTTCACTTCAGGAGGCACCGGGCTACCCACTTGTGTGTCTCATTTTGTCTCTTCGTTGTGTCATCTTCTTGCACCAGTTCACTGCACCAGTCTGTTGCATCAGCTCTCTGTTTTGCTCATCTTTAGGAGGCACTGGGAACCAAACCTGGGACTTCCCATGTGGTAGGTGGGCGCCCAACTGCTTGAGCCACATCTGCTTCCCGAGGTATATCTTTTTTTAACTAGATTCAACTTGAATAGTGCCTGGTAATCTGAGTGTGGAGAGAGGCTGAATAATGCACTCAAAAAAAAAATGTTTTTTCTTTTAAGATTTTTCTTTTCTTTTCTTTTCTTTTTTTTTAATTTATTCTCCCATTGTCTGCCTTCTGTGTCCATTTGCTGTGTGCTCATCTTCACTTCAGGAGATACCGGGAACTGAACCCAGGACATCCCATGTGGGAGAGAGGCATTCAATTGCTTGAGCCACCCCAGCTCCCTGCTTTGTTGTGTTTCTTATTGTCTTTCCTCTTTGTGTCTCCTTGTTGAATCATCTTGTTGCATCAGCTCGCCACGCCTTCCTGTCTGGTTTCCCTGCACTCAATTTTAACTTCACCGGGGAATGAAACAACTCTGAAAGAGAACCCAGTGCTTTTTCAGGCTGGACTTTCCCAATCTGTTATCTGGATGTTGCTAATGCAGGGAAGGTCTCACCTCTCCACTAGGGGGCACTAAATGCCTATCTATAAATGGGTTGGCTCTTGTGGGGTGAATGTCGGTTTTTGACCCTTTTAGGTCTTAATTTGTATGTGTTTAGTCAATTCTAAGTACCAAATATTTTGTCTGTTCTCTATTTCTACTTCTCATTGCTTGAACTATACTTTATCTTCATTTGCAGGGGTGTCCTGGCAGATGCCTCGGAAATGTTTACATTGCCAGAACCACCCCTGTGCTATACCACCAGTTTATGCAAAGTGCAAACTCAAGTGTGGAATTAAAGCCTTTCTCGATTTGATATTGGTTCAGTTTCCCTGCCCTGCCTGTGATGTACTATGCATTCCTGTTGAATTGTCATGTATTGCTTAGGCCATTCCTCTGGCCTGCTCTACTTCATCCCTGACTTTACCAAAATCAGGCTCATCCTTCAAGGTATCAGCCAAGTAACTCAGGCATGTTGTTTTTCTTGATTCCCAACAGAATTAATTACTCCTGCATTCAGAGAAATTACTCCTATCTCAACTCCATGGTTTTTTTTTGTTTTTTTTTTTTTAATTAAAGATTTATTTTATTTCAACCCCCACCCAGTTGTTTGCACTTGCTGTCTGTGTCTGTTGTATGCTCTCTGTTTCTGCTCATCTTCTTTTAGGAGGCATTGGGAACTGAACCTGGGAACTCCCATGTGGGAGGGAGGTGCCCAATCGCTTGAGCCACATCTGCTTCCTGGTTGTGTCTCTTGTGTCTCCTTGTGTCATCTCATTGCATCATCTCGTTATGTCAGCTAGCCACGCCAGCCCTTCGCATCAGCTCACTGTCTTGATAGTCTTTAGGAGGTGCTGGGGACTGAACCCGGGACCTCTTACGTGGGAGGCGGGCTCAACTGCTTGAGCCATAGCCACTCCACTCATGTTTTGTTTTGTTTTTTTAAGATATAAATAACACTTTATTATTCTAAAATCATAAGTCCAAATAATTCAAATTAAATTTGTAAAAGCCTACATGAAAAAATTGCAAGGAAAATTTGAGAAAAAAGTAGAAAGAAGGGAAAAGGAGAAAGACCAGAGCAACCAGATACTGTTATATAAGCAGAGCAAAACTATGGATGTGATGAAATGATTCCATAGGGGGATATAGGGTCTAGTACAGGTAAAATTTGTTTTTGCAGGAATGAAAAATTGCAAAATGAACAAACAATAATATGACAATAGAAAATTCAAGATAGAAATTGCCCTAGAGGAGCTAAGGCAAAGGGACCTCTCCCTCTGTGGACCTATAGACTAACCACCTCTCTTGGCCCGACCCTCTGGAAGGGGAGGTGAGGACAGACCTCTGCCCTCTCTAGCCCAAGCCCTGTGGTCACCTCAGGAGGGAGTGTGACCATCCAGTGTGGCTCATTGGAGGAGATGGAGGGTTCTGAGGAAGGAGAACATAGATTTTTAATTAAGTTAATTACATGCCTGTCTCCACACTAGACTGCAAGCTCCTTGAGGGCATGGCTTGTGCCTTTTGTATCTGCCTTCCAGATAAAAAAGCCTGCAGCTTAGCTGCTCACAAGATCTTTATTCACTTTGGGCCTCTCTTTTCCTGTACCATCCTTTTTAAAAAAAAAATTTTTAAATTAAAAATTTTTTAAAGAAGCTTTAGATTACATAAATGTTACCAAAAAATATAGGGGATTCCCATATGCCCTACTCCTCTCCCTGTGTACCATCCTTTTTATTATTATTATTTTATTTTTTTAAGATTCTTAGATTACATAAATAGATCATCCTTAATGATTTAAGAGAAGTAAGCATGGGAAGAAAGTTGCTTTCCTGGAGAAAGGGTATTTTAGTAGCTTCCTGTCAAATTACTCCTGATCCAGGAGTTAACTGTGGGATAGGAATGAGCCCAGGCTCAGGAACTCTGGGAGGGAAGGGTCTTGAAGGAAGAGTGACAAGGAGACCCTGTCTACAAGATTTCTTGTCCAGGGTAAGGGTTTGTGAGTCAGATCCTTGGAGGTTCTCTGGGTGATGGAAAACGAACCAAGAGAACCTAGTGCTCTTTCAGGCTGGGTTTTCCCAATCTGACATCTGCAGTAGAGAAAAAAAGTAGTTACTAGTTTCTAATAATAAACAGGTTTCCTGGCTTTTATGGTTAAAATCAGTAGTCTCTCTCAAATCTTACTCAAATTTTAAAATGTCATTCAACCCTGCTGATTTCCCATGCCTTTTCCCCTGTCTCTATGCCCACTGACCATCATTCATTCAAACGGACATTGAGTTCTAGGCGCTAGAAAATATTACAGGAAAAGGAGTCACTAAAGGAACTTTAATTTTACTTGCTAAAGGAAAGTGTCAGTTTGCCATATCTGACTTGCATTCCACCAGAAAGCTTTGATTAAAAAAAATTTTTGTTTTGAGGTAAAGTTCACATACTATAAAATTCACTCTTTCAAAAAATGGCGGGCCGGCCTGCTGTCCCAAGCACTCAAGGCACTCTTGGAGCCCAATAGAACTGACCTCAATCCTATCTGGCTAGCTCTTTGACATTAGTTGCAGCATCAGGCCGATGGCTGGATGGTATTCGAAAATGGTATTACAGTGCTGCAGGGTTCAATAAACTAGGGTTAATGCGAGATGATACGATATTCGAGAACGAAGATGTAAAAGAAGCCATAAGAAGGCTTCCTGAGAACCTTTATAATGACAGGCTGTTTCGCATTAAGAGAGCACTGGACCTGACCATGAAGCATCAGATTTTGCCTAAAGAACAGTGGACGAAGTATGAGGAGGATAAATTCTACCTTGAACCATATCTGAAAGAAGTTATTCGGGAAAGAGAAGAATGGGCAAAGAAATAATCATGTAATTGAAACCAAATGCAGCTGTCCTCAAAGTGCTTTTAGGAAGTTGGTAAAACTTAAATTGTACATTTTAAGGACTATTTGGGCTATAAATGTATTGCTTTAAACAAATATCAGTTGTAATTATTATTGGAGTGTTTGAATTCTAAACCTTATAAAAACTTAACTACTTTTTTCACTTACCTATAACACTCTTTCCAAACTTATAAGCTATATTTAGTTAGAGTTTAATTGCTGGAGCTCAGAGAGACCACTTTAATAAATTCTCCTCACTAGTTGGATAACCTCAGTTTACTAAAGGATAAAATGTTATACCATGTAGACTAGTCACCTTTATATTGACTTTGTAGGTTAGCAAGGTTCTTGGAAGCCAGCACCTTAAGCGCCTAACTTGCAAGTATGAAATGGAGTAAAAAGCAAGTGCCAGTACTTGATTTCACCTGAACTAAACAGAGCAGTCCAGGTTGCATACTTGAGAAGTCTTTAGTAGAATGAAAAGAAAGAGGAGTCTCTCCCCAGTTTGCCAAGATTGGGAACCAGCCCCAGGTCAGCCCACTTCAACCACTGGCCTCCAAAAGTATGGATTTTGCATCCTTCCAATAAGAAAAAATCATGTACACAGCCCCAATATGGAGATTTATAAATCATATATATATGTACTCCTCTGCTAATATGTATATTAGAAAACAAAAGGTAGACATTGGAAATATAGATAAAAATGTAAAAACAAATTATATTTTCTCCCCATATCCCAGTGACTTGTCCACACCTGAAGTCATTGTTATAAAGTATATTGTGAGGACTGAATGAGTAATAGTTTAAAAGTTTTAAGGTTATAGGTTGATTGCCTTGAATATATATTAACACTGTTCAGTAATGTCCTTCCCACCTCTAAATTCAGAGATGCTTGCTTTGGTGGAAGTGAAAGGGATGGAAGCACAGCAAGACAGGAAAGAATTGTGTGGAACCTGCAGCCTCCATACTTGTCCATAGCAAGCCATTGCTGTGTGAGGTGGGAAGATCTGATTGGGATGTTACCTTGAACAAAACAAAGAAAAAAAGAGTTTTAGGTTATATTTTAAATTCTTATAACAAAGAATCAGAAGTGTGTATATTTGGTATGTCTTTGTGAGTGTATGTGTGTATATAAATTCCCTCCCTCACAAAAGAAGAGATACATTCCACATTCGTTATGTTTGAATTGCAACATGATCATAAGGGAATTCTTTGTGAAAATATTAGAAAACCTCATTAAGGGCCTATCTTCTAGTTGATAATCAGATTACTTTCTGATAAACCTTTCCTAAAGTCATTCTTGTCAATTCTCTGTTGGATCCAAGTTTGCCAGATCCTCATTTGACAATGATGTTGGTAAAAAACAGTTCTACTTTAACACAATAAAAGATTTGCCATTTCACTTTGCAAAAAAAAAAAAAAAAAAAAAATTCACTCTTTCAAAGTATGTAATTTAGTGGTTTTCAACTATTACCACTACCTTGTTTTAGGACAGTTTAATCATGCCACCAAGAAGCTCCATGCCTGTTAGCAGGCACTTCCAATTTCTCTCTTCCCCAAGTCCTTAGCAAAACCAGTAATCTGTCTATGGATTTGCCTGTTCTGGACATTTCCTAAAAATGGAATCATCCAATATGTGGCCTTTTGTGTGTGACTTGTTTAACTTGGCATGATTTTTTTTCAAAGTTCATCCATGTTATAGCATATATCAGTATATCATTCCTTTTCACCACTGAATAATATTCCATTGTATGGATACATTTCCATTCATCAGTTGATGAGTATTTGGGTTGTTTCTACTTTTTGGCAATTGTAATGCTGCTATAAACATCTGTGTACAAGTTTTTGTATGAACATTGTGATGGTTAGGCTAATACGTCAACTTGGCCAGGTAATGGTGCCAAGTTGTTTGGTCAGGCAAGAACTGGGCTAATTGTAATTTCATGGACTTTAATCATCAGTAAGTTGATTTCATAGACAGCTGGTTACATCTACAATCAACTGAGGAGATTGTCTTGCTGTCAGCAATGAGTGACATCTCATCCAAACAGTAGAAGGCCTTAAAAGGGAGTGATTTCAGCATTCAGAGAATTCCCATCTCTACTTCAGACAGCCAGCATCTCCTGAGAACTCATCGAGGACCTTCATTGGAGCCCCTGGTTTGCAGACTGCCCTATGGAGTTTGGACTTGTGCATCCCCACGGTCACATGAGACAATTTTATAAACTCATATTATTTACAGATATGTCCTGTTGGTTCTGTTTCCCTAGACAACCTTGACTAATACAGCCTCTGATACTCATGGGCCTTGCCTTGGTCTCAGAGTGGTTCCAGAGTGCCCCCTGGGGGATTGAGGAAACCTTGACTTAGCTTCTGGCCAACAGCATGGGCTATGTGGGCCTTGGTGAGGCTTCCCTCAGGCTCATCTCCTGGTTAGCTTCTTCAGTCATACCCTGCCCAGGCACCTTGTAGTCTAGCACTGTGTTAGTTAAATATTGCTGTGTTGCAAATTTTCTCAAAATGCTTTTAAAAAATGGGTTGAAACATACTGTCTCATGCAGTTTCTGTGTGAGGAATGTAGGAGTGGCTTAGCTGGGTGTTTGCATCACCCAACCTCCAGCCTGCCCCATAGAATCCAGATCTCTTCCCTGTCCTGAGGAAAGTACCACCCAACCTCAAACCAGCACTACCCAATCTCCAGCCTGCCCCAAGGTGTCTCCACCTCCTCCCTGCCCTTTTTTTTTTTTTTTTTTTTTTTTACGGGGAGGTCCCAGGGATCGAACCCAGGTCCTTCCATATGGGAGACGGATGCCCAACCATTTGAGCCACATCCGCACCCATCCTCCCTGCCCTGAAGAAACCATCACCTAATCTCCATCCTGATCTGGAGTCTGCCATCCAACCCCCAAGCCTGAAGAGATGAATCCTGTCTAACCAGATGAAACTGCAAGGGAATGCCCTGTGGTACTTAGCTTGCAAAACACTTCTAATTCTTACTCACCCTCACCACCCATCTTCTCTTCAAGACCTATTACTAGACTAAAATCACAACAACCCCCCAAAGGTGAAATACAAAGTGTGACCCATGAAGAAGTACACTGCTGTAAAAGAACTGCATAAGTTTTCCAATTTATAAAGACAGAGATCAGGAGAATGTGTGGGAATGGATACTAAGGATATGGAATAATTGTGGAAGGAATAGAAAGGGATCAGGCTGAATTTATTGATAGGGGACCACTAAGCAGAGATTCTGGATTCAATACTGTAGCTTGAAGGGTTAGGGCTCTAATACTTTGTTCCGATGGCTGGCTGAAACATGGACCAAAAGATGGTCGATTTACCCTGGTATACTGTAGATGAGGGATTCCAAAGGCTTGGAGAGAATGAAATGCTAGAATGGATTTACCATTTGAGACCTGCCCACTCACCTCAGGAATGTCTAGAGGACACACCTTTTACCAGGGCGGTGAGGAATAAATTTGTGAGACTAACTCCATCTTCCCTGAAGAGCTCTGTGGTTGCTCTTTTCTGTATGCCAGATATTACTGTGGGAACTGCTGTCACGGAACTAGAATTCTTAAGCACCATGGAGATGATCGTATCCCGGGCTAGCAGAAGCCAAGTAGCAGCACTTAATCACCAAAGACAAGGTGGGCATGGGTACCACAATGAAAAGCAGTCTCAAAACAGCAATCAAAAGAGTCTGACACATATACATCTATGGCGTTGGCTAATAGATCATGGGGTACCTAGAAGTAAAATAGATGGGCAGTCTACTAAGTAAATTCCTACTTAATCTGTATGACCAGGAGAATTCTAGGTCCACTGAACAAAACCCTAACGTGAATTACCGAAACAAAGAGTCATGGCCCCTTAATCAATTCCCAGACTTGAGACAGACCTAGAGCTCCTTGAATGAGGAGAAGGCTAGGTCCCCTTGGGGAAGGATCCTGTCACACTGCCAATCTTCCTCTCAGCTTTCCCCAAGTCTGCCTATGGACTTTTACCAGTGTCACTGTGCATTGGGGGAAAGGAAAGGGTCTGATGTTTCAGGGATTATTAGATACTGGCTCAGAGGTGACGTTAATTCCAGGAGATCCAAAACATCATTGTGGTCCATCAGTCATAGTAGGGGCTTATGGAAGTCAAGTAATCAATAGAATTTTAGCACAGGTCTGTCTCACAGTGGGTTCAGGTGGATCCCCGGACCCATTTGGTCATTTCCCCAGTTCCAGAATGTATAATTGGAATAGACATACTCAGTAACTGGCAGAATCCCTACACTGGATCCCTGACTTGTGGAGTGAGGGCTATTATGGTTGGAAAGGTCAAGTGGAAGCCACTAGAACTGCCCCTACCTAGCAAAATAGTGGATCAAAAGCAATACTGGATTCCTGGAGGGAATGCAAGATCAGTGCCACCATCAAGGATTTGAAGAATGCAGTGGTGGTGACTCCCACCACATCCCCATTCAACTCCCTTATTTGGCCAGTGCAGAAAACGGATCTTAGAGGATGACAGTGGACTATCATAAACTTAACCAGGTGGTGACTCCAATCGCAGCTGCTATTCCAGATGTGGTATCATTGCTTGAGCAATTCAACACATCCACTGGTACCTGGTATGCAGCTGTTGATCTGGCAAGGGCTTTTTTTCTCAATTGCTGTTAGTAAGGACCGCCAGAAACAGTTTGCTTTCACGCTGGCAAGCTAGCAATATACCTTGACTGTCCTGCCTCAGGGGTATATCAACTGTCCAGCCCTATGTCATAATGTTTTCCACAGAGAACTTGATCATCTCTCCCCACAAGACATCACACTGGTCCATTATATTGATGATATCATACTGATTGGATCTAATGAGCAAGAAGTAGCAATGACTCTAGACTTATTGGTAAGGCATTTGTGTCAGAGAGGATGGGAGATAAATCCAACAAAAATACAGGGACCTTCCACCTCGGTGAAATTTCTAGGTGTCCAGTTGTGTAGGGCATGTCAAGATATCCCTTCAAAAATGAAGGATAAGCTGTTTCATTTGGCCCCTCCTATGACCAAAGAAGAGGCCCAATGCATAGTTGGTCTCTTCGGATTTTGGAGACAACACATTCCTCATTTGGGTATACTACTCTAGCCCATTTACTGAGTGTCCAGAAAAGCTGCTAGTTTTGATTGGGGACGAGAACAAGAGGAGGCTCTGTGACAGGTCCAGGCTGCTATGAAAGCTGCACTGCCACTTGGGCCATATAATCCAGCAGATCCAGAGGTGCTGGAAGTGTCAGTGGCAAATAGAGATGCCATCTGGAGGCTTTGGCAGGCCCCTTTAGAAGGATCACAACACAGACCCTTAGTATTTTGGAGCAAGGCCCTGCCATCCTCTGCATATAACTACTCTCCGTTTGAGAACCAGCTTTTGACCTGCTACTGGGTCTTAGTAGAGATTGAATGCTTAACCACGGACCACCAAGTTACCGTAAGACCCAAGTTGCCTATCATGAGCTGGGTATTGTCTAACTCACCAAACCATAAAGTTGGGTGTGCACAGCAGCACTCCATCATAAAGTGGAAGTGGTATATATGAGACCGGGCTTAAGCGGGTCCTGAAGGCACAAGTAAGTTACATGAAGAAGTGTCCCAAATGCCCATGGTCACCACTTCTGCCACATTACCTTCTCTATTCCAGCCCAAAGCTGTGGCCTCTTGGGGAGTTCCTTACAATCAGTTGACTGAGGAAGGAAAATCTCGGCCCTGGTTTATAGATGGTTCTGCCGGATATGCAGGTACCACCAACAAATGGAGAGCAGCAGCACTTCAGCCTCTTTCTGGGACATCCTTGAAAGACAGTGGTGAGGTCAAATCCCCCCAGTGGGCAGAACTTCAAGCAGTGACCCTGGTTGTTAATTTTGCTTGGAGAGAGAAATGGCAGGATGTGCATTTGTATACTGATTCATGGAATATTGCCAGTAGCTTGGCTGGATGGTCAGAGACTTGGAAGGAACAAGATTGGAAAATTGGTGACAAATAGGTCTGGGGAAGAGGTACATGGCTAGACCTTTCTGAGTGGGCAGAAACCATGAAAATATTTGTGTCCTGTATGAATGCTCACCAGAGGGTGACTTCAGCAGAGGAAGATTTTAATAATCAAGTAGATAAGATGACCTGCTTTGTGACTAGCACTCAGCCTCTTTCCCCAGCCACTCCTGTTATTGCCCAATAGGCTCAAAAAATGGCCATGGAAGTAGGGATGGAGGTTATGCATGGGCTCAGCAACATGGATCTTCCCTTACCAAGGCTGAGTTGGCTACAACCACTGAGGAGTGCCCAATCTGCCAGCAGCAGAGACCCACACTCAGCCCCCAATATGGCATCATTCCTCGAGGTGCTCAGCCTGCTACCTGGTGGCAGGTTCACTACATTGGACCACTTCCATCATGGGAGGGGCAGCAATTTGTTCTAACTGTAATAGACACAGACACTGGATATGGGTTTGCATTCCCTGCATGGAAATGCTTCTTCCAAAACTACCATCCGTGGACTTACCAAATGTCTTATCTACTGCCATGGCATTCCACACAGAATTGCTTCTGATCAAGGAACCCATTTCAAGCAAATAATGTGCAGGAATGGGCGCATGCTGATGGAATTCACCAGTCTTACCATGTTCCTCATCATCGTGAAGCAGCTGGATTCATAGAGTGGTGTAATGGCCTTTTTTTTTTTTAAGATTTTATTTATTTATTCATTTATCCCCCCCCTGCTGCTTGTGCTCGCTGGGTCAGCCAACCACGCCACGCGGGCGGGCCTGCCCTCACCAGGAGGCCCCGGGAACCGAACCCGGGGCCTCCCACATGGTAAACGGGAGCCCTACTGATTGAGCCACAGCCGCCTCCCTGTAATGGCCTTTTGAAGATTTAATTATGGCACCAACTAGGTGGCAATACCTTGCAGGGCTGGGGCACTGTTCTCCAGGAGGCTGTGTATGCTCTGAATCAGCGTCCACTCTATGGTGCTGTTTCTCCCATTGCCAGTACTCACTGGTGCAGGAATCAAGAGGTGTGTGGCACCACTCACTATTACCCCTACTGATCCACTAGGAAAATTTTTGCTTCCTGTCCCTGCAACCTTAAGCTCTGCAGGTCTACAGGTCTTAGTTCCAAAAGGAGAAGTGCTTTCACAGGGAACAGAACAATGATTCCATTGAACTGGAAGTTAAGACTGGCCACGTTGGGCTCCTCGTGCCTCTAAATCAATAGGCAAAGAAGGAAATTACTGTACTGGCTGGGGTGATTGATCCTGACTATCAAGGGGAAATAGGACTGCACACACACAATGGAAGTAAAGAAGAGTGTGCCTGGAATGCAGGAGATCCCCTAGGACATCTCTTATTACTGCCATGCCCTGTGATTAAAGTCAATGGAAAATGTAACAACCCAATCCAGGCAGGACTAACAATGGCCCAGAATCTTCAGGAATGAAAGTTTGGGTCACCTCACCAGGCAAAAAACCATGGCCAGCTGAAGTGCTTGCTGAGGGTAAAGGGAACATGGAATGGGTAGTGGAAGAAGGTAGCGATAAATATGAACTCCTACCACAGGACCAGTTACAGAAACGAGGACTGTAATGGTCATGAATATTTCTTCCTTTTTTGTTATGAGTATATTTGTATATGTACATAAAATGAATATGTTTGTTTTCTTTCCTAACCTTTCCCCTTATCATATGACATAAGTTGTATTAGTTTCATATCATAGTATTTATGGATGTCAAGTTTAAGAGTGATTATCCAAGGACTTGCACCCTATTCTTGAGGGATTTAGTGCATTTCTGATTGTACACAAGACAGTTTGAATATTGTTAGGTGGAAATATATATATATCTATATATCTGCCTGTTATTATTTTATTTAGAGGCTAAGTATGGTTTAAGGTGATGTGTATGGCTGCCAAGTTGAGAAGGGGAGACTGTGGTGGTTAGTCTAATGTGTCAACTTGGCCAGGTAATGGTGCCAAGTTGTTTGGTCAAGCAAGCACTGGGCTAATTGTAATACAAGAACATTTCATGAATTTTAATCATCAGTAAGTTGATTTCATAGATGGCTGGTTACATCTACAATCAACTGAGGAGATTGCCTTGTTGTCAGCAATGAGTGATGTCTCACCCAAACAGTAGAAGACCTTAAAAGGGAAAGTGATTTCAGCATTCAGACAGAGAATTCCCATCTCTACTTCAGACAGCCAGCATCTCCTGAGAACTCATCAAGGATCTTCACCGGAGCCCTTCGTTTGCAGCCTGCTGTATGGAATTTGGACTTGTGTATCCCCACAATTGCATGAGACAATTTTATAAACTCTCATACTATTTACAGATATGTCCTGTCACTTCTGTTTCCCCAGAGAACCCTGACTAATTCAACATATATTTTATTTTTTTGATTTTTAAAAAGATTTATTTATTTATTTCTCCCCATCCCCTCGTTGTTTGCATTTGCTGTGTCTGGGTGTTGTTTGCTGGTCTTCTTTTTAGGAGGCACTGGGAACTGAACCTGGGACCTCCTATGTGGGAGGCAGGTGCCTAATCACTCAAGCGATCTTCACTCCCTGCTTTGTTGTGTCTTTCATTATGTTTTCCTCCTTGTGTCTCTTGTTGCATCATCTTGCCGCATCAGCCTGTTGTGCCAGCCTGCTGTGTTGCTTGTCTTCTTTAGGAGGCACTGGGAACCAGACCTGGGACCTCCCATGTCATAGGTGGAGCTCAATTGCTTGAGCCATATCTGTTTCCCTCAACATATATTTTAATTTCTTTTGGGTATATGCCTACGAGTGGAGTTGCTGAGTCATATGGTAGCTTTGTGTTTAAACGTTTAAGGAACTGCTATACTATTTTCCACAGTGGCTGCACCATTTTACATTCCCACAAGCAATGTATGAAGGTTCCAATTTCTCCAGATCCTCACCAACACTTGTTATTGTCAATTTTTAAAATTATAGCCATCCTACTGGGTGTGACGTGGTATCTCATTGTAGTTTTGATTTGCATTTCTCTAATGACTAATAATGTTGAACATGTTTTCATGTGCTTATTGACCATTTGTATATCTTCTTTGGAGAAATGTCCGTTCAAATTTTTGGCCTGTTTTAAAATTGGGTTATTCATCTTTTTATTATTGAGTTCTAAGAGTTCTTCACATACTCTGAATACTAGACCTTACCAGATATCTGACTTGCAAATATTTCTTCTCATTCCTGTGGGTTGTCTTTTCATTTTCTTTAGATAATTCTTTGAAGCACAAAAGTTTTTAATTTTGATGAAGTTCAATTTATCCATTTTTTTCTTTAGTGCCTGTGTTTTAGGCATGATATCTAAGAAATCAGAAAGATTTATGCACATTTTTAAAAAAAGTTTTAGCTCTTACATTTAGATCATTGGTCCATTTTTTAGTTGACTTTTGTGTATGGTATGAGGTAGGGATCCAACTTCATTCTTTTGCATGTGGATAAATAGTTGTCCCATCATTTGCTGAAAAGACTATCTTTCCCCCACTGAATTGTCTTGGCATCCATGTGGAAAATTGATTGTTATATAAGTTTATGGATTTATTTCTGGATTCTCAATTCTATTCCATTGATCTATATGTCTATCCTTATGCCAGTACTCTTAGGGAAAAGTTTTCTTTCACCATTAAATGTATTAACTGTAGGTTTTTCATAGATGCCCTTTATTCCATAGATATTAAAAACTTGCTGTTTTCCAGGCATACCATGATCTTTTATGCCTCTGGGCTTTGCACTTTCTTCCTTCCCCCTTTTGTCCCTTGAAGGTTCAGTCCAAATATCCTAGAAGCATTCCCTGACTACTTCCAATAGAGTGAATCCCTCCCTCCTCAGAGCTACCACAGTACTTTAAACATTTTTTTAAAATTTTATTTTATTAGAAAAGTTGTGGGTTTAGAGAACAGTCATGTATTAAATACAGGATTCCCACTAACCGCCCTATCATTAGCACCTTGCATAGGTATGGTACATTTGTTATAACTGATAACAGCACAATTTTATGATTGGACCTATTAACTACAGTCCATGGTTTATCTTAGGGTTTGCTTTTTGTATAGTGCAGTACCAAGGAATTTTTTAAAAATTATTTTTATTTTATTACTATGTATACAACCTGACATTTCCCCTTTTAACCACATTCAGATATATATTTCAATGCTGTTAATTATTTTCACAATTTTGTGCTACCATCACCGCTATCCATTTCTCTGCACTTACCATATAAGATTGTAATTATTTGTCTTGGACTTTACCCAGACTGAGCTCTTGCAGGCAAAGATCACACCTCATTCCCCAGACCTAAAAGGGTACCAGACAACAGAGTGGATAATCAGCAAAAGTTGGCTGCCTGGTGACCAGGCTGGCTGGACTGATTGGGAAGGCCTGGGAGTGGCCTTCACATCTCTTCATGGAACTATGTAAGGTTAGAAATGTACCCCATATACCTTTTTAATTTTCCCCTTAATAATCAATCCATTATGGCTCTTAGCTGTGAATCCAACTAAAACATTTCTTTTTTTTTTTTTTTTTTTAAAGGTTTTTTTTTTTTTTTTCTTTTTATCATTTTTACCCCCCCTCCCCCCCCCCCCCCCGTTTTTGCTGTTTCTGTGTCCAATCGCTGGGCAACTCTGTGTCCATTTTCTGCCCGCTCTTCTCATCCTTCTCCTCCTGTCTTCACTGGGATTCAATCCTTGGAATCTCTGATGTAGGAGAGAGGCATCCTGCCCGCGCCACCTTAGTTGCTGGTTTTTCGGTGCGTCTCATCTTGCCTCTCCCTTGTGTCACTCTCCTATTATGTCATCATCTTGCTGTGTGGCTTGCAGGAACTGGTGGTGCACCCGCACACCGGGCCTGGCGGCCCACGCACCTTCTATATATTTTTAAAATTTTTACCAGGAGGTCCCGGGGATTGAACCCAGGTCCCTCCATATGGGAGATGGACGCCAACCAGATATAGTCCCCTGCTATATCTCTTAAGGTTGACCAGAGATACCTAGAGTTACAGTCTTTTCCCATACAGGATGGTCATATAATAAATCAGGCTTAGTTTATCACCAGCATTCTAAAAACCAGACCTAGGGAGGAAAACGAGGTCTGGGGACACATGCATGGTTTCTAATATAGCGAATGTTTAGCCCACCCTGATTATCACAGAATCAGGACAGTGAGAATATTCGCAGACATTTCTTTTTTTAAAAAATAAATTTATTTATTTACTTTATCCATTTTAAACACCCCCTTCCCCATTTGCTGTTTGAGGAATCTGGGCAATTCTCTGTGTCTGTTTCTTGCCATCTGTTCTCAACCTCCTCCTCCAGTCTTCAATCCTGAAGACCTGCGATGTAGGAGAGAGGTGTTCTGCCACCTGTGCCACCTCGGTTCCTGGTTTTCAGAGCTTTCGGATCATCTCGTCTTGTCTCTTCCCTGCTTCTCTCTCCTGTTACGTCATCATCTTGCTGCATGGCTCCTGGGGCCTGGCGGCTCACCGGCACACAGAGCCTGGCAGCCCATGCGCTTTCTATATATATATTTTTTTATTTTACCGGGAGGTTCCGGAGATCGAACCCAGGTCCCTCCATATGGCAGATGGACACCCACCATTTGGGCCACATCCGCCCCCCCCAACTAAAACATTTCTAAAATCTATTCATGTTTCAATTAGTCCATCCTCTCCAAAGTAGTCATTTCTCTTAATTTCCTGAAAACTTTGTCCTTCAAGTTCCTGGGTTACCTTTCTGCCACATTGTAAGAAGATTGCAGGCTCTCAGTTCTCAAGATCTGATTCCTCTAATTTCTTACCAGCCACATAGCCTTGGATAAGTCATTTACCTCTCCGAGTATTGGTTTTTCCATCTATAAAAACTAAAAAATAGGGAAGCAGCTGTGGCTCAACTCGTTGGGCTCCCGTTTACCATATGGGAGGCCCTGAGTTCGATTCCTGGGGCCTCCTGGTGAAGGCAAGCTGGCTCCACGCGGTGCGGTGAGCTGGTGCAGCAAGGTGATGCAACAAAAGAGAGACAAGCAGACACAGAAAAAACACAAAGCAAATAGACACAGGGAGCACAAATAGACACAGCGGGGGGGGGGTACAAATAAATAAAAATAAATCTTTAAAAAAAAAACCTAAAAAATAACCATTTTTCATGGGGTTATTGATAAGGACCTAATGAGATCACATAAGTGCAAGGGCTTGGTAAACTTCAGAGCAACAAACAAGATGTCACTTGTTTCAGCTACACACAGTGACCCTTTCCACCTAGACTATGAACTGCTCGGGGATTGAGGGAAAGTTTCTTTGCTATGCTTCACTGATGCTTCTCGAATGCTCTCATTTTCTTTGCCTTCACCTTTATAGATGAAAATCATGGAATCTTGCTCTTTCACCTACCCTTTTTTTTTCTTCTTTTGCTTTCCTTCCTTGGACTTTTCTCCAGCCGCTGTGCAAAGAATAGGTTCATTGAAAAGCCTCCTTGACACCACTCTTCACAGTTTGTATTGGACAGTGTTGTCAGCATATAAACAACACCTTGGCTTTCTGTGAGCTCTCCCTCAGAAGCACAAGTGCTTCTCATCTACCACATTGGTGGTTCTCACAAAATCCCTGGGGTTAGACAGAGATGAGTATGAGCTCTTGTTTTCTCACTGACTGTGGAATACTGGAGTCAGTTAAAACCCCAATGACATTGTCACACAGAGTGGATAACGCAGAGTACATAATTGTGAAGAAACCGAGCGAGGGAGAAAGAACCGCCAAAGACCTGGGCTTGAGTCCTGGCTCTGACAGTTAATGGCAAGCCCCTTCATTTCTCTCATCTTCCATTTCATCAGTGATAAAACAGGGATAAAAGTAAAAGTGCCTATTTTTGTGGGGCTGTGAAGAGTAAATGAGAAAGGTCCTTATGAGTTCTACAGTAACGTGATTATTATTAAGAACCCTGTAGCATGGCTTCGTACATAGAACTTTGGGCTTCAGGCTTCGAATGGCAGAGCGGAAGGAGACAAGAACACTGGTGCTTCAAGAATCCCGTCTCTGGAAGGGGCTGACCTCAAGACTTACATTTTCTTTAAGAATCCCTCTTTCCTGGACCACTCTTCCAGGAACACCTCAACCTTTCCCACCAGCAGGCCTTTGTTCTCTTTGTGCCCTTTGCCTAGAGCTGAGAGCATAGTAGGAGGTCTCCATCTGTCTTCCAGTTCCTTGCTCGAGGGTTCTCTGCCTCCCTGAGTGAAGTCTCATATCCTTCAAGAGGTAGTTTCTGGATGCTACAAACCATCAGCCTCTCTTTCTCCCCATTAATAGTCCAAGTTTTAAATGGATTTATAGCTCCTTGAAGGATGGCCTTTGTCCTAAATATCCAGGATGATGTATCAGGTGCAGGAAAGAACGAACAAATATTAATTCAACAACTTTTTTTAATTAAAAAAAAGACTTTTCTATTAAAGAAGTTGTGAGCTTACAGAAAAGTCATGTATAACAAGCAGAATTCCTCTATATCACCCCTCCACCAACACCTTGCATTGTTGTGGGACATTTGTTATAGATTATGAAAGAACACCAAAATATAACTACTAACTATGGTCCATACCCTACATTTGGTATGTTTTTTCCATACCCCCTTTATTATTATCACCATGTGTTAGTATTGTACATTTGTTATAATTAATGAGAAAATGCTCTCCTATTTGTACTGCTAACCAAGTAAATCATCCCCTACATGGTTCACTGTTTTATACAGTCTCAAGCCTTGTACCATCCATTCAAAGTGTACATTCAGTGACTCTCACATTCACCCCAGAATTGTGCAGTTATTGCCTCAGTAAATTCCTGAAGGTTTTCCTTAGTCTGAAAGAAAAAAATCTCATACCCCCTATTATTGATCATTAGTGTTGATATAGTACCTTCTTTGACATTGATGCATGAATATCACAATATTGCTGTCAACTGTAGTCCATAAGTTACACTAATTGTATTTTTCCCTTGTATCACCATATTCTTACCACCTTGTAATAGTGAAGTGGATTTGTTCTAGTTCATAGAAGAACATTCTTGTGTTGTATTATTAACCACAAGCCTCATCCACCACTGGGTTCACTATGTTATTCAGTCCCTAGATCATTCTCTAGCTTTCTTTTAATTACTTCAACTTTTTGAACATTACTATGCATTAAGTATTGGTGTTTCAAAGTTCCTGCCCTCAAGGAGCTTATCATCTAGTGCGGTAGTTTAAAAGGCACTGACACATTATCTGGTTTGATCCTCATGGTAACCCTTGAAGAAGCTGGTGGTTGAGAGATTTATCCAGAGTGGGAAAGCCAGGCCAGGGCTCGTTTGGGAGCTAGACCCTGACACTGAAGTGAAAGTCCTAGTCTCCTATTGACGCCTCCCAGGAGTGCCTAAAAAGTCCAATCCTTGCTTCAAGAAAAGTGCCCACAGATTAGAAGGATTTGGGGAGGAGAAAAGCTCCAACTCAGATCTAATCGTATTTCAGGTTAGATTACTGGCTAGCTTTGTAATCTTGGACAAGTTACTGAGTGTCTCTGCCAGTTTTCTCATCTGCAAAAGAAGACTAATACTGTTTTTTCCTGTACCATATCCAGTCCTGCTTTTGCTAATAGCGCCCAGGTCTTGCTTCTCCCCACCCCACTGGTCAGTAGTATGGGTGGAGGTAGCATGTTACTCAAGCTAAGCCAGTCACACACTCTCCAGACATGAATCTTCAGTGCAGAGACCCAAAGACTGAATCCCACTGGAGTTGATTCATCCAGAAGCCCTGACAAAAATGTTACTGATTCCTGCCTCCTGGTTCTGGAAGCCTCTCCAGTTCTTGCCTATTTGTGACTAGTTCTGCTTCTCCTTCCATTTTGTGAGTGCTCCACCTCAACCCTGCCCCACCACATCCCTTAATAAATTACCTTTCTGTTTAAGTTATTAGAGTCATTTTTTTTTTTTAAGAT
The DNA here is from genome assembly GCA_026826555.1 of Tolypeutes matacus. NCBI lineage: Eukaryota > Metazoa > Chordata > Mammalia > Cingulata > Chlamyphoridae > Tolypeutes > Tolypeutes matacus. The sequence continues at coordinate 6,759,732 of JAKSZT010054561.1, read as the reverse complement.
TTATTTTTTAAATTTATTTAACCCCCACTTACCGCTTGTGCTTGTTGTGTCCATTTGCTGTGCGTTTTTCTGTGTCTGCTTGTCTCCCTTTGTTGGGTCATCTTGCTGCGCCAGCTCCACACCACACGGTGTGGGCCGTCAGCTTACTGTGCAGCACAGGCTGGCTTGCCTTCTCTAGGAGGACCCAGAAATCGAACCCGGGGCCTCCCATATGGTAAATGGGAGCCCAACCACTTGAGCCACATGTTTCCCCAGAGTCAGTCATTTTTTGCAATGATAACAAAATCTTTATTATCATTGATTTTGATCAAACACCTACCTTGTAGTGTTGTAAGGATTAACTGAGAGAAAGTTTGTCAAGCGCCTAGCCCAGCATAGCAAGCAATCAGTAAGTGGTGGTAGTCGGCTATAAGTCAACTCTTGGGGGTAGGGGGTGTGTATGCACAAGAAAGGATGGTTTGGGTTCCCCCGAGAGATATCCTACCCCAAGAGACAGTCAGAAGGAAGTCAGAGGGAGGGAAGTCCAGGCTATGATATGCTCATTTATTCAAAAATGTCTTTATTGAAACAGAATGATAGAGCAAGAATTAGGTCTGGGAAGATGTCTTTGGGCACAGGATGGAGCCCAGACCCAGTGGTTACAGTGTGGAGCTCTCTCCCTGTCCCCTGACTCTTGTCAAGGAAGTGAACATGAAGCAGCAGGGAGGAGCTGGGGGGTGGGGACAGCCCTCTGAGCTTTCCGCCAGGGCTGGCACGAGGCGCCCCTAGCCTTCTGGTCAGCCTAGCCACCCTCACTCTGTCCTCCCCATCTCCCTGCCAGGGCCTCGCCTCCTTTCTGTGTGGGCCAGCCTCTGGCCAGGGTGCTCAAGGACGCTCAGAGGGCCGGGTTGGGGGTGGCAAGCAGCGGGACGTGGTCACAGCGGTTAGGGGGTGGTTGCCGCAGCAGGGAAGGCCTGCGGCACAGTTCCCCGTCCCGGAGCACCTCGGGCAGGAGCTTGCGCTTGGTCTCGGGCAGAAGCATGATGCTGAGGATGCAGAGGAGGGCACAGGCTGCCAGCACCACGTGCTGCAGGAAGGCTCCGTGGCCCATGTGGAGGCGCTGGGCCGGGCCGCTCAGCCCTCCAAGTGCCCCCAGCGCCATGATCAGGCCCAGGCCGCGGCCCCTGGGAGAGATGGAGGGGGCACTCAGCCTCTAGCTGCAGGCCTCACCTCTACCCTTCTCCAGCAGTCTTCCCCTCCTCCACCTCTCAGGCCCCGTTCTCAGCAAGGTCTGGTCTTGCTGCTGGCAGCACCCCTGCTCTCACCGGACAGTGGTGGGGATGACTTCGGCGGCAAGGAGGGTGCTAAGGATGCCAGCTGCTTGGGAGGAGAAGAGACCAAGGACAGAGAAGGTGGTGACAGCAGCCTCGTTCAGATCTGGAGGACCCAGAGGGATAGTGTGAGTGGGACTGGGATGATTAGGCATGAGCTAGTCCCTGGAGTCGCCCCTCAGCCCCAGCAGGATGGGTTCTAGGCATTAATTCACTAATGGTGGCCAGGTTGATAATTGTGGAAGGTCTAGGCAGGGCCTGGGTCTCATCCTGCGAGGCCTGTGTCACAAACAGAGGTAGGGTGTGTCTGCGGCAGCTCTGCTGGGGTCCCCTGGCTAAGCCCACACCGTGAGGAAGGGAGGATGCTCACAATCCCACAGGCCCAGCAGGACCAGGGATGCAATGCCAGTGAGGGTCATCGAGAGAAGTAGGATGCCTCGGCGGCCAAATCGGTCCACGGTGACGCCCAGAAAGACACAGGCCAGGGCCGCTGTGCCGCTGGCCAGCAGGGAGCACAGGTAGAAGTCTGATGGGCTCCCTCCTCCTCCCACAGGCTGGTAGCAGTAGCGGATGGCATGGGCAATGAAGCTGTGAGAAGGGGTGGGGAGCAAGTAGCAGTGTCCAAACCCCATCCACAGCCTTCTTCAATCCTGGCTGCACTCTGCCGAAGTCCTTGGGCCTTCCCCACCAGCCACCCCCCATCCCAGCTTCCGGCCCGGCCCTCAGCTCAGACACCCACGCTCACTTGGTGAAGCCCAGTATAAGCAGATTTTTCCAGATGTTGCGGTAGTTGAGGAGGGAAGCGAAGGAAAAGGAAGGAGTTGCAGGGAGAGGGCAGGTGTTCTCTAGGTCTTTGGGGAAGAGAGAGTAGCTGTCTGTTAGAAGAAATGGCCCAGAGCCCAGGATCCTCCCTGGGAGGTAGGGCCCTGGGAGAAGGTGGCACAACTATGACCATGCAGAAGGCACTATTGATTGTGTACCCATGGTGTATTGTCGCAGGGAGCCCTGCCTCTTACCCTGCAGGGCCTCCTGGGCCTCCTCGCCCAGCATCTGCCCATGGGGCCGGTTCCGCTCTGCCAGGATCCTCAGCACAGACTGGGCCTCCTCGATCTGCTGCTTCACTATCAGCCATCGTGCAGATTCCAGAAACAGACCAGGCCAACTGGGGAGCGGGGTCGGGGGTAGGGGCACTGTCAGGGCTCTGGTCTCCTGACCCAGAGATGGGAAACTCTGAGGGTTTAGGGCTGGGGCCAGCCTGGATGGGGACAGTTGGAGAAGAGGAGGGTCTCTGGGCTAGAGCTGGGCTAGAGATAGAGGGGAATGGCCAGACAGCAGGTGGAGGGTGATACTGACCCATAAAACAGGAAGAGTATGCAGGGAGCAGTGATCATTCGCTGCAGAAATCGCCAGTCTTTAGAGACGAGGGCTAGGCCCAGAAACAGGAAGTGTCCCCCCACCCCTACCAACTCCCCTGCCAAGGCCACCCGAAGCCTCTGGGTTGGGTCGCACAGCTCCAGGCCTGGAGATACAGCAGGGACAGAGGGAGGAGAGGTGAGGGAGGGAGGGGGCATGACAAAGAGGAGGAGAGAGGGAGGGAGGAGGACAGAGGGCAAGGTCAGTCCCAGAGCAGAGGCTGCAGCCCTTGCCTCCCACAGACCAACCTCTGGATAGCAAAGGGCAGAGGCATGGTGCAGTCCTCTCCCCACCTGCTCAAACCTGGGAGGACTCTAGGGTAAGAGTCCCTGGCGGGTGTTCAGCTTCCCCGGTTTACAGGCCCTGCCACATCTGACCTCTTATTTGACTTTCACGTCACCCTGAGAGTAGTGAGGGGATTTTTCCAAGGTTACACAGCTAGTCAGGATTTTACTTTTTAAGCAAGGTGCCATTTCCTTATAGCAGTAAGGCCAGGGCAAGGATGGCCTTAAAGATCTTGGGGGGGGAGACGGGTGCAGAGAGAAGCTGGGCCCCTGGATCCTTCCAAGACCTGGACAGAATGACAGCTGAGATTCTGGCCAGTTGGAATTTGGGGCTAAAGAAGGGACTGAGGGGACTCTGGAGGGCAGTGGGAACAGCTTGAGCATGTGGTCAGGCAGGTGAGAGACTCAAGGCTGCAAGACTTCAAGGGAAGGGTCTCTGAGAAGGAGCTACTCACGCATCAGGTAGACGCCAAGGTCAACGCCGGCCAGCAGAAAGCCCAGGAGGAATCGAAGGGTCATGACACCTGTCGAGGAGCCTGCAGCAGCTCCTCCCACTCCACAGGGGCCCACCAGCCCCAAGGTCAGCAAAACAATCACACGGCGTCCAAACCTGAAAAGTGGAGAGGGCATGTGGTCACCCAGACTCCCTGCGGTGGAGTTGCTGGGTGGGGCCTAGTTGCTCACCTCAAAGCTGGAAGTATGAGGGTGTGGCTCTGGGAGCAAGAGTTGGATGGAGACTAGAGAAGATGGTAAAGGATGGGGACTATGGGTAAGTATGACTGGCTACTGGTCACTGGGATTCAGCTATTGTTTGATGGGACTATTGGTCAAAGGTGAGGACATTTATCTATGGAAGTGAGACCATCCATCAGCAAGAATGGGATATGACTTAGGACACTTAGGACCATTGATCCTTGGGAATAGAGGTATTGGTCAGTGGGGGTACAGCTTGTCTTGCTAAGATTGGTCAGTGGAGATGGAGTCTTTGATATATGGGGCTGGAGCTGTTGATCTGTGGAGGTGAGGCCATTGTTCATTTGTGCATGGGGATAGTAGTGGTCAGTGAAGATGGAACTATTGATCCTAGGGTAATGAGTCATTGATTTTTTTTTGGATAAGGTCATTGTTCTATGAGGTGAAGACTATTAGTTCATGAGGATGGAGCATGGATCTGTTAATTCATAAGAAGATGGAGCCACTGATCCATGAAAATGGAAATATTTAATCCATGAAGTAGGACTAATGATCAGTGGGGATAGGACCATTAATCTTTGGAGATTGGATGATTGATCTTTGGGGATGGAGACACTGATTCATGGGATGGGGATGTTGGTCAGTGGGGATGAATCTATTAATGCCTGGGGATAATCAATGAGGATGGGGTCACAGACCAGGGGAGATGAGACTATTGGCCAGTAATGGTGGTCACTGACTATTAGTGAGGACAGGGCAACTGATCCTTGGGGGTTGAGGGTAAGGCTCCTGATCTATGGAAATGAAGATTGGGGCCACTGATCAGTAAGAAGGGGGCCCTGATCCATAGGAATAAAGCTACTGACTAAGTGGGGTGGGGCCATTTTCCCAGAAGGGCTGGTTTACTGGTTAATGATTTCAGGAGACTGAAATATATATATATATATTTTTAACTTTTATTTATTTATTCATTTAGTTACTTACTTACTTATTTATTTTTACCGGGAGGTCCCAGGGATCGAACCCAGGTCCCTCCATATGGGAGACAGACACTCAACCATTTGAGCCACATCCGTCCCCCGGAAATATTGATCATTAGGGATGAGGTCATTCTCTCATAAGAATGAGATGATTGGTCTGTGGGGATGAGGTCACTGATACATGGGAATAGACTACTGACCTGTGAATTTGGAATCATTTGTGTGATTACTGGGGAGTGAGAAAAGGGTATTGATTTTAGGAAATTGGCTATTGAATGTTGGATTGCTTTTGCTCCAAGGGGAGTGGAGCTCTTAATCCATTTGAATGGACATGTAAATCAGTGGGGAGGCATCTATAATTCATGGGGATGGTCAGCGGAGATGGAGGAACTAGCTGGTGGTGATGGGGTCAAGAATCAGGATATGGGAATTTTGGTCCATGGGGAGAATTATTGGTTGGTGGGATTGGGCTGTTGACCTTTGGAGATGAGGCTCCTGATTCATAGGAATGAGGCTCTTGGTCTGAGAGGATCTAACAGCACTGAGGACCTATGAGAATGGGGCTATTGATCTGTGGGGTTGGGCTATTGACTCATAAGACTAGAGAAATTTGTTGGCAGGTGTGGGACTATTGGGGATGAGGCTATTGTTCTTTGTAGAAAGGGCTATTGATTTATGAGGATGGGACCACTGGTCAGAGATGGGGTTATTTGTCTGTAGATTGGAGCTATTGGTCAGTGGGAATGGGGCTGTTGATATTTAGCATATTAAATGAACATATTAATCTTTTTTATTTTTTTTTTCTTTTTTAGGAGGTACTGGGATTGAATCCAGGATGTCGTACATGGGAAGCAGGCACTCAACCACTTGAGCTACACCTGCTCCCCCAACACATTAATTTTTAGGAATGAAGCTATTGAGACAGAGCTACTAGTCCATGTGTAGGGGACTATTAGTCAGTGGGGATGAGTCTATTAATCTATGGAGATGTTGAAGGAGGTGGTTAGTGGTGATGGGGACATTAGAGGGGAGAGATAGGACTTTGGATCTGTGGAGATAAGGTTTTTGGTCACCAGAGATGGGGCTATTGACCTTTGGAGATGATGCCCATTGAGCCAGTGCTGATAAGTGGGATTTGGGCTAACAGTCCGTGCAGATGGGGTTATTCCTTTTGTGTATGGGGTATGGAAGGAGTCTTTCTTGTTGGGGAGTGAAGTTGATTGAGGGGTGGAGCTGCATATCATTGAACAGAAGTCCAGAGAAGACTGCAGAGTCCAGGGAATCTTCTTCCTCCTCTTGTGAAGGCCAGTTACCGACCTTTCTGGTGCCCCCTCCTCTCTGCCCGCCTGCCCCTATGGCAGCCCTCACCTGTCCGCAGGGTAGCCCAGTAACAGGTAGCCAGAAGCAAAGCCCAAGATGAAGAGGATCTGCTCCAGGATCACCTGCCAGCCCAGGTCACACACCAGATCCCACTGGAGATGTGAGAGGGATGGAACGGGTGTGAGGCCCCGCCCCGGCCGCCCTCAGCCCACCCCAGTCCCGCCCCTAGCCCGCAGTCCGCGGGGCTGCCTCACCTGGCCGATGGCGTTAGTGGTCAGTACCGGCAGGCCGTTATAGTCCCAGTCCTTGAGGCAGTGGTTGAAGTCCGGCGGGGCGAAGCCGCTGCACGAGGGGTCGGTACTGGTGGCAACGCGGCTGTCGGCGCTGGCGGCTAGGGCGGCGCTGGCGACACTGACGCCGCTGGCGTTGGGGGGCTGCTCCCAGCCAGAGACATTGGGAGGGAAGGCCCCGTAGTGGCAGTGCAGTGGGGGTGCCAGCGTGAAGATGGGGTCCGAGGCCAGGCCCAGCGCCACGAAGAGCACCGGCAGGCAGCAGAGGCCGAGCTGCAGTTGCTGGCCGCCGCCCAGCGCCCCCACCTGGGCGAGCAGCGCCTCAAAGCTGAGGGGGCCGGGGGGCACGGCCAGCGACAGGCTGCTGCCCATCCCGTCGCCGCCCGCGTCGCTCCCCCCCTCCCGCTCGCGTTCGCGTTCCCGCTCACCCTGCAGCTGCTCCGTGGGCACCGAATCTCCGAGGGTCCCGACCTGCTGGGGGCGTAGGGAGGGGTGTGCAGGGGCAGGGTGAAGCCGAGAAAACTGCAGAGCAAGGGGAGGGGGCAGGCGGGAGGGAGGGCGAGGGCTGCGGGTTGCGCGGGAGGAAAACGCCCGGCCCTTGGCGGGGGCGGGGTGCAGGGAGATGATGGCGTAGCCCCCTGGGGCGCGGGCACTTACTCCGTTGGGGCTGGGGGTAATCTCTACTGTGCTGTCGATTTTGCTGTTGCCCCCGCCATTGGGCTCGGGGGTCCCGGTGGCCACCCGGGGAGCCAGCTTGCCGACCGCAGGGACCCTGCCGGCCCGCCCCGAAAGGATGCGCTGTCCTCTGGCCCAGTTGCACGCCGGGTGCCGGGACCCGCAGAGTCCAGAAAGATTCCGCTCTGCAGCCCTGCAGCCGCGGGCGCCTCCTTCGTCTCTGTGATCTGTGCGCTGCTTTCCCCTCCCCTTCCTCCAGACTCTCCTCCCCTTCCACGTCAGCAGAACCTTTGGACCAGACTCTTCGTCAGAGAGAGGAAGTGGGGGCCAGGGCTCAGGGGAGGGAGGGGATGGGGCTCTGTCCTCTGTTCCCTGGGTCTGCGGGCCATTGTGGTAAAAAGGCTGGAAAGATAAAAGCCAGTCCAGGGAGATTTCAGAGTCCTCCTTTGCTTCCCCGTCTCCATCATTGGTTCATTCACCCACAGCCCATCCATCCACTCAGTAACATTGTGTCTACCATGTGCCAGGACTTTTGCCAGGCTTTGGGATAGATAGATGGACAAGACCCACCTTGGAGTCCACTGGAGAGACAGGCCAACCCCAGTACAGTACAAGGACTGCAAATGGAAGATTGGATGAGCACTGTACTCAACCCAGCTTCAGTCCTCTACAAGGAAACCACTTCTCTTGAGTTTTACAATCCCCACCCTAGTTGAGTTGCTATCATTTCTCAACCACATTTGGCACTATTGACTACCCCTTCCTCTCAACATTTTCTTTCTTGGCCACTAAGTCCCATACTCCCCTGGTTTTCTCTCTCTTGCTCCTCTTTTCTCCACTGCAGGTGTCATCCTCCTGTTCCTCACCATCATTCAGTGTCTGCATTCCTCAGAGGCATGGTCCTAGGCTCTCCTCTCATCTCATACTGTCCTCTCCATCTTGGGATGTCACCCATGCCCACGGCTTCAGTTACCACCAAGACAATTTACAAATTTACAACTCCAGCTCCCACCTCTCTTCTGAGTCTGACTCATGAAACCACCTCTTTGACTTCTTCCCTTGGGTGACCTGCAGGGACCCAATATATCTAAGACCAAACCCAAGTTCACCCCCATAGCCTCATTGTCTTCTAGTGCTTCTTTCTTTAATGAATGGCACACTCATTGTCCAGTTGTGGCCAGATGCTCAGGCGACAGCTCTTAGAACTCCTTCTTCCTTACCTCCCACGTTCAATCCTTTACAAAATCCTGTCCATTTTACCTCCTACATAGTTCTCAGATATTCTGCTTCTCTCCAACTCTACTACCATTAGTTAAGGTACCTGTTGCATGCACTGCTTTAGCTCCCTAATTCCTAACTAGTATTCCGCACCCACTTTGTCTCCATCCTTTCCCATTTGTTATTTATAATGCAGACATAGTGATCTTTTCAAAATGCAGATCTTATCATGTCCCTTTCCTGCTCAATAGGCTTCAATGGTTTGTTAAGCTAATGTCTTTAAACTCTTTGTAGAAGATGATGGCTATGACTCCAGTTATAAGTCTTCAATTTACAGAGATGAATTTAGGTGCACCTAGAATCTGGAGATGAGTTCTCCTTTCAGAGTGAAACAAGAAAGAAGGAACCTGAAATGGACAAGTCAAATACACAAGGGTCCCAAGAAATTAAGATTGTGATTGAAATTTGGGGTGCCCCAATCCAATCACTGTGCGAGGGGTATCATCTTGGGAAAGCAGAAGCGATGGATCTGTGGCTCAGACTTGGGAGTGATTCCCCACCTAAGCCACAGTCTAAGTTCACTGAGGTCCTGAGGACTAGAGACTTCCAAGACATTGCATTCACTTGCCACCTCAGCTCCTCTAAAAGATGCTTTGTACAGAAGGGTGATCAGCAAGAAGGCTGGGAAAAGGAGGCCAAGAAGCCCCTTGGGGCCACCTCAAGGAGAGGGTGCCTAGGCCAGCCAGCAGCACTCTCCAGTTGGCCATAGTGTCCTATGGTGCAAAGCTGAAGACAGGCTTTTGGGGTGTGACCCCTCCAGAATGGCTCCTGTGTGGCCAACCTCTTTCCATTATCATCATCTGACATCAGCTCAGGTATCATCTCCCAACCATCCTGTCTCAAGTCTCCTCCACTGCCCTCTCCCCTCATCTAGTTAGTCTCTGCCCATCACTCTGTTTATTTCCCAGCAATTGTCAAATCTGTGGCAGGTTTATTTTTTTTATTTACTTTTTAAAGGGACTCGTTTGTCTCATCCCCACTAGAATGGAAGATTTACAACGTACCTTCAGAATGGTGCCTGGCACCTCATGCAAGTTGACAACTTGCCAAATGAATAGTTGTTGAAGAAATGAGCAAAATTTACCCCCAGACCCTAAAGGCACCACGCTCACAGTGTACACCCCACAGTTCTGGCTGAGAGGTACCAGCCTGGCCTGCAGGCTCCCAAGAAGAAAGCCAGGGAATCAAACTGCAGGGTTTGAGGTGTGTGTCAGTTCCTGAGGCCTTTGAGGGGGGATCCCCCTGGCCCCTCCCAGACCTTCACATCCCCGGCAGCCTATGTCCTGTCTTCACTCTCAGCTAACAATGAGGTGAAAGGGATTCCATGTGACCCCAGACTTCTGGCACCCAATTGTCTGCGGGGCCAAGCTTCCAGAGCCAGGTGGCAGGGCAGCAGCCAGGAACTCCCCCACCAGGCTGAGAGGAGGGGAGTCCAGTTCCTTCTTGCCCCAGAGGATATGGTGCCTGCCCCTGACAAAACAGGGAATAATATTAAATATAAATAATTTATACAAAATGGCTCGTACAAAAAGCTGTGGGTTAGGGAGAGGAGACACCTCTGTGAGAGGCTGAGATGACTGGAAGGGGTGGGAAGGGAGAAAGAAACTTTCACTCCTCCTAGGCTCTGAAAGAGAACGCTCCAGCTGCCCAGGGCCTGGTGGGGTGAGCTGGCAGACAGGGGAGGGCAGAGCTGTGCCAAGGGATCCTCAGGGGGCCAGGCTGGTGAGCAGGGTGGTGAATCGCAGGGCCCACCCTGCCAGCTCTGCCACACGCTGTGCCATCTCTTGGGCTGCAGGGCTGGACGGGTAGCCCAGGGCTGCCCCCTTGACAGCCAGCACGGTGGCCCGCAGTGCCTGGCCCAGTGCTGTGCCTGCAGCCCCGACTTGTGCTCGCAGCGGGGCAGAGGCCGCCAGCCGGCCCAGAGTGTCCCCAACAAACACCAAGCGGTGAGCTGCCACCACCACCCGCTTGCAATGGGGCACGAAGAGGCGTGGGGGCTGGTTGGCTTGGGTGCTGGACATCAGGGCAGCCACAGCTGCCTGCAGCGCGGAGTAGTGGCTCTGGCACTGTTCTGCATAGAAGTGCAGGAGGTGAAGATCTCCGGTGGGCAGAGCCAGTGGCTCCCCTGGGGACAGGGTCTCCTGAGGGTAAGAGGAGTGGTTAGTGGGGATGCTCCCATTAGTGCTGCTTGGGGGAGGGGAGTTGCCACTTCCCCTCTCCCTTCCTATCCCCTTCCTGCCCTTAGTTCTTCCCTTCCCTTTGCCCATCAGATTTAGATTCGTATGCAGAACGGCAGTGAGGTGCCCAGACTTGATGTCAGATAGATCTGGATTCAGTCTCAGACAACTTCAGACAAGTCTCTGCATTTTTTGTTTCCTTATCTTGAAAATGGGGATCCTAGAACTACACTGTCCACTATAAACATAATGAGAACCACGTGTGATTTAAAATTTTCTAGTGGCCACATTGAGCAAAGTAAAAAGCAACTGGTGACAATTAATTTTAATAATATATCTTATCGAACCTAAAATGTAAAAAAAAAGTTATCATTTCATCATGTAATAATCAATAAAAGAATTACGAATGATAATTTCTTTTTTTTTCATTTTAAGTCTTCATATCAGCACATTTTAATTCAGACTAACCACATTTCAAAGGCTCGGTGACTACTGTACCGGGTGGTGCAGTTCTAGTATCTACCACATAAGGCCGCAGTGAAGCTGGAGATAGTGTCTAGAAAGGGTTTAGAACCATGCCTTGCACACTGTGAGCACCATGAGTATTTACAATGCTTGCCCTATGCCCATCCAGGATCTGGCTCTTGTTAATTGCCTAATAAATGGTAGCCATTGTGATCGTGACCATTCTAGACAGGGTCCAGGAAACCGCCTCACTTCCCTGAGGCTGGAGAGATTAACTGATGGCTTCAGAGCCCCCAGCTTCTTAGTGGTGGAGCTGGGATTAGGAGCCAGGTCTCTTAGGAACCCAGGAATTCACAGCTGGCAGGAGCCTCAGAAGTCACCCAGCCCAGCTCAGCCCCACAGTCCAGTAAGCTTCCTGCTCCCCTGGAGGCCTGGTTTTCTAACTCCTTGCCAACAAATTCTTTTCCCTCTTTCTGAATTCCTGATATACTGTCCCAAGTTCTAGCCCTTTCCTGTTGAATCCTGTTTTCTCTTCACCTCTTGCATCCATCCTCATCTATTTCCATCCCTGGTTTGGTTAAGAATTCTCCTTCCAAGTTCTGGTTCCTCCTTCCCAGCCCCACTCCCACCCCCACCAGGGTTACCTGCTGCCTCGGGAGCTCCCTCTCCAGCAGTTCAGGATCCCCTGGGAAGGCCTTATCCAGGGGCCTAGATCCCTGAACTTTATCCATGCCCTGTGGGAGGGAAGTAGGGTCTCAGGACAACGGTGGGGGTACAAGGGAGTAGCCTCCCTGGCCTTTCTGTCCCTCCTGTCCCCCCTCCTTCTCAAGGACTCTCATGTCATCAGTTTGCAGCCCTGGCTCCCAGTCTGGGAGAGCTCTGCTGGCAGGTCAGAGGGCTCGGGGACCACAGGCTGGGTTTAGGGGAGGAGTGGGGCGGCTGAGGATTGGAGTCCTAGGCCTCAGGGTAGAGGGCCAAGGGAGGTCTCTACACCTGTGCCCCAGCCTCCTTCCTCTGCACCCTGGTTCTCCTGGGGGCATTTCTGGAGGGTCTGGCCCAAGAGGAGCTCACCTTCAGGTGGACGTAGTCATATTCCTCAGCCAGTGGGATGCCCTCATACTCATTGTGGTGTCCGGCCAGATTGCCCTCCACCTCCATGCCCTCTGGAGCCCCTTCGGCCTTGGGGGCCACGTAGCCAGGCAGACGGGGTGGGGGTGGGGGCAGAGGCCGGTCCTGGATGCTGCCCTTTCGGCCTGGGGCAGGAGAAGGAGCTGGAGAGTGGCTGGGGACCTCGGGGACAGGTAGTGCAGGCAGAGGGCGGCGGGACAGGCTATCAGTGGAGGGCAGCCGGGGCCTGTGTGGGGGTGGAGGGCTTCTGGCCAGAAGCTGGGCCAGGGTGTCCAGGCTGCTGGAGGCCGAGGCTCCTGGAGGCTCTGGAGAAGGGGACACCTCTGGCCCCAGCAGGGGCACATCATAGATGCCCTCGTCGGCACCCCTGCCTTCTTCATCTGCCAGCAGTTCCTCGGGCGCTTCATAGAGATTGAGCAGGGCTGATGTCCTTTTCAGGTTGGAAGGGGATGCATAGAGGGGGGGACCTGGTTCCCGGCCCCCTTCCCACTCCAGATCTGGTTCCAGTTCTGTAGGTGGCTTTGGGGCCAGAGGCACATCATAGAGAGCTTCATCTTCTCCAGGGGAGTGCAGGGCCACCCGGGCCAGAGGGCGGGAAAAGGAAGTGGGGGAGTCATAGGGGTCACTGGGGGGAACCCGGAGGGCAGTGGGGGGCACGTCGTAGATCTAGAGAAAGGGAAGGGTTAGTTATCCTTCAGGCTCAGCGATGGCCCTCCCTGAGGGCCAGTTGTCTCCCATCCAACATACACACAGACCTCTAGGGGCCCTTATTCCTCACCTCCAAGGTGTCTCTGGGGACCTTGTAGATGGAGTCAGGGGAGGGCGAGTAGGGTCCAGCTGGGAGTCCTGAGGTGGGACAGGGCCGAGCTGGGGGTGGTACCACATACACCTGAGGGATCAAGGTAAGCAGGTGGGTCAGGAGGAGTGAGAGGGCCAGGGAATCAAACAATATCTGACTTGGAGGATCTTAGAGACCTTCCATCCATCCCTGTACTGATGGGGAAACAGAGCTCAGAAAGAGCTGGTAGACAGGTTTCATACAGTGGGTCAGATGAGAGCTGAGGTCTTAGGGCTCTCCCTGCCTCGCTGCAGGTTCGAGGAGAACTGGCTTGAGTATGGGCTCTCCTGGCTTGGGGTTGTGGGGCGGGGTGGGGGGCTGCAGCTCTCACCTCCTGGTCCTCATTGCCATGCTCTGGCAATGGCTGGGCTGGGGGCACCTGGGAAAGACTGGGCTTGGGCATCGGGTTGGCGGGAAGGAGCGTCACTCTGTTGGCAGGCACGATGCCCTGCTGGCCGTGCAGGGAGCAGAGGCACCAGCCATCCAGCCCACCAGCGCCCTCCCTCTGCAGTACTCGCAGCACGTCCCCTCGACGGAAGGAGAGCTCCTGGGGAGACTCAGCAGTGTTGTCGTAGAGTGCCCGGGCCAGCTGGGCCTAGAGGTGGGAGTGGGGAGAGGGGGTCTTCACATACCTATCAGCTCATATCACCCTTTGCTCAAAACCCTGTAGGGCTCCCACTTACCTTTGGCTGAAAACAGGCCCTGCCCTGTCTCCAGCTCCATTCCCTGCACTCGCCCTTCTTTCTTTCTACTCCTTGAACTAGACAAGCTCTTTCCAGCCTCAGGGCCTTTGCACTTGCTGTTCCCTCTACCCAGAATGCTCTTCCCTTGACTCTTCATTTGACTGGCCCCTGTTCAGCCTTCATTTCTGTTTAAATATCTTCTCCTCAGAGGCTTTTTCTTTACTTCTCCCCTATCTCCATTCTGTCTCTACCTATTGTTTCCTGCATAATACTTTATATTATTTGCCTGTTTATTTTTTAATTATTGATTTGTTCCTTTACACTCTAAGCCTTGTTTAAATAGGGACAGCAAAATTCCTAGCTCCTGCAAAAGGGTTTGACATGATATCAGGCCTCAGTAAATGCATTGAATGAATTTCCTTCAAAACCTCATGTATGCAAGGGAGTTTTGCTAAGGTCTCCCACAGAATCCTTCCCCTTCCCTCTGCTCACCCGTCAGCACCCTCACAAGCAAAAGATTAGAGTCCACAGCTGCAGACACCCCTCACCCTGAAAGAGGCTGGGAGAAGCCCAGGCTGGAAAGCCTAAGCATAAAAATGAAGAAAACAGAAATCGAAGCAATTGTTTTGTTCTTAGTCTGAGCAAATAAAGTTCTAGCAGAAGAGGCTGAGGCTACTATGGAAAAGGGAAAAATGTGTATGTCCTAATGTGTGTAGCAAATATTTATCAGCCTGTTTCCGGGCCTGCCTGGTGGGGGAATCTAAGGTTTTTCCATCGAGGACACAAGCTCAGGTGATAAGCCATAGATACTTGATACCCAGCCAGTGCTGTGTGTCCATACATGGTGCATGTCTCTACATTAACCATTTCATTTAATCCTCACAACACCTTATTAGGGAGGAGCCATATTATCCCCACTTTGGAAAGGAAACTGGAACAGAGAGGTTAGTACTTGGCCTAAAGATACATAGCTGGTGGAGCACAATTCGAACCCCAGGCTATTTGATTCCAGAGCCTGCATTCTCAATCACTTACTCTACTGTCCCTCTACAATATCACAAATGTACGGGCCTACTTCTTTTTTATTTATTTATTTATTTATTTATTTATTTATTTATTTATTTTTTAAGATTTTATTTATTTATTCATTTATCCCCCCCCTGCTGCTTGTGCCCGCTGGGTCAGCTAACCACGCCGTGCGGGCGGGCTTGCCTTTACCAGGAGGCCCCGGGAACCGAACCCGGGGCCTCCCATATGGTAAACGGGAGCCCTACTGATTGAGCCACAGCCGCTTCCCTTTTTTTTTTTTTTTTAATTAATAACTGGTTGAGTCGACAGAGTCCATGACTCAAACATGAGTCAAACGCATATGAAGGCTTCAGTCCCAATTTCCCTCGCTGGTAACCCTTCACAATGCTCTGGTTCCATGATGTGCTTTGGTAGAATCAGGCTTACATCAGTCAAAAACGTAGTCAAAAATGTCAACTTTCTCATATTCAGCTTAAGTAATGATTGGTGAGTGACCATGCCCACCAACAGGAACCCACCAGTGATGGCTTACACAGCAACGGTGGAGAGAAAGTCGTTAGGCACAACTGGCATGGTCATCCACGTGTGCTGACTAACTCAGTAAAGCATTTTGAGCTAAAGATCTCAGGCAGGCTGCATTAGGCTTGGGGAGGATACCCTGCTTGGCCAACATGAGTGCGTGCTCTTCTTGGAGGGTGTTTCCCTCTGGTGGAGAGGCTGTCCAACCCTTCACGGCTGACTCCTCCACTTGCTTAATTCCAAACTCATCAAACCATTTTCTGATTGTATTTTGGCTTCTGAAGGATATTGTCCCACAGAAAGAAAACATGCTGAACAGATGATGCAAATTCCTGGATCTAGCCTGGGAGTTGAGAGCACAATTCTAGAGGCAGGCAGACCTGAGTGTGAGTCCTGACTCTAGCCCTTTCCAGCTGGGTGACCTTGGGCAGATTGTTTAACCTTTCTGAGCCTCAGTTTCTTCCTCTGTAAAACTGGGATAATATCAAGCCCACAGGGTTGTTGTGAAGACTGGATGAGATAATGTGTCAAAAACCCACAACAAAGCTTAGCATCGTGCCAGGTGTAGTAAATGCACAATAAATATTAGCTATTATTAGGATCCTGTGAGTTGGAGTTTGATTAGCCTAAGTCCTCTCCCTACTCCTATTCCCTAGCCTGCTCACTTCTGAGTAAAAGGAAAAGCCTATCTCCTGGGACTACAAAGCTGACCAGCTGGCTCCAGAGCCAGAGTACCCCCATTGTTTTCAAAACCTCACCCCTCTCCTGGCTCTGAGCTAGGATCTTCTCACCATCATACAGATTGAGGAACTAAAAGGAGTTTTGTCTGCGAAGGAGTCAAAATTGAACCTATCACGGCCCCGGCAGGGGTATGAGAGGACTTTGGATGGCTCTGTGCTTCTCTTCCCAGTCTCACAATCTTTCTCAGAGTCCCCATGTAGAGGGGGCCAGAAAGTGGGTGGCAGCCTCACTTTCCCAGGGCCTAGGAAAACGTGGAGAAGGGACAGAATTATCTGGATTAAGGCTGCATAGTGTGAAGGACAGAAAGCAGAGGTGGGGCTGTGGAGCACTCCTCCCTGTGCTAGGTTTGAATTCTGTCCAATGAGGCCAAGCCTCTGGGCCTTGGACTTGCAGGAACCAGGCCAGAGAGGCTGATAGACTGATTGATGATGGGTGTGGCCCACCCCACTCTACCCCCTCCTCAAGGGCCCAGCTGACTGGCGGGGAATTGCTGGCTTAATGAGGTGGCAGTGGGCCACTAGTTCTCTGGGAAGGCTCCTCCCACTGTCCCATCCTGCCAGCTGTCTCCTCCCTTTGTCCCCAGAAAGTGCCTTGAGCCTGGCTGACATCACCCCCCGCCCCCATTTTCTCTTTCTCACTGCTTGATCTCTCTCCTTTCCTCTGCTATCCCCTTTTCATCCATTCGTCCTCTAGGGAAGGGCCTCCTTGGATCCTTTGGTTTCCCCTGTTTTCCTTGAGCCACCTCATCCTTCCAGCCCCCTCCCAACCGTTTACTAGCATCCCAATCACAAGCCCCTGACAACCACAATTGTCCATCTGTTCCCGCCCATAGAAGAGCAGATAGGACTTTGGCCATACTTGCCCCCTCCCCTCGCTCCAGGAGCAGCCTCCAGGAGGAAAAAGAGAATGGGGAGCGGGAGGGGAGGAGGGGCAACCCCAGAACCAGAGAAGCAGGGAATGAGGAGTGAGAGGCAAGAGGGAAACAAAAGTGAGAGGAGGAGTACACATCCTCTCTGAGAAGAAAGGGACCGAGAGAGACAAAGAGAGGGCAGAAATAAAAGTGATAGGAGGCTGTGGAAGTCCTTGCGCGGCAGCCTCCTTTCCCTGGTGGACTCACCGACGTGGCTATGGCCATGGCCTCGGCCTCGACCTCCTGCGCGACCTGCCCCAGGCCAGGCTCGGTTTCGCTGACTTCAGCAGCTGCTGCCCCGCACCATGGTCGGCGGCCTCCACGCAAGAAGGCGGGTTCCGGCTGCGGCGCCTGAGTCGTGGCCTCCGCCGAGGTTGGAGGAGGAGAAGGAAAACCCACAAAACTCCCCAAATGGGAGGCAGCCTGGCCAGGCAGTAGGAGGAGCGGGTGGGGCCAGGGCGTCGCTGCGGGACTTCATACAGAGGCGAGCGCTCTGCACGGTCGCCACGGCCTCCCGGGGGTCGCCGGGTTGGCAAGGCCCCTGGAGCTGCCTGCCCTAGGCCGCAGGGGCACCCGGTGTCCGCATTGCCCGAAAGCTGCCTAACAGAGCCGGGGCAGGGGAGGAGGCGGGAGCTGGAGCTGCGCTCGACGCCTCTCCGGGCCACTTGGGGCGGCCCCAAGGGCTGGGAGAGGCAGCCGGAGCGGTTGGGCCGGGCGAGCGAGTTTAGGCGCCAACCCAACCCACCCGGGGGCCGCGCCGGAGAGCGGGGCTCCTAGGGCTGTGTCACGGGGGCCGGCTGGGGGGCAGGAGAGAAAACGAGAACTGAGACGTTTGGAACTCTTCAAACTCGCCCAAGTTGGCGAAAAGGGGCCGGGCCGGCGTCAAAGGCCTCTGAGAGCGTGGCCGTTGGACCGGGTTGCTGCTTCCTTCCCAGACCCTCGCACTCTCGGCGGTGAGGTGGATTCACACGTCCGAGGGCCTTGGGGACGCCGCGACGGCGTCTCGCCCAGGCTGCAGGGCCTGGAGAAACCCGCGCTCAGGCAGGCTCGGAGGCAGCACGGCCTTAACCAACTCGCTGCCCCCGCCTGCCCTCCTCCCCTCGGTCCTTGCACGCAGGGCCACGCGCTCCCGCTCCCACCCTTGGTCCCGGCGGTCCAGCTCACTCGCACCCTGGGAGAGACCCTCGGCGCGCCCAGGGCTCGTTGCAGCTCCCAGGTGTCTCTGGGAACGAAGAAAAAGGTCTCAAAGCAAAAGAAGGGGTAAAGATAAGGCGAAGGAGGAGCAGGGGCCAGGCCCTGTGGACTCGCCTGAGGGTGGGGGCGGGGGGGACACAGTCCCACTCCGAAGCCGGCGGGCTGGGAAGGCTCCGGGTGTCGCGCGTGGCCCCAGCCCGCTCGCGGCTCCCCTTCCCTCTCCTTCCCGGGCTTCCAGCTCCCTCACGGAGCAGTTCCTTCCTCCTCCCTCGAGCCCTCTCCTCTCCGGCGCGGGACTCGGACTCAGTCCTAGGGATTAAGAGAAAGGAGGGAGGGGGAAAAGGGAGGGGAGGGGAGAGGGCGGAGGAGAAAGAACTATTCCTTCAAAGGCGGGTGTTGAGTTTCAGTCCAAGACCCTGGGGCCAAACTGCACGCCCCCTCCTGGCCCCTCTGCTCGGCGCCTCCTGCCTCCTGACTTCGCGGCGGCCCTCCGGGTGGTCTGGTCAGCTCTTTCCGGGGTGCTTTCCTCTCCCCGCCAGCCCCTGCCTTCCCCCGCCAGCCCCGCGCGTCTCTCTGCCTTCCTTTCATTAGCCCCACATCTGTCTTTCCCGTGGGAGGGAGAGCGCCCGCCTTCCGCCTTGCTGGGGTCCTCAGCGCAGCCTCTTCCCTCCCTTGGTGCTGCTTCTGCTGGGATGGCGGGGTTAACCCTGCTGGGGGAGGGGGGTGGGGTGCCAGACCGGAGTCTGGCCCTGACCGGAGAAGATGAAGCCTGACCGTCTGGCCCCAGAGCTGCGGGCGGGCGGCCGGTTGTGCAGGCTCTTAAGCTCCTCTGCCAGTCTGGGCTTGCCCCTGCCCTCACCCTGGCTCCCTCCCGGCTGCTGCCAGGAGCAGAAGTGGGGACGCGGGCACAGAAGGGCAGAACCCGTTCAGAGGGGCTGGTATCTGGCCTCCCCGGAATTTCCGCCGAAAGGACCCTGCTTTTTTAACCCCTACACCTCTTCTGCTCCTCTCTGTTACTCCTTAGTGTGCCCTGACTCACTTCAGCCACCTCCCTCTGGGGTTCCTCCTCCTGGCACAGACTTGAGGGGAGCCTGCTCATTTCCAAGTTTTGGCTCCTGATATTGGAAAAAGGAGATGCTAAACAGGGTGGAAAAGCTGTAGTGTATTTTTTTTTTTTTTTTTTTCCATCTTTTAAAGATTTTATTTATTTATCCCCCCCCCCGCTGCTTGTGCTCGCTGGGTCAGCCGACCACGCTGCGCAGGCGGGCCTGCCCTCACCAGGAGGCTCCGGGAACCGAACCCGGGGCCTCCCACATGGTAAACGGGAGCCCCACTGATCGAGCCACAGCCGCCTCCCTGTAGTGTATTTTCAATGTTTATATTTGACAACACTTCAAACACAGAATGATCAGTGACTCCATCATTTGGGAATAATATCAGAAATCTATACATAAGGCCCCTTGTGAACTTGAGGCCTGGGACAAAAGCTTTCCCCCCTGCCCCTATTTCACAGACCCACACATTTCCAGGCATTTCCCAGGATAGTGAGGGAGATACCTGCTCCAGCTCCTTCCTTACCCTATTGCCTGCGCACCTATGAGGACCCCTCTGCAGAGGGGAGCTTGTGGGGTAGATTAGAGAGAGGTTCATGGGGATGGATGATATTGGTTCTGGGCTTGGCTCAGTGATGGGTTGCAGACCTGGGCATGGGGCTGGGACTCCTGAACAGACCCAGACTCCATTAAAATGGTATAGGAAGGGGGGCGGATGTGGCTCAAATGGTTGGGCGTCCGTCTGCCATATGGAGGGACCTGGGTTCGATCCCTGGGACCTCCTGGTAAAATTAAAAAAAAAAAAAAAAAAAAATGGTATAGGAACCTTTCAATTTCTAGACACCTGAAGGGAGAATCCCCCCCCCCCATCCAGCTCCACCCTGGTCTGAGGTGGCTACTAGAGAAGGCTCTTCAACCTCCTCTAGACCCCAGCCCTCAGGGAGCCTGCTGCCTGGGACATGGACATTCAGCCGCCGGGGAGTGACTCTCTGTCAAGGGGACTGCCAAAGCAAACTGGGGCCCCAGGTCAGATGGGAAGGAAACCCTGGTCCCAAAGACAAATATGCAGGCTGGGATGGGGGAAATAGGTGGAGGCCAGAAAAGGGTAAGCAGAAGAGAAACTGCTAGGACCGGGCAAGAGTGGAGGCTTGGGAGATGGGCAGTGAAACAGTCCAATGCCTGGGAAAATGTAGGTGAGAAGCTCCAGAGGACAAATCAGTGGAAAAATAAGAATGCGCTTCTGGGGTCCCCGGACACAGAATGGAGCCACTCAGACTTGGGTATGAATCCAATTAAAAGCTGTGTGACCTTGATCTGTAACCGTGACTTGTGAGGAATAAATATATGTAAAGTGCCTAGCACAGTGATTTTCTTCCATGGCTCTTCCTCTTCATCTTGGCTCCCCCTCTAACTTGTCTTATATGACAGCTGAAGGTGTGTTTCCTTGTGAGGGCAGGAGGAGCCTTTTCTCTCCCTTATGCCTCGTCTCTGCCCTCTCCCTCACCAACAGAAGTTAAAGCCATGCAAACTTGTTTAGAGAGAGCACTGGGCTCCAGGTAAGGCTGGAGGAAACCCAGGCTGGGTGAGTAGCTAAGTCCCTGGATGGGTGGCAGCCTCAGGCAGCTGGCCCTCAGATTTAGGCTCTGCCTTTGCCATGTGAGGGGGTAGGAAGGAAGACATCCCTCCATCTGGCTTTCTGGGTCTCAGTCTTCTCTTCCACCCTTGCTCCTTCCCAGCAGGGTCTGGCCAGCTGGTCTCTTTCTTACCCCACCCATGACTTTCTGGACTTGATTTTGTTCCTCTTGCTCCCCAAACCTTCTCAGGTGTGCATTAATTCTTTCCTGGCCTCTTCAGTCCTCCCCTTTTTGGACCCCCACAACACCCAGATTGCCTGGGTTATAATCCTGGTCCCAACATTGGCTGTGACCTTGGCAAGTTACATGACCTCTTGTCCAGAAATGGAGATAATAATGGAACCTATCGCATCAGTTTGCTGTGAAGATTAAGAGTTAATCTTAAACCCTACAACAGTGCCTGGCCCATGATGCATAAATGTTGGATAAAAGCAACTATTCTTATCATTATTTGGTGACTGTCCTGTGGGGGAAACTGAATGTCAAGGATATTTGCCTGTCCTCAAGAAACTCATCCCCTGGGTTATGCTTGTATCCAGTCAATACATTCCCATTGGCCTTGGAATAGAATCCAGATGTTCCACCAGAGTTTATAAGATCCTATGTGATCTGGTCCATGCCCACCTTTCCCCCACATCTATCCCGCTTTCCCCTTACCCTTTTTTTTTTTTTTTTTAAGCTACCAGGGCCAGGGATTGAACCTGGGACTTTGTATGTGGTATGCCGGCACTCAACCACTTGAGCTACACTGGCTCCCCCCTTACCTTTTTTTTTTTTTTAAAGATTTTATTTATTTATTCATTTATCCCCCCTTGCTGGTTGTGCTCGCCGGGTCAGCCAACCACGCCATGCGGGCGGGCCTGCCCTCACCATGAGGCCTCGGGAACCGAACCCGGGGCCTCCCATATGGTAAACGGGAGCCCCACTGATTGAGCCACAGCCGCCTCCCCCCCCCTTACCTTTTGCTTTCCATCTTCAGTGTCATTTCTGGTTCTCACTCTTTTCCACCTCTGGGACTGTATGTCGTTCTCCCTCTGCCTAGAAAACTTCCCCCAGACCCTGTCCATCATCATGTCAAATTCTGCATCATCAGAAAGGCCTTCCCTGGTTTTCCAAGTTAAAGTTGTTCCCTCTCCCTCACTACAGTAACTCCTTATCTCATAAAACCATTTCATTTTCTTCATAGCTCTTGTTACTATTGGGAATTACCTTGTTTCCTTGTTTAACATCTGTGTCCTCCTAAAACATAAGCTTCATGAAGCAGGGACCTTATTGGGCTTGTCCTCCTCTGTATTCCTAGCATTTAGCATAGTGCCTGGTGCATAGAAGGTGCCCAATAAATATTTGGTAAATAGATGAATGAACAAGGGTAGCCATGACTATAGGGCAAAGCTGAATAAACCCAGGGCTCGTCTTGGGCCCTGGCCCAGGGGGTTGCAGGCTCTTTGTCCTGTTTATTCTGACTCTTTTTTTTGAAAGGGGATTTTGGTTTATTGATGTTGCTGTGTGAAAATAGCTTGGGGACTGTCAGAGAGGTGAAAGGCTATAGACCAGCTTTGACGTCACAGAGCAGCAGGGATGCAGGAGAGGAGGCGGCAGCCAAGCCTGTCCAGAGAGGGCAGCTCCTGCTACCTGCTCTGGGTGGGCCCAGCTCCTCCCCTGGCACCTGCCCCCCAGTACCTGGTATCTGGGTTCCCCACCCCATGGGCCTCATCCCCATGTAGAACAGCCCTGTCCTTCCGACTTCAAGGAGTCAGCGAAGCAGAGAGAAGGAAATCAGGAAAAGCTGGACCTTTACTGCGACTTTGCCCCTTCAGGTGCTGGGGATTGTCACAGCAGGAGAATCCAGGAACTGGCAGCATGGACGCCTCGTAGGCTCCTCTCTGCCTGGGTCCGAGGCCATAGAAGCCGGCCGACCTGCTTCCCAGGGCTTCACCACAAAGCGCCTAGAAGTTCAGGAGCAGCTGAGGCAGCACCTTCTCCAGCTGGTCCACGTCCACCCAGTTCAGGGCCTCGGCCTGGGCCTGCCGGGCCCCACGAACAGCTGCCTCTGGCTCACCTATGACAAAGACTGTCAGCATCTCGGCCATGAGCTGCAGCACATCCCCGCTGATTTTGGTCTTGCCGTCGTGCAAGTGCAGGTGCAGCAGCTTGCTCACCAGTTCCTTCCGGAAGCCGGTGCCCGCTCCCTCCATGACCGCCTCGGCCTATTCTGACTCTTGATGTGATGTCTTCCAGGTCAAACTGGGTTCCTCTTGAAGGCAGGTTCCTGAACCTAAGCATATTTTGTGCCAAACGTGATATTAAAAATATTTAGCAACCGGTACCATGATCACCTACCAATTAGACAAGTTTCAAAGAGCAAGCTGTGCCAGTTGTGCACCTTTTAGCTACTGCATCACATGGAGGTGATGGCAAGGGGTGTAGGTTCAGGGCATCATCTATTTACTAGCAGGTGCAGAAGTATTTCAACTTTAAAACCTAGTGCCCCAGTCTCACATATGGTGAATGGAGATGGGCCTCAATAGACCCTGCTGAGTCCTGTGGCTTTCAGCATTATTTCAGGAGCTGAGGTCCAGAGCAGCTCAGCTGGTTGGCTCCTTTGTGGTCTTTAGTTCACCCCCCACTCCCACCCCCAATGCTTCTACAGCTGAGGAGGGAGGATCAGAGAGGGCCCAAGGCCAAGGGCTGGTCAGAGGCAGGGCCAGGACTTCAAGGCAGCAGGTGAGGACTTGAATGTCTTCTTGGGGAAGGGGCAGGGCAGCTTCCAAGAGCCTTTTCCAGGCCAAGAGTTGGGTGTGTGTGTGTGTGAATTCCATTACATCTTCCCTGCTAGTTACTGATCTCTTTTCCCATGGGGGTGGAACTGGGAATCCCAGCCAGCCCTCTCTGGCCACCAGGTCAGGCACAGGCAGGTGGGGACATGTTGGGAGGATACCCTTGGGGTGTCAGATGCTGGGCAAACTTTACTTTGCACCCACCTCCAGCATTCTCCACACTGCCACCTCCATCTCCCTACACCCCCAAGGATTCCCTGGAAGTTGAAGTGACTCAGGAATTCCCAAACTAGTCACTCTAGGTGGAAAATGTTTCTCATGGCAGGTGTCCAACAAAGCTGCTACCAAGATAAAGGTAGAGGCTGAGCAAATAGGGTGAGGTGGGGATGTGTGACCCAGAGCATAGGTTCTCAGGTCAGGCCAGGTCAGGCCTTCCTTGGAGAGGTCTTTCAGGGGTTTTCTCAGAAGAGGGCCTGGTACAGAGGCGAGTGACACTCCAGAGACCCCTTCTCAAGGGCAAAGTCCCCAGTAACCCAGTCTGGGTCCTTTTTGCCCTGTCAGCAAGTAAAACAAGTAGCTGGGATCACTTCCAGCTCCTTTGAGCACCCCCTCCTGGCTGGGGGCCAAGATTGGGAGATCTGGGTCAAGGTCAGGCTCCAGTTCTGCTTCCTTGGCCCCAGGGTTCCGATTGGTTTGGCTTGCGGGGGTGGGGGGTGGAGGGAGGACCCTCAGGGATCCAGCTCTTCTGAAAGAGCACTGCCCCCTAAAAGCCTGTTCTGGGGTTGGGGGTTGCTCAGGAGCACCAGGAGCCACCCTGGGGACCATGCCTTAGACACTGGGAAGCAGGAAGCTGGAGCAGGGAATCCCGGCAACCAGGGCTGAATGCCTAAGTGGGCAGGAATGCTTGGTGGTCTCAGGCAGGTTGAGGTGAGACCTGTCCTAACTCAAGCTCAGGCAAGTAGCAAAGCATTTACCATGGGGGCTCCCCTTCCATTTGTAGCCAACTATGGGGCTGCCCAATATGGCACCTCCAAGCCAGGAGCTTGGATTTGGAGTTGGTTAGGGCTGGAACTGAAAACTATCCCTGCCTATGCCTAACCTTGGGTAGGTTGCTGAATTTCTATGGGTCTCAGTTTCCTCATCTGTGATATGGGGATAACAGTTCCCCTCTTATGGCTTTATGGTAAAGATTAAATAAGATGATGCATTTACAGGGCTCAGCGCTCCTGGCATATGGAAGCTGAAACCAGCAGTTCAGGGAAGGGAGAAGATGTCCAGGAGCACAGGGGGCAGAGGGTGGGGCAAGGGGAGCAGGCTGATGCTATTCTCGGCCTCACTGTTCTTCCTACATGCCCCTGATCTCTTAGCCACCACGTGTTTCCCCTAAGAGTCACCCTCCCCCATTTCCAGATCCCCAAGACTCACCAAAGAAGCTTCCCCCAATTCTCCAGAATACCCCCTGACCTCATCACTCCTCTGCTTTGGGGATGCCTCACCCTAAAGCATTTGAAAGGATTCCCCTCTCACTCAGCAGTTGTTATTCCTGGTTAGTTCCTTTTGTTTATTTTCTGTGTCCTTGGTTACTGGAGGAGTATTTTCTAAGGGAAAGCACATGCAAATCAGAAAATATCATTCTAGAGACAATGTCTGTATATGAGTATGTTGGGGTGGGGGGAGGTCGTGGGTGTGGGGGATAAAGGGGGTGTCCATGGAGAAAATAGGCCTGTGAGGAAGTAGGTCTGGCCTGCTCTCAGAATAGTGCCCCCCATTCTGAACAGACCCTAGGATTCTGTGTCTTTAGAGTCAGGCCAAGCTCTGAGCCTTACCAGAGCACATATACTCCCTCCTGGCCAACAATGGCCGGTGGAGCTTTGGAGGCTGAGGCCGGGTGGGCTCGCCCCACGGCTTGAGAGCAGCAGCTATCCTTGTTGTAGTCTTTGCCCCAAAGCCCTGTGAGTGGGAATGGGATCAGGCAGGTCCCTGGAGCTGGGACTCCTGTTGGATCTTAGGTGGGGCTGTCACTGTGCTTTTCCTTGCTTTACCCTCTCATTTGTGCAATGGGAACAGTCACCCACAGCTTCTTCCATCAGATCCTCCACATCCAGCTGACAAACTGATGTAGTCAGGGCCTTCCTGGCAATCCTGTGGGGTTAGGTCAGTATCTCTATCCCAGGGGAGGAGGCCAGGGAAAGCCCAGGAATAGGGGTGGCCACTGAAGAGGATGAGGCGAAGTTGGGGGGCGGATAATGGACAATGGGGGAGAGGTCATAGATGATGGGGGTCCTAGAACTTGGGGTCATGGAAGATGAGGAAGGGGGTCAGGGAACAAAATAAATGGGGATAGGAGATAGGGGAGAAGGGAAGTTTTCTCTAGGGCGAGTGACCAGGAGGAGGACTGAGAAAAGAGGGTATATGGTGGACCCGAGGCTCTGAGTGGGAGCAGAAGAGTTCTTGGAAAGAAGGCCACTTGGAGAGAGGCAAGGTGACATTCCTTAATTTGGGGTTCAAGCCAGTCAGGGAAATCCCCATAATGCCAGTTCACAAAGACAAAGAATAGTATATTGCCTTGACCTCGTGCCTGGAAAAGTGCACAGAGCAAAGTTTACCCAATAGGCTACCAGGCTATTTAATGATCATCACAACTTCCATTAGTATAGTATTTTAAGCAGCTTTTGGAAACAATTTCAAGTTTTTTAATCTCTGGTCACTCCCTCCAAAAGGTAGTGGAAATAAATTTGAATAAACAAAACAGGTTTGCTCAAAATAAAACCAGGACTATTAAATGCTCTAGCCAGCCTGCGTCCACCAGGCCCTGCTCGGCAGTGCAGTACCTGGCGGCAGAGTGAGCTGCATCCAGCATGTACCAGGTGAGAGTGCAGAGGACTGATGGAACACGGGGCTGAGCAGGAAAGCAGCGGAGATGCCGCTGAGGGTGGAGGGCGGCTGGGCTCCCTGGTTTGGGGCTGGAGACCAGATGGAGCTACAAATCAGGATCTCGGGGGACAATGGGGGAGTGGCTTGGGTGGGAGGGTGCCAGATGAGGTGAGAGCAACTCTTTCCCTGGCCTCTACCTACAGGTGCTTGCCTTCCTGGTGATGGTAATGGGAACCTTCACCCACCAGCCCAGCTGCTGCTCCAGCAAAGGCCAGGACCCCTCTGGCGAGTGGCTCAAGTGGAACACTGTGCCGTCTCCTCCGGAGGCTGCTGGTGTCACATACCACCTCACACACCACCCAGAGTCCTGCCGGGCCAGTGAGGACGGACCCCTCCACAGCAGGGCCATCTCC
This sequence comes from Tolypeutes matacus, assembly GCA_026826555.1. Classification (NCBI taxonomy): domain Eukaryota; kingdom Metazoa; phylum Chordata; class Mammalia; order Cingulata; family Chlamyphoridae; genus Tolypeutes; species Tolypeutes matacus. The sequence continues at coordinate 6,733,055 of JAKSZT010054561.1, read as the reverse complement.
CCCTGGAGATACGAGTGAGTGTGCCGTCTCCCCCTCCTAATGAGTGTGCCTGCCAGGGTGTGTGTGAGGGGGCGGGGAGTTCCACCCAAGTCCAGCCTAGTTTCTTCCCCTTCTAATCTCAGAAAGGCCATATCGTTTCAGGAGTTCAACATGGCCTAGATTTGAATCCTACCTCTGACCCTTATTGAGTGAACTTGGGCCAATTACTCAAGGTTTCAAAGCTCAGTTTTTTTCCCGTCTGTAAAATGGGGATAATACCCCATAGGCTAATGTGCAGCTCAAATGACATAAAGTGTATAAAAGTCTATACTTAGTCCAGGGAAAGCTGATTCTCTCCTTTCCTTATCCCTACAGTGGCCACATTTTTCTAACTAACATATTAGGGGATAATGGTATGATACAGGCACAGAGTATCCCAGTACCCAAAGCTCTGAGCCATGGGGGAGGAGAGAGGGAAGAGGGTTACAAGTATACTAAGATATTGAACCCTCAACCCTTGGGGGCAGCTGGATAGCTGGAGCCCCTGGGCTGGTTATCTTTGATTATGAGTGGTTTTATTTTTTCATTCAGTGTGCTGCACAACTATTATCATTCTTTATTTGTGATATGATGTGAAAAATATTAGGAAGTACTGAAATAGGGACAGTGAAGTAAAATATTAAAAATTAGGGCTGGGAGCAGATGTGGCTCAAGCAGTTAAGTGCCACTTCCCACATGGGAGATCTCAGGTTTGGTTCCTGGTGCCTCCTAAAAAACAGCAACAAAAAACCCAAACAACAAGGAAACAAAAAAACCAACTCAGGGGAGCTGATGCGGCTCAGTGGTTGAGTGCTGACTTCCCACATATGAGGTCCCAGATTCAGTCCCCCACCCTGGTACCTAAAAAAAAAAAAAAAAAATTAGGGATCCCAAACCTGTTTCTTCTTCTTCTGTTTTGTGTCTTCTTCAGGTGTCTGTGTTCCCACTCCCCGTAAGTCTAGTTCTGGCTTAGACTTGGCTTTGGAGATGGACGGAGATGTTCAGTGTGTGTGTGTGTGTGTGTGTGTGTGTGTGCGGTCAGCTTTAATTGGGGCTAGATCCAGGGTGGAGACTTTAGGTCATTGTTCTGGAGAAGTCTCAGAAGGTTAGCCGGGTTCTGGCCCAAATCCAATGGAGGGGAATCTCTTAGGGGAGGCTGGGTGCCAGGTGGCTATCTCAGCTAGATTCCAGACGCCTTACTGGGAGGTTGTAAACTCCTGCTAACCACTCAGCTGGCCTTTCCCAAAGTGTGTTCTGTGTAATACTAGTCCCATCAGCTGCTCCTGAGAAAAAAAAAATGACAATGTCAAGTAAGTTTGGGAAAGGCTGCTCTAGCCCCCGGTACATTAAAAGCTGCAAGAAGTCTGCAGAAAAGAATCTGTTTAATCCAGTGTTCTCTAGACTCATTTGGCCACAGAACCATTTTCTTGCAGAGTACTTATTAGGGAAACCACTTTGGGAAATGCTGCACTAGCTGAGCTGCAGTTTGCCAGGGCTTGTACGTACAGGGAAAGGTTCTACAATTCAGGGGCTGATTCCTGCTGGGATGCTAGAGTCCTGGGCCTTAGTAGCATCCAATTTTCTGGTAATTTTCAAGTCTTTTTTTTTTTTTTTTTTAATTTTGGCTAAATAAGTAAATACATCCTTATCAAAATAAGTAAATAGATCTTACCATGCACTCTTACATGTGCTTATAATACATGCATGGGCAGAGTCTAGAAGGTTGTGCAAAACATGCTGACAGTGGCTCCCTCTGGGGAGTGAGACTGGTGGGGAGAAAGACAGTTAGTCTTCACTTTATATTCTTTTACACTTGGATTTAAGAGCAGTTTTTACTTTTATAATGAAATAAATACACACAAATGTAATAACAATTACAAAAAGAAATCTCACACTAAAGCCCAGTGTATATGTCAGGTGGCGCAGAGCCTGCTTGCCTTCTCCTGCCTCCCTCATGGCCCTGGCCCAGTTGGAAAACCATTCTCTAGTCTCCTATCCTCATTTACAGTTGGGGGAAGTAAGTCCCAGAGAGGAGGGGGGTGACTTGCTCAAAGTCACACAGTGGGTTGGCTCCAGAGCTGGGGCTAGAAGCCAGGCCGCCCACCACACCGTTTCCTTCCTCTAACCTTTGCACCCCCGCGCGGGTGGCTCCCTGCTTCTGGCCCACCCAATGTCTTCATCCAGGGCCTGACATGTGCCATTTCCACAGGTTGGACAGGGACTTGAACCGGCTCCCCCAGGACCTGTACCATGCCCGTTGCCTGTGTCCACACTGTGTCAGCCTGCAGACGGGCTCCGCCATGGATCCCCTGGGCAACTCGGAGCTGCTCTACCACAACCAGACTGTCTTCTACCGGCGGCGGTGTCCTGGTGGCCAGGGTGCCCCCATTGGTTACTGCCTGGAGCGCAGGCTCTACCGCGTCTCCTTGGCTTGCGTATGTGTGCGGCCACGTGTAATGGCCTAGCCAGGCCTGCCTGTGGCTGGTTCCTTGTCAGGAAAACTGGGGCTGGGCAAGCTGAGGGCCGCACAACCCATCTGTCCCGGTGGTCCCGGTGGTCCTAATGCTTGGCTCCTCCAAAGCACCATTTGGAGCAGCAGGATCCTGGGGGGTTGAGGGGGAGGGGGCCTGCATTCTTTGGAGTGGGTGAAGTGAAGGGAGAGGCTGCTGCACTGGCCACTGAAAGCTGGTTTGGGGAAAGGTCTTCAAAGCAATGCCCATGGGGCTGCCACTCCTGTTTCCTCTCCTCCACCCCCACCTGCCTTGGTATAGCACAGGCACTTTCTTGATGTTTCCCCTCTGCCATTGGGGAGCACCCCATTCACTGTTCACTCATTAGTTCGTTCGTTTGCTCATTCATTCCTCAAACACTCAGTGAGCATCCGCTTTGCACACATCGCAGCGTGGTTACTAATCTTTTGACGTGGATGATTCTGAGGAACAGGCTGTTATTGAGCATGGAGAGACATCCAAATAAATCATCTGTATTTAAAAGTAGCCTGATTTGTCTTTGGCATCCCTGCTACCTGAACACCTTGTGGACCCCCAGTTTGGTCCCTTCTCCCCCCTGCCCCCACCAGCCCTCACCTAGCCAACCCTCTTGCCCTCCCCTCTGGAGCTTCCGCTGTGCCCTCCCATCCCTGGCCCTCTCTGGTTCCCTGGCCCACTCCTGAACACCAGGGTGGGGGTCAGGCTACCCTCTCAGCTTGCTGGAGACACAGAGGCCCATTGAGGCACTGCGGCAGGCACACAGCACCCCCTTGTCCCCCCAACAATCCGCCTTTGTCCTCTGGTCCTGGCTGCTACAGCATGGTCCAAGGGAGGGTGCTGCCTGGGCCGGGCTCCAGCTCCCATCCTCCCTTAAAGGAAAATGGAGAAAGGAGGGGCCAAGGAAGAGGAGAGCGGGGCACAAACTTCTTCAGGCTTAGGTTCTTGCAGGGCTCCTAGTCCTGCCCCTGTTTCTCGGCTCACCTCCCAGCTCCTCCCGGTTTGTCTGTCCACCTCCTCCTCTCCAGCTCCCTCCTCCCTTCTCCCCTTCTCCAGGCTGAGCCGGCTGTGAGTAAGGGGAGGGGTTAGTCACTGCTCCCCCTCTTCTCCCGCCCCTGTACACCCAGTGTGCCTCATAGGGGGCCAGTGCAGGCACCCTTGGGGGTGGGGGTGGCACTCTGGGCAATAGGGGGAGAGCCCATCTGGACAAGCCTCCCCGCTGCCGCCTTTTCCTGGGGCCCCTGTGGACTAGCCTTCTCGCTTCACTTTCAGACTCCTCACAGTGCCTTCTTGCTCCTGTCTGCTACCCCATCCTGCCAGGGTTCTCCTTGCCTTTCTGGGCTGGTGGTGGAGGAGGGCTATACCCAGTGGGCCCCACGGAGATGCTCAGTGCTCGGGACCATCAGGACCGGTCCCCCGTGGAGGGGGCAGCTGCAGGGCTCCAGGGCTTCGCCATGGACAAGACCTTCCTTTCTTCTCTCAGAGGCATCCTGCTGGAAACTGAGCTGGTAACAGCCGCCTCCCCAGCCTGGTGCTCCCTCTCTCCCATCCCTGGCTACCTGGCCCAGCCCTGTGCCGGAGCCTCTCCCACGCTCACCCCCAACAGCTTTCCTACCCAGGCTTTCTCAACACCCCTCGCCCCTCCCCCATCTCCAGCCCTGCCTTCTGGCCCCCTCCCCATCTGGAGACAGTTGCAGCAGGAAAGATTGAAGTTAGACAGAAGGACTACTCTCTGGGACATTGAGGGCGTGTGAGACCCAGGGATGGGACAGGGATCTGGACTGCTGTTCTGTCTTTCTCTGGGCTCTGAGATGGCGATTTCTTGGCATGTCCAAGAACTCCAACTATCAAAAAGGGCAGATTTCCTGCATCCCTACTTTATCTGTTGTCTACTTCCCATGAAAATCTATTTTCAGGAAAGGCTCTTCTCCTGGTCACTAAGCAAGATCTTAGTGTAAACTTAAGTTCTCTGCACATGTGCCATCCCGCATTTGTCAGAGCTGAAGGCACCCCCCTGCCGAGTCCATTAAGCCTTGTCCCTCGGTGTGGGATCAAAGGCTCCGGTCCTTGCTGGAGGAATTTAGGCATCTGGGAGTGGGCAAACAATTATGGGACAGGGGATGCCTCCTGGGACCCAGAGCCGCACTGGGCACAATGCTCATGGATTACCAACTGAATGGTGCCCCCTGGCATTGTGCACTTTGGCCATATTGCTGGGGCTGCTCAGATCCTTGGGCACAGAGTAGCCTGGCCTGGCAGTGGGAGGCTAGCGACTGCCCTCGATGGGCAAGTGCCCTGGAATGGTGGCTCCAGCCACTGGGAGGAGGGTAGGAGAGGGTGGGGACATCTGCCGGGGTTCTTGCTTCTCCTCTCCAAAGATGGGTGGGCAGTGAGTGCCAGCCTGGGGGCGCTCCCAGCCTGTGGGCTTGTGTCTCCTTCCTGGCAAGCTCCACATGTTTGGTCCTGCAGGCCCTGACCTTCATCATCTTTATCTGCTTCACGGCCTCCATCTCTGCCTACATGGCCGCAGCCCTGCTCGAGTTCTTCATCACACTCGCCTTCCTCTTCCTCTATGCCACTCAGTACTACCAGCGCTTTGATCGGCTTAACTGGCCCTGTCTGGTGAGGAACGCTGCCTCTCCCACCTGAAGTTTCCTTTCCTCTCCCAGGTCCCTCCCTTTCCTGGACCCAGTGAAGGTGGGGCCCAGCTCCCACATCCCAGCTTTTCTTGGCCCCATGCTGTGCCTTGCACTCAAAAACCATGCTGATTTCACCACTACAAGGGTCACCAACCAAGAGGAGGATGCATAACCCTTATCTGCTCTCCCACTCACAAATGGTCCAGCCCCAGCCCCAGCCCTATGCAGGTCCCGGCTAGGGGCTCTAGTTATTGTCCCTGGGCTCTAGCCATCGGCCAGATCAGCTGCATCTCCCACCCAGGCCCCTGGTTTCTTGCCCTGGGTAGCTCTGGATTCATTTGCATGCATTCCCTGGGTAGCCCTGTGTGCTCTCTCTGGAAAGTGCTTTGTTTTGTGTGTGCAGGGGTAGCCCCTTGTAGGGATTAGTAACACTGCTGACAAGCCTGGAAAAACCTCAGGGTGGATGCCCCTCCTTCTGACCTTCCCTTTAACCCTGTGCCCCAGGACTTCCTCCGCTGTGTCAGCGCCATCATCATCTTCCTGGTGGTCTCCTTTGCCGCTGTGACCTCCCGGGATGGAGCTGCCATTGCTGCTTTTGTGAGTCCAGTCCTGCAGGGCTCTCCAGCCCCCAGGACCCCTGGCTGATGGACGTACACTTTCTGTGCCTCCCCCCCCCCCAAGCCCTGAGCCAAAGTCAGTGCCCAGGGTTGCGGCTCACACCGTGTCCCCCACCACCCACCTCCCTCTTCCCAAATCCTTTGCCCTGCTGGCCTTGGTGTGCCATCCCTGCTCCGACCCCACAGGTTTTTGGCATCATCTTGGTTTCCATCTTTGCCTATGATGCCTTCAAGATCTACCAGACTGAGCTGGGGCCCAGGGCCACCCAGGGTGAGTGTCAGTGCTCTGGGAGAGGAAATGCCCACCGCACCCCAGCTCCGGCTGCCCCATCTGACATTCCCTCCCCTGCCCGGCTCCACCTTCACAGGGGACCAGCAGTGACCTCCTGGGGTTCCCCGGCTCCCCAGGCACATCCAGACAAAAGGGACAGTGGAGTCCAGATACATCTCCTTTGGCTTCACAAGACCCCCTGCCTCCCACCCCTAGCCACCACCCCAGGCCTTCAGAGTTGAAACCTGCCTGAGAAGGCCCCAGGACTCATCTGCAGGGCCTGGCACTCTAGGATCCGGTTCCTGATGAAGCTCTGGCCAGGGGATGGGGCTGGGGTGGGGTTTATGGAGGATGGAGGGGAGAAAGCTGAGCCCCAGGTCCCCCCAAATTAAAAGATTCAAATCCTGCTGGTGAGTCTTTGTCTTTCCCAGATACGAGGCCTATCAGGAACATCAAGGTGTATTCGTGGAATTGGTGCCTGCAGCAGGTCACGGTCCCTCTATGGGACCTGGTCTGAGCCATGAGATGGTAGGGGGTAGACTGAAGATGCGGGAGGTATTGTCCAACCAAAACTTCTCTGCCACAAATCTCTGTGTGCAAGGCCACGTTGTGGTGTGCCTGGTGGCTGGGCAGCTGGAGTTCTGTGTCTAGGAAGGCACACAGGCCTTCCTAGATGCCAGTGCCTTCCTGATATCAGTGCCTGCCTGCCATACCTGTGCACACAGGTTTGTTAATGCGTGTGAAGAGCGCCCCGTTGTGGTGTGGGAAGACTGTGGCCAGTAGGCTACAGGTGAGGAGTCATTCTGTGGTGTTAGATGAGGGCAGAGATTCCCAAAATGCTGGTGTTGGAAGAGCTCTTAGACGGCATCTGGTCCAATGCCCTCATTCCACATAAGAGATAACTGAGGTCCTATCACGGGAAGTGACTTTCTTATTTGTGACCTAGCTCCTCTGCACCTAACCCGTGTTCTGGATATTGTACTGAGTCCCCCTGTAGCTTAAAAAAAAAAAAAAAAACCCCACTCCCAGCTCCCTCCACCAGTGGATTCACCTTCCTAGCTTGCTAGCTTCTCAGCAAATATTTCCTGAGCATCTCCTGTGTAAAGTCATGTACTGGGCACCGGGGATTCAGAGGTGACAGCCAGGCTTGTCCTTGAGAACTTACAGGCCGGACAAGGAGACTGGCTGGTAAAGGGCAATCACGGTTCCCCAGGATGAAGCCAGGGGAGAGCTGGGCTCAGAGGGAGTCCAGGGCAGGCACTGCTGTGGCCAAAGATAGTGCAGTCCAGACACCCTGCCCAGCCTTGTATAGCCTAGCAGGGTCTAGCTTAGTGCTTGCATCCAAGCTGAGTTGCCATTCCTTCTCTGATCTTTGCTTGTTCCTGACCTGAAAGATACTTCCTTCTTCCTTGGTGTTCCTTCCAGGCGCAGCTCCAGCCCCCAAGCCTTGCCTGAGCCCTGGAACACTGTGTTGGTGCTTTGCTCCCCTGGTGATAACCGATCCTCTCTTGCTCTGACTTCCTACCTCTGGCTCCCTGCTCTCCTATACTCATGTCCTGACTCCTCTCTGGGGCCAGCAGCCTCTCCGGGGCAAGAAACAACATGCCTTGATTCTCTGGTCTCTGCTCACAGTTCTCAGGACTTCTCGCACAGCCCATTCTCAAGGCCAATTGACTGCCCTGATGGGTGGTGGGGGAGGGCTCAGAGGGGGGATAGAAGAGGCCTGGCTAGGAGGTCAAGGTGAAGGGATGAGAAGGAAGGCAGGAGAGTCTAGCTTTAGGGCCCAGCCCAGGGGTAGGGAAATGCTTGGAGCAGAATAGGTTCCGGACCAGCCCTGTCCACTCAGCAGCTCCGTGATCCGGGTCAGACTTTACCTGCCAAGAGCTCCGAGTGAGAGGAAGTGTGTGTGTGGCTGTGGGCTGTGCATGCATCTGGGCTTGTTTCTGCCTGTGCGCGAGGGCCAAAATGCCATCTGCAAAGCCCGGGTGTGGACCATGCCATGCATGGGCTTGGGCTCGGAGTCATCTATACCCAGAGTCTCAGGATGCCATTTGGGGAGGCACTGACCCCCAGAGCCTGGGATGACAGGAGGGGGACTCCCCACAGGTGAGTTCCCAGGGACAATCTAGAATGGGACCTGGCCCACCCCCTTTCCCTGCACCTCCATCCCCAGCCGGCTCTCAGCCTCTCCTGCCATCAGTGTGAAATTCATTTTGGAGGGAGTACACATTTAAACCCTGCAGCCTCGGGGGTGGCATAGGTGGAACGTGGTGGCTTCAGGTTCGCCACCAAAATTCTGCCTCCCAGAGCCTAGAGTTGGTTCACCCTTCTGGTGCCTTTGCTTTCTTTACTTTTGAAATTTCTCTCCTCTCCTTTCTCGCATGGTTGATTGAGCAGAGGGCATCTCCTAGGGGGGCTCATGGCTAAGTCTACCTCAGGCAGGACACTTTCCCTGGGCCTCAGTTCCCTCCTCTGCAGATGTGGTTTCCGCAGCTCTGATACTGGGGCTGGGGGTCCCCTGCTCTAAGGCCACCAGTCCCCCTGCTCCAGGATAGATGGTTGGTGGGAAGGACAGAAGGGCTCAGGCAGAATCAGGCATTCATGTTTATTATAGGTGAGCAAGAACGAGGTTCTTGAGGTGTCCTCACTCCTCATCGTGCATTTTTTGCTGAGAAAGAAATAAGAGGTGTGAGGGGACAGATGACAAGGGGGGAGGGGCGTGGAGAGGAACCCCTAGGACTTTCAGGGGCCTACGGGGCAGGTTAGGGTCTGGGAGGGAGAGGTTAGGGCCTCAGGCATCTTGGGTTTCCATGCTATGGGGTCCTTGTGGTTTAGAGGTGGGACTGGGGCTTTCTGCAGAAGTTCCAGTGTGTAGGGGCTGCTCCAAGCAGGGTGTAGAGCGGTATGGGATCCTCACGGCCATCCAGGGCTAGAGGGAGGAGTGCTATTCTGAAGGGCACTTGTGTCCAGGCGTCCCATGTGGGGGTGGGCAAGCGAAGCCAGGGGAGGGCCCACCTTGGCACCGATGTCGCGGCTCTTGGCCCGCAGCTTGTTGACCTGGGACTCGGCGATGTCCGCCCGCTCCTCTGCCTCATCCAGCTCATGCTGCACCTTGCGGAACTTGGACAGGTTGGTGTTGGCCTGCTCCTCCTGTGGGTGTTGGGAGGACAGATGTGAAGGTGAGGTGAGAGGGGCCATGGAGAGATCACCAGCCTACCAGTCTAGGGGACTGGCTCCGTCGCTGAGCCAGGGGCTCGGTGCTCTCACCCATCCCTGTGCTCCTGAAACAGCCTCCCCAAGGGCATCCCACTCCTGGCTCAGCACCCTGCTCAGACTGGGCCACCACTCACTGTTCATGCCCTCCCCCCCCCGTGACCAAGGTGAATCCCACCTCCCTTGTCTGGTCCCCTCAGAATCCAGCTTCACTGTACCTGTCCAACCATGATTCACACAGATGCTTCTCTGCCCCCACCCCCCCAGGGTTTCCTGCGCAGGTGTGCGCATTCCCACCTCACATCCACACTTCTCTGCCCACCCAGAATATCTTCCCTACTGGGCCTAGTAAGGTCTCCTTTCAGGCCCAATTCCAGTGCCACCTCCCCAGGAAGCCTCCCTGGCTCCCTTCCTGACTTTAGAATTGTCTGCCCCCACCTCCCTGTCCTGGCATTAGCACCTACACTGCCTTCTCTTGGGATTTCTGGTGGATGGATTATAAGCTCCTTGTTGCCAGGTGCTGGGTCAACTATCATGATGACTTTGTTAACTCAGAGTGCCCGTTGCAGCCCTGGACCCACGGGACGCCAGACCCATGCTGTGGTGGGCACTCACTGATTCTCAAACATAGCAGGTGTATTGAAACAGTGGAGAAAAGAGTGAACTCACCGCCTCCTCGGCCTGGCGCTTGTAGGCCTTCACCTTCAGCTGCAGCTTGTCTACCAGGTCCTGCAGCCGCAGCAGGTTCTTCTTATCCTCCTCCGTCTTAGGGGTGGGGTGGGGAGAAACCAGTTTGGGAGGAGACACAAAGGCCATCACCTTTCCCTCCCTTATCATTCCACTCCTCTCCCCATGCCTTAGCTTCCCCTTCCTCGCATGGCCCAGGCCCAAGAGGTGGTGCGGGAAGATTCTATCTCTGACTCTACTTGCAGGTCAAAGGGGAAAGGTAAGTGCTCAGTCAAGGATCTAAAAAGCATTAAGGCCTGCAGTTCTAAAGCTGGAAGAGGCACTGTGAAGGCTGTTGGGGGAAAAGGGCTCAGAACTCAACAGAATTTACTAATATGATAAAATGGAATCATCATGTCTGTCCCAGCTCCAACCTGAAGGATAAAGGTAGCAGCATGAATATTCTTGGCCAGTGGTTCTAGGATGACTAGAAGAGGAATAACGAGGAGGGTAGAAAGAAAGGGGGTGGGGTCATCATCATAGCCGAGAGTCTTATTCCACTAAATTGTACTAGGACAGAAATTCTGATGCCAGCTTCCCTGGCTTGACTGCCCCTTGATCATTCCTCTCTCCATACATGTGCTGTTTCCTATACTTGGATGCCATTCCCATTTCTGTTCATAATCAATCTGCAATTCTAGATCTATATCTCTTTCCTGTACCTCTGACTTCCATTGTCAAAAGAACCAATATCCCCTGTCTCCTCTTTCTTTCCTTCCCAGGTACACTGTGAAAATAACAGGTCAAGGGCAAAAATTCTGAGCTATGTGATGACTGTCTTAGAACATTCTTGGGTCTTCTTCTCTAAGGCCTTGCTATCTGTTATCCCAGAAATTCCATGGAAGAGCTCTGAATCTTTTCTCATCCCCTCTTATCCCTAAAGTGCCACATGATGCCCCATACTCTCAGGCTGGTGGAAGATGGAGTGGTTCCTTGGACTGGTCTGAAACCTTGATAGTAGCACTTCAAGTTATTAAAAAGCCTAGGGAAATGCTAGTTAAAAGAGTTTTCAGGAAACAGAAGATTCTACATTTGCTAGAAAAAATTTATGGACTAAAGCTAAACTGATGCCAAAGAATGTGAAAGAAAATTAATCTCAAGGAGCAAGTGCCAGGTGGGCTGAGTGGCATTCCCAGAATTTCCATTCTCTGGGGCATGGGGCCTGTGTGGGCCAGGAGGTGGTGCTAGAGAAGCCACTGTCACCATCCAATCCTGATGGGCCAGGCACCCCCGCAGCCGCCTGCCCGCACCTGGTAGGTGAGCTCCTTGATGCGCCGCTCGCTCTTCCTCATGCCCTTGATTGACTCTGCGTTGCGCTTCTGCTCAGCCTCCAGCTCGTTCTCCAGCTCCCGCACGCGGGCCTCCAGCTTCTGCAGCTGCTTCTTGCCTCCCTTGAGGGCGATCTGCTCGGCCTCGTCCAGCCGGTGCTGCAGGTCCTTGATGGTCTGCTCCATGTTCTTCTTCATGCGCTCCAGGTGGGCGCTCGTGTCCTGCTCCTTCTTCAGCTCCTCCGCCATCATGGCAGCCTGCAGACCAGGAGAGAGGGGCACCCTTGGAATGGCTGGGGCCTCGGGCACCCACTGCCTGCACCTACCCTGGGGCAGACGGAGGGAGCCGGCATCTGCTGGACTCACATCCGTGATGGCCTTCTTGGCCTTCTCCTCGGCGTTCCTGCATTCCTGCACCGCCTCCTCCACTTCTGACTGCAGCTGGGTCAAATCCGACTCCATCTTCTTCTTCTGGTTGATGAGGCTGGTGTTCTAGATATGGTTAGAGAAAACTGTTGAAAATATACTCGGTTACCTGATTCTACAACTTTATCCTTTTTTTAAACAACCATCCATGCTCTTAGGATATTCCTTGTTTGGTACCTGTGTTCCTTTTTCTTATGAAAATGGATTTGTTGTAGATATTGCATCAAAAATTACTCAGCTCTGAAGAAAGGCTTCAAACAGCAAAAGGCCTGCAGTTCTGCTCCTGAGCTTAGTTAGTAATATTTTATGTGGGAGCATGCAAATACTCCAAGGAAAATGGAAACACCATTTTTACCAGGACAACATTCTAGAAATGACTGTAGTTACAGAAGGAATGTATGTGGGGTAAAGAAGAGAGAACCAGGTCAGTGGCCGATGCCTTTCTCACATATATCAGCATACGGAACAAAACTCCACAGGGTACTACAATAGATGGGCACAAAAACTGCAGAGTATAAGTGAGAACAGTGTGAATGGGGTTGCAGAAAAATCGTGTTCTATTCAGATTTTGGTTTGCAAGTAGATGTGATTGTACTTCTTTAAACTCCCAAACTCCCATCTTTACAGAACAAACTTGAGGCTGTATTCTAGAGCAAGGATATCAAATAACAGCATGCTTTCCACTAACCGGAGATTTGTGACTTTGTATCAAGCATGATGCTCTTAGCATTTGAGTCCAGACCCTTTTCAAGATAGTGGTTCTGGCAGCCACTACTGACAGGTGAGATTTGGCCCAAGATATGAAATAATTTTCAAAGCTGGTCGGACAGTTTCAGAACATCTGCTTTCCACTCAGAACTGAGTGGGAGAGAGTGTGGTCTACAGTGTGAATTGTGGTTTATGGTTGGTGGCAAGGCTCCAGGATGTGTAAGTTCATTGAGGGTGGTGGGCCACACTTGTGGGAGATGTTTGTGTGGGATGTGGTGGGAGGTGTGGGAGGTGGGCAACATGGGAATCCCAGTGGGTTCCGTGTAATATTTTGGGTAATCTAAGCACCTCTTAAAATATATGTATATATATATATATAAATAACATTTTTGTAAGCAAATACACATATATGCATATATATTTATATATCATTTTGCAAATGTTTGTATGTATTGTGAGAATTTTGATTTTTACCCACAATAAAAATAAATTAAAAACAAAAACAAAAAACAAAAAACAAACAAACAAACAAAAAAGAACATCTGCTTTCTACAGATGTCCCGGGCTCTGCCACTCAGTAGGTTTCCACATGGCTGTCCCTGACCCTTGCACCTGGGAGTGCAGCAGCTGCACCCGCTCGCTGGTCTCGATCAGCTCCTGCTCAGCCAGCCTCCGAGACCGCTCCGTCTGCTCCACCACGGCCCGTAGCTCCTCCAGCTCAGCCTGCAGCAGGTTGTTGCGCCGCTCCACAATGGCGATGTTCTCCTTCAGGTCGTCGTTGGCACGGACTGCGTCATCCAGCTGGATCTGGGAGTCCTGCCAGGAAAAGGGTGGTGTGGAGAGGCCCAGACCCCATCCCACCAGGGCCTTGCACTTCTCCCATTCTGGGTCTGACACCCGCCATTTACAAACCTCTTACCAAGTGGAGGGTAAAGGGGCCCATACCTTGTATTCCCTTGGAATATCCAGGACATTCTTTAGGGCCTGGTCAGTTCTCTGCTCCTCCAACCAGGAGGTAGATGACTCCTGCATCCTCCTATTTGTTAGCCTGAGACCCTTTTTCTTGGTCTTGACCATTCCTCTGAGTATCCCCACTCACCCTTAGACTCAATCCCCTTTTGAAAGCCTGAACTTCCGTTACCTTCAGATGGGCTTGGGTGATCTTCAGGTGCTTCTGGGCCTCCGAGGCTGTCCTGTTAGCCTGACTGAGCTGGATCTCCATCTCATTGAGGTCGCCTTCCATCTTCTTCTTCACCCTCAGCGCTTCGTTGCGGCTACGTGTCTCTGCGTCCAGGGAGGTCTGCAGTGAGTCCACCACCCGCAGGTGGTTGCGCTTGGCCTGCTCCATCTCCTCGTCCTTCTCAGCCAGCTTCCGCTCGATCTCTGCCTTGATCTGGTTGAACTCCAGCTGGGCCCGGAGGATCTTGCCCTCCTCGTGCTCCAGGGAGGCCTGGGAGGGGGTGGGGAGAGGGGCCAAGGCAGGCAGAGAGGGTGCAGGGTGTCAGCAGGACTATGGGCTGGAGAAGAAGAGCTGGTAAGAGACTGGGAGGTGGGACCTGTGTCCCCAGGACCAGCTGGGGGCTTCACGGGGGGAAGTACCAACTTCCGGGGCTTCCTGGCTCACTGTCTTGGAACAAGGAAAGGGACTGGATTTCATAGTTGCCAAGACTCTCCAGGACTAACATTGCATGAATTTCTGATCTACATAAAATGTCATAGAAAAAGAAGAGTACATATAAAAAGGGGTTTTTATAACTACAAGTTCAAAACTTTATATTTGTTTCCCAGGTCCTTCACCCTTTAATGAGACAACTTAGAAGCTCATATTAGGTGCTTAAATGTGTTTCCTCCTTTACTCTTCATAATAACCATGCATAAAATCTTATGAAGTGGGTACAGTCAATTCCATTTTCTAGATGAGAAAACGTAGAGACAGAGAGGTAAAGAAACTTGTTCAATGACACAGTGGAAGTCCTCAAGCTGAGTTTCAAACTCAGGTCTGTTTGACTTTGAAGCCCGTGCTCCTAACCACTGCCTGAGTGGCTATTATGATTGCCAGATTTAAACTGGAAAAATCCTGGTGGGAAACAAAACTTTATGGCCTAGGATCAGACTGTGATGTCTCTTTTGTGCAGACCTTGACTTTGGAGGTAGCTACGGGTCATGGAAGCCCCAGGGCTCTGTCTCTGTAGGGTTACCTTGTGATCCTGCATAGGAGGGCCCTTGGAGGAAGTGAAAGAAGGGGTGGGCTGCAGGGGGCTATGATGAGAGGCCACAGTGGGCAACCAAGAGCTAAGAGATTTTGTCTTAAGTCACCTCCAGGGGAGGGATAGTCAGGGAGTCTGAGACAGTAGGGTCGAGTGGGGGCACAGTGGGCCCAAGGTGGTTGTTGTTGGTGGTGGGGGTTGCAGGCAGAGCCAGGCCCTCACCTCGGCCTCCTCCAGGGCAGACTGCAGCTCCAGCTTCTCCACCTCCAGCTGCTTGCGGACCTTCTCCAGCTCATGCATATTCTTTCCTCCTTCTCCCAGTTGTTCCGTCAGGTCTGAGATCTCCTCTGGGGGTCAGAGAGCCTGTAAGCTCAAAGTGACACGGTCCTCTCTGCCACAGGCCCCTCCCGGCCTCTTTGACCCCAGCGCACCCTGAAGGTTCTTGTTCTCCCGCTTGAAGGTCTCCAGGTGCTCCAGCGACTCCTCATAGGCGTTCTTGAGCTTGAAGAGGTCGGTGCTGAGGGAGCGCGCCTCCTTCTGTGAAGACTCCAGCTCCGACTGCGACTCCTCGAACTTCTGCTTCCACTCGGCCAGGATCTGCCCAGGGAGGCGGCTCAGTGCGCGGCTCCAGGGGCTGCTCCAGGCCCTCACCTGGCTCGGCCCTCCTCACCCTCCCTGTGGCTCCAGCCCCCTCTCCCCGAAACTGAACACGGGGGGGGGGGGGGCACCCCCGGCCTCCCCCCCCCCCCCCCCCCCCCCCCCCCCCCCGGGGCCCCCCGGGGGGAACTTCCGGACTCTCCCCTCTCCCCTCGCTCTCCCCCCACCGCGGGGCCCACCTTGTCGAAGTTCCTCTGCTTCTTGTCCAGGGCTGCAGCGGCAGCGTTGGAGCGCTCCACGTCCACCATCAGGTCCTCGATCTCATTCTGCAGCCGGTGCTTGGTCTTCTCCAGCGACGAGCACTTGCTGTTGACGGCCTCCACGGCCTCCTCGGCGTCTTGCAGCCGCTGGGCCAGCTTCTTCCTGCCCGGGGGGAGGATGGGGTGTAGATGACTCTACCTGGGAACAACAGGGCTGGGGGGCAACTGCCAGACAAGGAGGACCTGCCCCTTCCCATGGCTCTTTGGGATGCTGAGCTCAGGCCCTGAACCCCTAGCCCAGGAGCAGGGGCTGCAGGTGCCAGAACACAGCCCCCAGGATGGGCTGCCCAGGCCTCCTCCTATCCATGGTGGCATCTGAGTGGCATACACACACAGGCACACACGACAGGCTGATGCGATGGTAGCTCCTCTGACCGACAAGCTTTTTGCTCGTCTTATACGTGAATATCAGGTATAACCCGGGCCAAAAGCTCGCCCGTCACAGGAAGTAGGTCAGGGCCAGCCAGGGTTCACACAGAGAGTAGGATCCAGGCTCCATTTCAAGCACCTCTTTGGCCCACTCTACTGTGTGCCAAGTTCCCCCTGGGTCTTAATGGGCTCTCCCACCTCCAGCCTCCTTTCTCAGTCCTGGTTGCCTGTCCGTAGCCCAGAGACCTCTGCCTCCTTCCTCCATGAGAGTCAGGGTGGGGGTCACCCAGAGCTCACTTGGCCTCCTCAAGCTCCTCGGTCCGCTGGATGGCATCTGTCTCGTACTTGGTCCTCCACTGGGCCACCTCGGAGTTGGCCTTGGACAGGATGCGCTGCAGCTCGGCCTTGGCCTCCGTCTCCTCCTCGTACTGCTCCCGCAGCAGGTCGCAGTCATGGCGGGCCGACTGTAGCACGTGGGCCAGGGCGTTCTTCGCCTGGGGAGAGGCGGGCACCAGGAGGGGCTCAGCATCTCAGGAAGGTGGGAAATAATGCCCCTCCCCCATTCTCTAGAGCTTTCTATCTGTGAACTTCAACCAAGCCCCAGATTCATTCAGGGTGAGAGCTGGTGTGAAATCTCCAAGTCTCTGAGTAGCTTCTCAATGTTCCCGCCCTACCCCTTACAAATCAGGAAAGAGGCATTCCATGACTTTTGGGTGCCATTTAGCTGAAGGGTAGAAGAAGCTAGACTGGAGTCTTTTCATTACAGAGGCCTCTCTCCAGCCTCCAGGCATCATCTCTGGCTGTGAGGGTAATTGCCTCAGGGCTACCATCAAGCATGTCCCACTGCCCCCTAGCTGGCCCTCACCTTGCCCTCCTCCTCCAGCTGCCTTTTGAGATCTTCCATTTGCTGCGTGTAGGAAAGCTTCCCTCGGGTCAACTGGGAGATCAGTGCCTCCTTTTCCTCTAGCTGCCGGGACAACTCTCCTGGAGATAGGAGTCAAGAGGTTTGGGCCATGGAAGGGGTTCACCAATGCCCCAGCTCTGAGAGTCACCCACCATTCTCAGTCTGCAACTTGGCTTGCTGGGAGGCGAAGTCGTTGAGGGAGCGCTGGGTTTCTTCCAGCTTCACGCGGTACTCGTTGACCTGGTCCTCCAATGTCCGGGACACCTTCTCCAGATTTGTCTGGGCAGCAAGGGACACAGGGAGGGTGAGTGTGAGAGGGGCTGGAGTTGGCAGGGAGAAGGGGATGGGCCTGCCAGAGAAAGGAAGGGGGCCGAAGAGGGGAGAGCACAGAGGAGAGGAAGGTGAACGGGGGGCGGAAGGGCTCAATCTGAAGAGGGACCATGAGTTAAACAAGGTAGGGATGGTTAGGAGATGGAGATTTGTGTGGGGGAAGAGGGAGGGGACAAGGTAGAGAGGAAGAAAGAGACCAGAGGGGGATGAAGGGAGTGAGAATGACAAATGAGATGGAAGGAGAGAAGCAAGGGGCAGATAGATAAAGCAGAATCTGCGAGCGAGAAGAGGGTGGGGAGAGGGCCGGAAGAGGCTGAGCAGTCAGTTACTCACCTTGGCCTTGATGATCTGCCCCATGTTGGAGGTGACATCGTCCAGCTCCAGCTTGAACTCACTCTTCTCCTTCTCCAGCTTCTGCTTCACCCGTTGCAGGTTGTCGATCTGCTCGCCCAGCTCGGCCACGCTGTCGGCGTGCTTCTTGCGCAGGGCAGCAGTCGTGGCTTCGTGTTGCAGCGTGGCCTCCTCCAGGTCCCGCCGCATTTTCTGGAACTCAGCCTCGCGCTTCTTATTCATCTCGATCTGCACGGACGTGGCCCCACCGGCTTCTTCCAGCCGCTCGCTGATCTCCTCCAGCTCCCGGGACAGGTCTGAACGCAGCTTCTCTGCCTTGGCCCGGGCCATGCGCTCTGCCTCCAGCTCCTCCTCCAGCTCCTCAATGCGTGCCTGGACCCGGACACCAGAGGCTCAGACCCACCTCTGGGAGCACTCCAGCAGAGCCCCTGCCCCAGGGCCAAGCACTCGGGTTCCTCTAGAGCAATTGTTCTCAACACGGGGTGGTTTTGCCTTCCAGGGGACAGTTGGCAAAGGAGACATTTTTGATCGTCCTGACTTGGGGGAAGTTGCTACTAGCATCTAGTGGGTAGAGGCTGGTGCTCTTATTGTAGACTAAACACCCTCCAATGCACAGAACAGCCGTCCTTATCAAAGCCTTATCTGGTCCAAAATGACAGTGCTGAGGTTGAGAAAGCCTGCTCTGGAACATCAAGACAGACCTCACAGGCAATACAAGATCTGTGGAATTTGAATCAAATAAGGAAATCTGGCTTCCCCATTTTTTTTCCCCTCGAAAACCAGCTCAGATATTTCAAAGTTTCCTGAAAGGTCTTGATTGAAATGATCCACAGAACAAGGGCCTGGAATGTCAGGACAGAACGGACATAGAAAATGAGCTTAGAATAAAAAGAGAGTTGTGTTCTAGAGGAAAATGGCAGCAACTGCCAATTCCTGTACATAGGGGCAGAGAATTGAAGACTGATAATTCTAAAACATTGCTTTTATAATCAAGGGGATAATACATGATATTCTTAATACAACCAGAACTCTCAATTATCCAACTTCCCTGTTGGAAGGCATAAGTGACAGCAAAATCTGCTATCTATAGGAATTTGGCCAAAGTTAAACCTTCATGGTATTTCCTGGGGACTTCTCAGACCCAGTGTGAGCATCTGCAGCCCTGAACCCCGAGAATCTGTTTTCAGAGGGGAATTCTGAGATTCCATGGATTCAATGGATTCTGCTGACCATAAGGCTGAAAAGGGGGTGCTTGTGTTTTACAAATGTATGCAACAATCTGCCTTGAAACAATCAAATGGTTTTTTTCCTAATCTTCTGCATTAACCACAAAGTTCAGCGGACATATCCCTCACTCTCTAGGACTTGCTTTTTATTTATGCCCAGGGTGGGCTCCGGCTTGATTGTTCCCTTCCAGGTCAGATGAGTGCTAGCAGGTGTCCTTCTCTTTGTCATGCCCCAACTCATTTTTTGGCCTTAGCCTTGGCCTTCACTAAATTGGGCAAATGTTCCATCCACCTTTCTGACCTGTTGTCTGGCTAGCCAGGAACAAGGGGGAGAATGGGTGGGATTCCCTTCATCTGGGTTATAGATGGTGTTGCTGGGAATGTGTGTGGGTTGGTGTTGGGAGCAGGAGAGAGGGGGCGCTGGGCCACTACTCCCAGGATGGCCAGCGTGGGACTTATGTCCAAGCCCTTGGGCAGGAAGAGGGAGGAGTAACTAGCCCATTGCCGAGAACTGCTGAGGAGAACAGGGTAGGGGAACCTGGGGTTGTCCCAATATTCTGGTTAAAACCCAGAAGGGGCACCTGAGAAGATGAGAAGGTAAATTATCTCTGAGGGCAGACCTGGCCCTGTGCAGGCCAGAGGAGTGGAATTGTGCTCATGCCGTCACTTGCAACCTGGGCCGTGAGTGCCGAGATCTACCTGGAAAAGCAGAGGACAAGGCCCTGCCCAGGTGCTGAGTGCCTGTTGGCCCTTGGGGTCACTCTGTCCAGGCCTGGCATTTTTAGCCTCTGCAGCTATAAAATGGGTTCCAGGGCTGATGTGCTTCCAGGGCTTTTCTGACACACACAGCACTAAGAGCACATTAAACTTTGGAGTGTGTTAAAGGTAATGGGGACTCTGGCTGTTCATTTTATCACCTCCTGCAGAGGGGTGAAAAGGCCAGGGGAAGACAAAAGAACACTTTCTTGCTAGTGGGGCTGATTTCTCTAACCTGGGCTAAATTAAAATAACATTTATATAGAGATTCACAGTTTACAAAGTGGTTTCACATACATTGTCTTCTCTGGTCCTCTATGAGACAGGGATTGTTAGTCCCATTTTACAGATGAGAAGAGACTGAGTCTCAGTGCAGGTAAGTGCCTTGCTCAATGTGGCAGGAGTTGATTCCATAGCATGGGTGCCCTACAGGGACTCAACCCTGGTTAGTAGCTGGGGTTGATACCCGGGAAGAGTGTGGACTGTTCTCTTCCTAGGAAGGTGCTTCCCAAATGCAGAGGGGGCAAAGTACCAAAGGAAGAGTTAGGGGAGAACTGAGTGCCATCATTTGTCCTGGAACAGAAAACCCATGAGGCAGAGCCTATTCAGAAAGAGAAGCCCTTTTAGTAGGTATCATTTCCCCCCAGAGTAGCCTTGCTGGGATAATACATTCTTGCCCTAAAGGGGGACACTGGTGTTCCCAAGTACTGAGAGTCAGGGCTGGTAGGGTCTCTGGGGCTGTCTGGAGTCCCAGATACTGTCTAGAACACTAAGCTCAGACATCTTAGGAGCATTGAGTTTCCCCTTGGCTGCACCGGGAAGAACTTCACCTGGTTTTCCTTTAATTTCTTCTGCAGCTGAAGGGCCAGTGCCTGCTCATCTTCAATCTTAATGTTCTGTTGGTTTATGTCAAACTCCTTCCTGAAGGAGAAAGGCGGTGTGACAGGTGGCTCTCCTTCCTCTGGACCCACCCTCTTTTCTTGCCTCAGCATGCTAGGACCAGCTATCTCCCCACTGGCCCAGGGAGGGCGGGGGCGGGGCAGCGCTATGATTGACTTCCTCATTCCCAGTGTGCCTAGGACAACAGCCAGTGGAGGTGCAGCACCCTGTGCTCTAACCCCCAAACCAGCCCCTCCTGACCACTGCAGGCTCCTACTTCTTGAGCTTTTCTTCCAGCTGCAATTTGTCATTCTCCAGGTCCATGATGCTCTCCTGGGTCAGCTTCAGGTCACCCTCCAGCTTCCGCTTTGCTCGCTCCAGGTCCATCCGCACTTTCTTCTCCTGCTCCAGGGATCCCTCCAGCTAATGGGGAGAAGCAAAGGGGCAGAGTGTGGAAAACCTGAACTTGTACAGTGCATGCTCTTCCACTCCCTTCTAAACCTGAAGTCTAGTGCGATTGGGAGTCAAACCAGCAGAGAAATCTCTGCAAGCACAAAGGATTTAGAGAGGAACTGCAGAGAGTAAATAGGTTCCAGAGCTCCTAAAAGTTAGTTTTAAAGATCAGGAACCCCTTGGCCGTTGCTGTTGCCTACAAAGCCCTGACCCAGGGCAGATTGAATATGGTTCTTACTACTCACATCATCCACCTGCTGCTCCAGCTTGACCTTAGACTTAGTCAGGGTGTTGACCTTGTCCTCCTCAACCTGAAGGTCATCCAGGGCCTGCTGGTGGGCCTCTTGCAGAGCCTTCTTTTCCTTGGTCAGCTTGGCAATGATCTCATCCAGCCCAACCATCTCCTCTGTCAGGTTCTTCACCTGCCGGCCAAGACCCCCGTCCTCCATTAGGGTCAAATATCACTAGCCTGGAGACATCTGTGGGGAACTCCAAGGCCAAGGGCCAGGACCACACAGCTCTCAGGATCCCTTCTCTAGGAATCCTGAGGAGACTTGAGTTGGAGCCAGAGGCAGTGTCCTCACCTTGTTTTCTGTTGCGTGCTTCTCCTTCTCTACCTTGGCCAGCGTCAGCTCCAGGTCATCAATATCCTTTTTGAGCTCTGAGCACTCATCCTCCAGCTTGCGTTTCTTGGCGGTGAGCTCGGCATTCATCTCCTCCTCATCCTCCAGCCTCTCGGTCATCTCCTTCACCTTGGCCTCCAGCTGGATCTTGTTCTTGATCAGCTGGTCACAACGTTCCTCTGCATCATTCAGATTGTCTTGTTCCTGGGAGAAGAGGATAGAGGGGAGAGCTGGTGATTAAACAGAGAGAGCACCAGGGTCTTAAAGAAAAGTGGAGTGCTGGCTTTGGCAGCACAGATACTAAAATGGGAATGATACAGAGAATTATCATGCCCCCTGCTCAAGGATGGCAAGCAAATTTGTAAAGAAAGCTGAAGCTCCTAGACTGTTAGTTCCTGATGATGAGATGGGGTGGGAAGAGCTGAAGAGACCATTGTGCTGCCTCACCGCATGCACTTGGAGCTGCAGGTCATTCTTCTCCTGCAGGAGGGACACCATCTTTTCTTCCAGCTCCTTTCGGCGACCCTCAGACTTCTCCAGTGCTTCTTTGATGCGCCCAAACTCCTCCTTCATGGTGGCCATCTCCTTCTCTGTCTCTGCGCTCTTCAGCAGTGGCTTGATCTTGAAGTAGAGCTTCATCCATGGCCAGTTCTTGACCCCCATGAAGGCCCTGATGTTCCACTGGATGACCAATAGGGCATCCCTGACAAGGAAACATGGAAGCAGAGAGGGGCACCATGAAGGACCACTTCCCAAACATGGGACCAACTGGACTTGGTGCCCTGCTTGTCTTGGCAAGTCTGTAGGCACCTGAAGGCAGGACTCCTGGATCCCTACACTACCACCCCGAGTATGGAGTTGCTTAATTAATATTTCCTAATCGATCAATTCAATGCAAGGACAATTTGCATCTTCCCTACTGGGAAGTAGTAATAAAATGTAACACCTACAGAGTGTCTACTATGTTCAGAGCTTCTAATCTAAGAACCTCAAATATGTTTACAAAAATGTAATGTTTTGGGGGGCGGATGTGGCTCAAATGGTTGGGCGTCCGTCTGCCATATGGAGGGACCTGGGTTCGATCCCCGGGACCTCCCGGTAAAATAAAAAATATATATATAGAAGGCGCATGGGCTGCCAGGCTCTGTGTGCCGCTGAGCTGTCGGGCCCTGGGAGCCATGCAGCAGGATGATGACGTAACAGAGGAGAGACAAGACTAGATGCTCCGAAAGCTCCAGAAGCCAGGAGCTGAGGTGGCGCAGGCAGCAGAATACCTCTCACCTACATCGGAGGTCTCCAGGATCGAATCCTGGTGAAGACTAGAGGAGGAGGATGAGAAGAGATGGCAGGAAACACACACAGAGAATTGCCCAGCAAATGGACACAAAAACAGCAAATGGGGAAGGGGGGGTTTAAAATGGATAAAGTAAATAAATAAAATCTTTTAAAAAAAAAAAATGTAATGTTTTGTATGTCAGACTATCTGTAATATATATGTGAGTTATTAAGCATGAAGATAAAATGGATATCTGCAAACCCTCAACCCCAAACAAGAATGAGAACATTACCAGCCTTTGAATCTACCCATGTGCCCCTCCCAATCCCCTTCCCTGGCTCCTCCACCAGAGGTAGCCACTACCCTGAATCTTGTGGGATTCATTTCCTTACTATTTAAAAAAATACTTTACCCACATATGTATGTATCTTTAAACAATGTACTGTTGGTTTTTAAATTATTTCTGAGCTGTATAAAAATGATATCATACTATAAATATAAAAATAAAAATATATATCCTGTGACTTACTTTTTTTCCATGATTTTAAGGTTCAAACACATCAAAATATTATACCTTGCAGCTGTAGCTTTCCCTTTTTCATTGCTTTATAATAGTTCACTGAACGAATATACTACTATTTATTCATTCTCCTGTGGGTGGGAATTTGGGTTATTTCCAGATCTCTGCTATTATGACCAGTGCTGTGATGGAGATTCTTTTTTTTTCATGTCTCCTGGTGTACACATGCAGGAATTCTCTGCAGGAATGCACTCAGGAGTGAATTCGTAAAGTATACAAATATTCAGCTTTAATAGTTAACAACAAATTGTTTTCCAAAGAATTTGCACTAATTTACATGCCCATAAGGAGTGGATCAGACTTCTTAATTTTTTGTTTAAGCTAGTGTTTTAAGCTGGTATTTCATTGGCATCTTAATTTGTATTTCTTTATGACTTTTCTTTTCTTTTTTAAAAGAATTCAAGATGAGACTCAGAGTGGTAAAGTAACTTGCCCAGGACACACAGCTAGTGAGTGGTGGAGCCAGAATTTGAACTGTCATTGTTTATCTGCCTCTCCCATCTAGGTGACACCTCTCCCATCCAGATGACAGCTCTCCCATCTTTTCCTGTCCCCCCTCACCTGCGCTCCATGATCTTCTTGAACTCAATGCGCATGAGCATGCCCCGGGCTTGGGCCTGGATGCGGGTGATGATGCGGCTCAGCCTTTCATCCCGCATCTCCTCCAAGAGCCCCAGAAGCCCTGCCTTGAAGAACACCTGTGGGTAGGGGGTAGTCCAAGGAGCCACAGCCTTAGAATGGGGTATTCAGGGTGAAGGAAGAAGATGGGAGATCCTAACTGACCTCTCAGGGGACCCATCACCCGTGAATCCTAGATTTGAGAGTGAAAAATGTGAAAATCGAGATAGAAAAGAAGCCTGGGCTCCAGGCCTTGGGTTGAACCAGGAGGCCAGTAATCAGGGGTCTGCCTCCTGAGCGTCCAGCTGTTCCACTCAACATGGTCACACACCCTGCCACCCCATCCTGTTGGGTCTAGACTCACCTTGGTGTGACCGAACCTGTACTGGTTGTGGTCGATGTCCAGGGAGCCCAGCAGCTTCTCTGCCCCTTTCCTGCTGTCAATGAACTGCCCCTCAGGGATGGCCGCTGGGTTCAAGATACGATACCTGGGGGAAATGGGAGGAAGTGCCTGGAGTCACCTTTGTTCTGCACTGATCTGCTCCACCCAAAGAATTCCAGGGGCCACCTGCAGACCCCCTGTCCTACCAAGGCTGGAGGGTCCCATGCCTACCTCTGCCGGAAGTCGCCATAGAGGATACGGTTGGGGAAGCCCTTCCTGCAGATGCGGATGCCCTCCAGCACGCCGTTGCAACGCAGCTGGTGCATGACCAGGGGGTTGTCCATCACCCCTGCAGCAGGAGGGGAGGAAGGGTCAGCCTCAGGGCCAATGAATACCAAGCTTCCTCCCCAGACTAAAGCCTTCCCCACCACTCACCTGGAGCCTTCCGTTCATTGGGGATGATGCAGCGCACAAAGTGTGGGTGGGTGGTCCTCAGGTTGGTCATCAGCTTGTTCAGATTCTCCTGGGGGGGGGATGGGGTTGAGGAGTTAGAAGCCACAGGACATGTCCCTTTGGTCCCCTGAGCCCTGGACCCCAGACACCCTCAGAGGGTCAAGGATGATAAGTGAGTCATCATTTATGATTGTGTGTTCAGGCTTGTGTGAATTTACATGCCCACACCAACATTGTAACCCTAGCTTCTTTCTCCTTCTCCCCTCTGCAGCATCAGGTTAGGATGATGCAGCCAACAGGCTCTGGACTGCACACCCCCTCCACAGGTCTCTTGGCATCTCTGGGTCCTTCTTACCCTGTGGAGGGCTGACACTGTCTGAAAGGATGAGCCCTTTTTCTTGCCTCCTTTGCTTTTACCGCTATCCCCTAATAACAAGAGAAAGAATGATGAGTTTGAAAATGGAGGAACCCTCAGGTGGGAATTGGGCTCTGCTCTCAGTAGCTGGGATCCTGGGCAAGTGAACACCTCAGGTTTTTCATGAGGATGATAATAACTGCCTCTGAAGGTTGTAGAGAGGATTAAATAATATCACGCACTTAAGGTGCCTCACCACACAGTAGTTAGCGAGATCATGTCAGTGCTCTGGTCCCACTCTCTCCTAACCCACACTTCATTTTTATATCTTTCCACTCTATTTTTAACTTGCACCTCCTCCTCCTCATTTCAATCCACTCCCTTTCTCTTCCTTCTCTGAACTGGAGGATCAATTATTCTACCACTTATTCAGTGATCCTCTCAATGTTTATTGAGATCTCCTGCATGCACTCCTCTGTTGGGCATGGTACAATGAAGCAAGTGCCATCCTCGGTGAACTCCAGTTGCTCACAGTCTTGAGACAAAGACATGTATACCAGTATCCATAATACAAAGTGGAAAATGGCTGGGGCTGCAGAAGAGGGACAGATGGCTTGTTGTGGGATCTCCTGACTAGAACCATGGCCCACGGACTCCGCTGGCTCTAGAGTCAAATGATTTGCAGCAGCAGGACCCTGACCCTTTGCACCTCCAGAAGTCTCCCGCCCTAGCGCAGGAGTGCCCCTTACCAGCATCGACAGCAGCATAGGAGGAGAAGAGTGTGGCCATGAGCTTGAGGGAGGACTTCTGGTACAAGCCCACCACAGTCTCATTGAGTGGGTCTTTGTTCTTCTCTAGCCATCCCAGGATGTTGTAGTCCACGGTGCCGGCATAGTGGATCAGGGAGAAGTGGGCTTCCTGCTTCCCCTTGATATTGCGCGGCTTCTGGAAGTTGTTGGACTTGCCCAGGTGGTTGTCGTACAGCTTGGCTTTGAAGGTCATGTCAGTGGCCTTGGGGAACATGCATTCCTCCTCCAGAATGGACATGATGCCCATGGGCTGTGGGCAGGTTGGGGGAAGCAGAGAGAGCATCAGTGAGAAAACTCCAGACTTCCACAGGGTCCCACCCCTGTCAGAGCAAAGATGCTACAGTCCAGTATTGCTGGCAGCCCAAAGGGAACCCACGCTGATAGCTGGTACTTCTTTGCCCCAAGATAGGAAGCCAATATTCTTGGAGTTAATCTAAATTCAATTACATTCTGATTTGGTCTATATAACATCTTTCTGCTCCAGTGTAGCCAGTGAGGACCCACATATTCCCAATCATCCTCAAGACCTAAGAGGCCTCCCCAAACTGCCCCTTCTTCCTGAAAGGCTTGTTGCCCCAGTTCTTCAAGGGATGTTTAGAGGGACCCAGGTTCTGCAAAACTCTGCATAAAATGCTGCACTATAGAAAATGCAGTGGCTCTTGACTTTTCTTGGAGAAGCAATCCTTTAGAGAATCTGAAGCCAAAGACTTTCTCTCCATAAAAATGCCACCCTGGTTAAGAATCCCTGGATAATGACTCTAGGCTTGTGGAGAAATCCCATGTTCTGAAGGGACGTGGTAGGGGATGGGAGAAGGTCAATTTTTCAGGGCTCTGGCCTGTACCAGCAAGGAGTAAAGGTAAAGGACACTGAGGGCCAGTCAGCTCTGGCTCACAGAGAGCATCCCACCAGCTCCTTCCTTGTCTCTTCTGATGGATGCCTATGGACAAGAGGGTCTGGAGAACTGGCTTATTTCTCAGGGAACAGAGAGTAATTCATCCCGTGAAGAGGTATGGGAAACCACACATCTCTAGACCCAGTCTTCCATGAATGATGCTTCTCATGGGATGTCAGAGGGGCCAGGAGTCTACTCCTTCACTACATCCACTTTCAGGACACTGGGCTCCCCAACACTGTTACAGTGGAATTCCCTACAATGTTGAGGGGTAAGGGGCTAGTTCTGGGGAAGAAGGAGGGAACTCATCTTGTGTATGCCCATGACATCACAGAGGGGGGCCCTTGAGAGATGCTTGGGATCCTGGATACTCTAGCTCCTTGGGTGCAGAAGAGATGGGGCTGCACTTTGTGTGGGATGCCAAGAGAAGGGGACACAGTTGGTGGGGCCAAGGTGGCACCTTCTCTATGAGGTCGATGCAGGCCTGCAGGTCCATGCCAAAGTCGATGAACTCCCACTCGATGCCCTCCTTCTTGTACTCCTCCTGCTCCAGCACGAACATGTGGTGGTTGAAGAACTGCTGCAGCTTCTCGTTGGTGAAGTTAATGCAGAGCTGTTCAAAGCTGTTGAACTGCAGGAGGAGTGAGGGGTGGGAGCAGGTCAGGCAAACAGGTGGCTGGGTGGCAGGGGTGAGGCTGGTCCCATCCCATCTCAGGGCGGGGGAGGGAGAGCCGCCCTGACATCAGGGGGACAACTGCCTCCGCCCCTGCTGAATCCACACCACCTTTCCCAGAGCCTGGCCCATGGCTGGCACAAAGTGTTTGTCAATTGTGTGCATGTGTGAGTTATGTTCTCCCTGTGCCCAGGGCTCCCCTGACTCACATCAAAGATCTCGAAGCCAGCGATGTCCAGGACGCCTATGAAGTACTGGCGTGGCTGCTTGGTCTCCAGGGTGGCATTGATCCGCGTCACCATCCAGTTGAACATCTTCTCGTACACTGACTTGGCCAGTGCCCCAATGGAGTAGTACACCTGCTGCACACTCTGCCCCTTGGTGACGTACTCGTTGCCCACTTTCACCCGAGGGTGGCACAGCCCCTTGAGTAAGTCAGCTGAGTTCAGCCCCATGAGGTAGGCGGACTTGTCGGCATCTGGTTGAGAAGAAAAAGAGTGAATGAGCTATTACGACCAACCCTCATTCCCTGCCCACAAGTTCAGATCCTTAAGGAAGCATCAGGTCTAACTCCCTTTCATTAAAGAGTAGGAAACTGAGGCCTGAAAGAGGAGAAGACTTGCCCGTGGTCAGACAGCCAATGTGTGTTCAAGTCAGGCTGGAACCCAGTCACCTTCGTCCATTTCTGGGCCCCTCTCCACTCGGGGACTCCTCTCGCCTCTCTATGTCTGGAGGGTGTCTCAGGCCCTGGCACATCACTGACCAGCATTGCTGTAGATGTGCCCCTCCCCCACTCCACTCCTTGGCTCTCCAGGGAAGGCTTTGTGGCTGCTGGGGCGAGGTGTCCTCTGACATCTGTTCCCTGCCTCCTTTGTTTCTCTTCTCACTGTCCAGCCCAGGACTGGGCATCCTGTCCTCTCAATTCACATGTCACTAATTTCACTGGCTGGGAAGTCAAGTTTCCCAACAGTGTATTGGACCTCCCTCCTCCCGGCTCCCCAAGAGTGCCGTCCAACATATGGATTTTTTAAAATTTGTTTAGAGTGAATTAATTTTATTTAGATTGAAGAATTTTGTGATCACTGGTGCCATTCTATAATGAAACCCAGACTTGGAGTTATGATTTGGACAGACAAGGAGAAAGGTTCCCAGAAGGTGAATCCAGAGGAATATTCTGGGCATTCAGTCCCATTTACACCTTACATCTCCATCTCAAAGGCTCTTCATAGCAGTCGGGGGAGAGCACTAGGAGGGACTGTAGCTCATTTCACTGAGGGAGAAATTGAGGCCCAGCGAGGGCGTGACATGCCAATGCCCTGAGCTGCACCTCCCAAACAGAAGATGGCACAGAGCCCCGTGAAGGGCTCGCCCCGGGGCTGGGCAGGCTAAACCCCACCGAACAAATGATTGTTGACTCGGCAGAACTCAGGGGCTGTAGTTTCCTGGGGTCGGGTGAGTCTTGGACAGAGGAGGAAAAATCCCCGACCCATTTCCGGTTAGTGCAGCTGGGGTTAAGGAGTTGGAGGGGTGACGGGAGGTCTCCCGGTCTGCCCAACTCTCCCGTGTCCTTGCCCGTCCCATATCAACACATCTATCTACCTCACAAGCCTCAGGTCCTCAGGGAGCCAGGCTGCCTCTTGGATGGTGGGTGCCCCAGGCCTGGCTAGGTTCCCAGGGGTGAGAAAGCCTGGGGGTGACTGGGGGTGGGGGCAGAGCTTGCTCCTGGAAAAAGGCACTGCCCTCTCACCACCTACTCTGCCCGGTTTCCTCCCGCTTTTTCTCTTGTGGCCCTAACAGCCTTGCTGTCAGCCTAGTTCTATGAGAACCATGGGTCACAGTGTGGGTAACCCTCGGCAGGATGGTCGGGTCCCCACACAGGCCTTCTTTGTGCCTGGCTTCCCGCCCCTCTCACCTTCGGTGCCGTCCGGCTCCGCCTGCTCCTCCCGCTGCTTCTGCTTGAACTTCATGTTTCCGTAGTGCATGATGGCACCCGTCAGCTTGTAGACACCGGCTTTCTCCTCAGGAGTGAAGCCTAGCACGTCAAAGGCGCTCTGGGACGAGTGAGAGGCCGGGGGCAGGGTTGGAGTTGGCCGCGCTCAGGGGCCACCCCTCTGCCCTGCTGTGTCTCCTCACTCACATCCGTGGCCAGAAGCTCCTCAGAGTCGTCGATGGAGGCCACGGACACCTCTCCCTGGGACACGAAGGCGTAGTCGTAGGGGTTGTTGGTGATCAGCAACATGTCTGCTCCAGGCAAGGGGCAGGGCAGGGGGACAAGGAGGCAGGGAGAGGGCAGGGCAGGGTGGGGGGTGGCCAGAGGTCCAGGGCAGGGGCAGAGGGAGAGGACACGATGGAGGAAGAGAGGGAGGAGGAAAGGACGGGGAACAAGCAGAGAAGAGGAGAATCAGCAAGGACCAAGGAGAGTATCCAAAAGAAATGAGAAAGGAGAGACCCAGGGAGGGAAGCACTGAGGTACCCAGGGAGGAAGAGAAGGGGGGGTAGTGTAGGGAGGGGACTTGAGTAGGGGGGCAGGCAACAAAGAGGAGAAGGGAAAGCCAATGAAGAAGAGGAGGAGAAACTGAAGAGGCAAGAGTGGAAAGAAATGAGTGGAGAAAGAATAAGGTGTGTGGCAGTGGAATAGAGGCAGGAGAAGATACAGGCAGGTCCGAGGTGGGAAAGGAAGAGAACCCTGGGGAGCAAAGGGAGGGAGGAGTGAGGGAGCAGTGATGTGGTGAGGTACGCAGAGTAGAAGGGGAAGGTGAGAGTGGCAGTGAGCCTGGTCGGGGGCCACCGGCCCCTGCACACAGGTGGGCTTTGAGGAGGCCAGGGGCTCAGGAGCGCCATCAGGCCGGGCTCACCCAGCAGCTCTGGCTTCTTGTTGGACAGGATCTGGTAGAAGATGTGGTAGTTTCTCTCAGCCTTCAGCTGGAAAATCACCCGGGATTTCTCCAGGAGATCTGAGGTGGGGAGAAGGGGAGGAATGTGCGTAAGGAAGGAAAGAGGGAAAAAAGCAGATCCAGCAAAAGGGTGGAGGACAAGGGAGAAATGCTATATCCTACAACAAGATGGAGATGGCCAAGGGAGAATATATGATTTAAAGGACAAAAGACAGTAAAGCCAAGGGACAAATGTAGACCAAGACAGAAGATGGAGGGGAGATGATGGGATGGGACCCCTGGTTGGGGAAGAAGGCAGAGGTGGAGGACCCAAGGGTGGGGCGCCCCCCCCCCACATACTCACAGGTCTCTATGTCTGCAGAAGCCAACTTTCCAGTGGCTCCAAAGTGGATCCTGATGAATTTCCCCTGGGGGCGGATGGGACAAAGAGTGAGAGAGCTGGTCAGAATACCTGGGATGGTTCTGGAAGTGTACATTTCCCACCTGGTGTCTCAGTTTAACATCAGTAAAACAAGGAAAAGGATGCCCATCCCCACATACAGCCCAGGGATCAATGAGTGGAAGCAAAAGCATGGGAATTGGCATGGTTAGAATGCCTCCCCCCTGTGCCTCTTCTGTTATCTCCTGTCACCCTCCCAACAGCTTTCAAGGTAAATCTTGTTACCTCTGTTTCACAGATGAGGGAACTGGGGTTCAGAGAAGTGTGGGGGACTTGCTGGGCAAAGGGAAGGCTGAGGTTTGTGCCAAAACCTATGCTCTCTTCCCACTTAACGGTGTCATAAGAAAAACCTAAAATGTGGTCAAAATCAGCTTTGTTATTAAACTGTGGGACAGCCGTGGTGACTTGGGTCTTCTTCCCTGGAGTTTCCAGAACTCAGGGATCCAGGCTGATGGGAGGGTTTGGTGTGTGTGTGTATTTGTGTGTACAAATTTGCTGACACCCCAAAGCCAAATACAGTACAATCCACTGAGTGTGGTGACTGCTGACAAAATAGTGCCCCCTCCCTTTTTTTTTAATGTTTTTGGTCAAGGCCTCAGGAGGTAGTTGACAGCTGATCTAGGACACTCACAAAGCGGGAGGAATTGTCATTCCTGACAGTCTTGGCGTTTCCGAAGGCCTCCAGGGCAGGGTTGGCCTGGATGATCTGGTCCTCCAGGGTGCCCTGCAGGGAGCAGAGCCGTGGGGTTCATCCTCCATCCACCTCCGGGTGGTGGTGGGAAGAGTGAGTGGACATGGAGGTGGATGAGGCTGGGACTCGAAAGGACCGCTTGGGGACCTCAGAGTGTGCGTCGCCTGAGCGTGTTCTCACCCTCTGGAGCCCAGCTCAGCAGTGCTGTCCCCACCGCTCCCCAGGGCAGGTAGGGGTCAGCTTGCCCCCAGACCCTCTTTCTGCTGAGACTGTGGCCCACCCAAGCACCTTGCTTGTATTGGTGTTGTCCTTCTTGCCACGGTCACCGATGGCAGCAATGCTGGCGAAGTACTGGATGACACGTTTGGTGTTCACAGTCTTCCCAGCCCCAGATTCTCCGCTGGAGACAATGGGCTCATCAGAAGTCAGCATTTCCATTCTCCTCTCTCCTTTCAGAGTCCCAGCCACCTAAACTCCTCTGTCAGAGTCCAGAACCCTACAGAATCTGCCTCCTCCTCATCCGTCTCTCTGGCACTCCTCCGAGAGACCAGCATCCTCCCACTCCTTGCAATCACAACCTTCAACCTCTCCTCTCCACCTGCACTCCCAGAGGTCAGCCTCGGTCTCCACGCCCACCCCAACCCATGTATGGGTGAACGGTTCTCACTCACGTGATGAGGATGGACTGGTTCTCCCGATCTGGAAGAGAATAAAAGAAGGGCAAGAAGAAAAAATAAAAAAATAAAATAAAAAATAAAATAAAAAAGAAAGGCAATGGGGTCAGGGGCAAGGGCCCAGGTGGGCATTAAAGCTGAGGGGGCCCAGGCCAGGGGCTGCTGGGCTCACCCGTCAGCATGTACTGACCCGTCAGCATGTACTGGTAGGCGTTGTCGGAGATGGAGAAGATGTGGGGCGGGGCCTCACTCCTCTTCTTGCCCCGGTAGGCAGCCACCACCTCGGCGTTGTACACCGGCAGCCACTTGTAGGGGTTGACGGTGACGCAGAAGAGACCCGAGTAGGTCTGGAGCAGGAGACAAGGCCAGGTGTGAGAGGCTGGTGGGTTGGTGGGGCAGCCAGAAGGGCAGTGGTGGAAGGCAGGGCACTCCCTGGGCACCTCAGCTTGTGCCGACCAGTTGTGCAGCTGGCTGATGAGGATTGGAGGACAAGGGGGCTTGACAGAACCCCGGGGTCCAGAGGTTGGGGATGAAGCCCAGGTCCCATATGTGACCTGCCTCTGCCTGCTTGGTCCTCAGTCAATGACCACCCCCCCTTCTGAGAGAGTCCTCCTGGGCCTAGTTTGGTCTCCGACAGGGACAGGGAGCCCTGTGGGTGCAACAGGTACTCACATAGATCATCCAGGCCGCATAGCGCTCCTTGAGGTTGTAGAGCACGGCAGGCTCATGCAGGAAGGTCAGCATGGCCATGTCCTCGATCTTGTCGAACTTGGGTGGGTTCTGCTGCATCACCTGGTCCTCCTTCACGGTCACTGTCTGGGGAGGGAGCACGGGCAGTCGGGCAGGGGACGGCCATACTCCCACCAAGGCCCTTGCCAGCCGGTGCTCACCAACCTCTCCAACTTACCTCCGCTCAGAGCACAGGCGAGGACTTGGCCTTGCTCCCCCGACTGGTGCCCCAGCTCCTCCCTTACAGCTCCCCCAGGACACTTTTCCCAGATAAGTTGCCTACCCACTTTCTCTCCAATCCTGGAGACTGTCCTAATACCCCTTTTCTGGCCAGGACTCCAGACCTTGTGCCCTCATCATCACCTGCAGTCACTATGTTTCAAGTGTCTAGGGGTACACACCTCACTCCTGACTCCAAGGCCATCTCATGGGGGCAGCACCTGAGGGCATCAACTGCTCAGGCAGACCCTCTTCCCTACCATCCACCCTGCTCCCCTCGGACACTGTAGGTGCAGTGTGGGTGGCACTGGTCAGTGTGCCATGCCCTGTTGCCATTAGATCCCCTGGCTGGATATTCCAGCATCTGTCTTCCAGTGGAGGAAACTGTGACTCTAAACAATTTGCCTGCATGGTGACTAGCTAGTGGCAGATGTGGGGGATCCTAGTCAAAACCTCCTGTGGGCTGTGGCCCCATTATTCCACACCTTAACGGGACACAAAGTTCAGTTAGTAAGCCTGGGAGGTGCATGGGTCTGAGCCGCTGCTGATGACCAGTGGTGATTCTCATGGCTAGCGTGAGAGGCCAGGGACCAGGGGCTTCTGAGGGTCAGTCACCAGCCTTGACACAGAGTGTTCTGCTCCAATGACCCTGCTCTTTTTCTTCTTGGGTCTAAGAGTTTGTTCTTGGTTTGGGTGAGGGGAATTTGAAAGAGTGGACCCATGAAGGAAACTGAGGCACAGAGGGGAAGGCGATACAAGTGCAAGATGGGGAGTTTTATTTAATGCTGTGCCCTCTTTATCCACAAGCCCCTCTCAGGAAGAAAACAGCTGAGACCCCCCTTGCCCTACCACTGTCCTCTTTGGCAAGGGGCGTGAAAAGTGTCGTACCTGTTCAGGTCCAGACCCTGGGCTCCTTGAGGTGACCAAGCCCTGGCATCTGGGTGCCTTGGCTCTTCTCCAAGGCCCCTTGGCCTCCTGTCCCATTGGGTGGGCCTTCAGCTCCCCCTGCAAGTGAAGCCCCCCCTGCACCCTCCCCCCTGCACCTCTCCCCTTCCACTGCCTCTGTGCCCCACACACCTTGCCGTTCTCGGTTTCAGCAGTGACCTTGCCACCCTCCCGGAACACGACCTTGGCCTTGACGAACTCCTCCTTGTCGTCGGGCACAAAGCACTCCGTGCGGATGTCAAAGGGCCGAGTCTGGGCCTCCAGACGCTCCTTCTCTGACTTGCGGAGGTACTGGGCTGCAGCCCCAAAATCAGCCATCTGGGCATCGGTCATCTTTTCGCTACTGTGGGCTGAGACAGGAGGGCCCAGGATTCAGTGGGTGGCATTGTCCTCTGAGCCCCTGCTCCCTGATCCACCTAGACCAGCTCGTTCTCCTGTCAGCACCCCATGAGAAGTAATGGGCCTGGGCCCAGTGCTCCTCCCTCCAGGTTCCACCTCCCTTGCCCTCGAGGGGCTGCTGAATGAGAATCCCTGTGAGGAGTTAGTGCCGGGGTGGAATTGGCTGGCGCTTGCTAAGGGAAGGTGCTAAGCTGCTCGGAGGAGAGACTGGCAGTGGGCCCCTGGCCCAGAATCCTGGCACCCAAGAGAAGCGTATTCTGTTGTCTGGGAGAGAAAATAGGGGTGGTTCTTACCTGGTTATCTCCTCACAGAGAATCCTGAAGAATCTGGACCATGGCCAGAGAGGAACATATAGGCAGAGGGAAGAACAGACAAGGTGAATGAATAATGGAGGCAGGTAGACTGGGAGGCAGAGAAGTGAAGAGCCCTGAGGCTTGATAAGCAGGGCACACCAAAATAAGGAGTTAGGGAGGGAGAAGAGGCAGAGGGATGGGAAAGGAAGGATGCAGAGAGAGTAAGCATGTGGGCAAAGGGGTGTAGAAGCAGAGTTGGAAGTGCAGGGAGATAAGAACACAAGGCCAAGAAGGCAGGCCAAGAGGTAAAGACAAAGGCACTCATTGACAAAGACCAAGAGGCAAAATAAAACCTGGACAAAGTGAGGGAAACCATCCAAAGGATGAAAAAGATGGAGACAGTGTGAGGGATGATACAGAAAGCCAGAAATGACAGGATGCAGGGGAAGAGATGCAGTTAGAGAAGAAATGTGGTTTTGGTTTTTCCCTTTGGAATCTCCTCTCTGCCAGTGGGAGCTCCCTGGGGCTGAAGAAGGGCATTTCCAGCAGGATCCCTGGGCCTGACCTGCACCTCAGTCCCCAGTGAAGGCAGGGTCCCTCAAGGTGGGGGTCCTCTGCTGGCCACAGAGCAGACCACTCCTCACCCCCTCTTACCTGGGTCGGAGGAGACTCTGTTCTCAAAACTCCCAGCTCCTTTATATCCCACTTTCCCCACCCCCCTGCCTAAATTTGGAGTCCTTCCGGAGGGGCCTTCCCTCCCACTGCTCTCCCCTCCCTGCCCGTCCTCCCTTGATCCCTTGGCTCTGGAGGCGACAGAAGGACAACAGGGCTCCCAGATTTGCCCATGAAAGGTCCGTTGTCCCAGCCCCTCCAGCTCCAGGGTCTTTTTTTAGTCCCTGGGCACATTCCTCCCCACCAAAGGGCTGATGGGCAGATAGTGGTAAGACAGGACCTCCTCCCCCCCCCTCCCCCACCCCTCCACAGCCCTTACCTCGGTTATTTTTAACCTGAAGGGTGAGGGGCATCTTCTTCTGCTTATTCGTTGCCCCCAACCACAGGAACCCCTCTTCTACCCATCGTCTCCTTTCCACTCTGGCCTGGCCTCACACAGCCCCAGGCTAGGGCATCCCAGTGCTAGGGTCAGGGAGCTAGGGCAGGAGGCCCAGGGAAGGAATCTACGATTCAGCTCCATGACTCAGTTTCCCTCTGCCAGGAAAAGAGTTTCTGTGCTGCCTTCACTCTCCACAAATGCTACGCCTGGTTTCGTTCTGATACCCAAGTCTCCTGGCAGATGTCTTCCCTAGGACTGGAGGCTGCTGGTTTGGGGACACTTCTCGAGCCCCTAGCACCTTCCCTGAAGCTTCTAATAACAGTGGAAGGGATTCTCCCAGACGACCACGGGCAGATTTGCTCACAATCCAGACCCCTCACATATAGACACGTCCAGGGTCATAGTGAGCCACACATATGTGGATTTTTCACACATACACACTTACAGTTGTGAATTTTCCTATTTGCATGTATACACATGAATGTACACAATTGCACACATAGGCTTGTATGCTCCTGCTGCCACTCTGCCCTGGAATGGGGTGGGGGTGGGGTGGGGAGAAGCAGGAGGCGTTAATCCTGGGACCTGAGGAAAGAGGGGTGGGGGTGGGGATGGGGCGGCTGCTCCCTTCCGCCTCTCTGGGCTGCCAGAGGGTGCAGGTGCTGCTGAGGGTGGCTGGGGCGCCTGTCGGGCTGGGGATTTACACCAGCTGGGCCTCAGGCTCCGCATTCCATAGGGCGGGGGTGGGGTCTGTCGCCTGCTGTCCCCCTCCCCAGGTGGAGCTCTGGTGCCCCCTCCAAAACCCCCTCGGGCTCACATTCATGCCCCCTTCTTGTGGCTGTTCCCAAGTACCCTCCACCTTCAGGCACCCCTCCCTCCCCCACTATGCCATCTCTCAGAGGCCATGCGTGCAGTGACTAAGTGGACATTGTGTTCAGGGAACAAAGCCAAACTCCCCTGCTCTGCTGCCCCCCACCCCTATGCCTGGGAACACTCTCCCAGCTCCCCTCTCCCACCCCATCTACTGTCACCTCTCAATATAGCTCTAGAGTGTGAAGGGAGGTAGGATGGACACGAGTCAGCTTCCTTGGGTAGGAGAGCTTTCCTTTACTTCTCCCTCAAGGCCCCCAATTCCCTAGGACCACCACTGCCCCTAGACCAGAACACACACCCTCTCTCCCAGGGAAAGTGTATCCTAGAATCAGTGTCCTTGGAGAGACCTTCACAAGCCAGCTTAGAGTTGACCCACACCCTCATCTCCTGCAGGTGTAGAGGCTGAATCATTACCCCCAGGGGATGCAGGCTACCTGTCCCCAGTGCTAGGCCACTTGGAGCCCCAGTGTGTAACCTGGAAGGTTACCTTGGCCCAGTGGTCACTGCCTGTTTCCCATCACCCTAGGGACATGATAAGGAGCTGAGAACACCAGGTAAGCCTGGGTCAGGTCCAGGTGACAAAGACCAGGCTTTGGCCTCAGGGAACCTCATGTTCTGAGCAGGCAAGACTCTATGGGTGAGGGGCAAGGGGTGGGCAGGCAGTCCCCCTGCCTATGAGAGGAGGAGGAAGGACAGGGGAGGTTAACGTGGTTCCTAGGCTCTGCCCTCCTGCCTGGTCTGGCTGGCCCTCCTCTCTCCTGGCACTCACATCTCTGTTCTCCGTCCTCCCTCCACTGCCTTCCAAACCAGCTCCTCATTCTGCTGGAAGTCCTGGAGTGCAAGGGCACGAGAGGGAGACTCTGGCCACAGGTGAACGGGACAAGGAGGCAGGGCTGGTATCCTCTGGCTCCAGATGGCCTCTCTTCCACCTGGCCCTGGGGTCTCTGACTCTGTGTCTGACCTTTCTTTGCCTTTGCCTAGTTCCCCATCTCAAGGTCTGACCTGGTCTCCATTTCTCCCTGGTGCCCACATCTCTGCCCATCTCAGGGTCTGATGTGGCTACAACTCCATGAATGCCTGTCTTCTCTAAGCTTCTCATCTCTGCTGGCTTCACTTCTGCCTCCACATCTGGCTCCAGGGTCTCCGTCCCTCCTCTTTCTCATCTCATCGCTCCTCCGTCCATCTGATGGTGACTCTGTTCTGTCCTGCACCCAGTGTCATCTTCCTCAGCTCTTTTTTTTCCCAAAGATTTATTTATTTATTTATCTTCCACCCACCCTCATTGATTTTTGTGCTCTCTGTGTTCATTCACTGTGTGTTCTTCTGTGTCTGCTTGTCTTTTCGTTAGGCAGCACTGGGAACCGATCCTGGGATCTTCCAGAGTGGAGAGAGGCTGCTCAATCTCTTGCTCCACCTCAGCTCCCTGGTCTGCTGCATCTCTTATTGTCTCTCCTCTGTGTCTCTTTTTGTTGCATCATCTTGCTACACCAGCTCTCCACTCGGGCCAGCATTCCTGTTCAGGCTAGCACTCAATGTGGGCCAGCTCTCTGCGCAGGCCAGCTTGCCTTCACCAGGAGGCCTTCACCTGGATGCCCCAGGAATCCAACCCTGGACCTCCTATCTGTAGATGGGAGCCCAATCGCTTGAGCCACATCCACTTCCCTCTCTCAGCTCTTCAAGCTTCTATATCCGGCACTCACTCTCATTTTCTCCTCTCCCCGTCCTCTCTCACCATCCCTCCTTCTCCTCCTTCTCCTGCCCTCTCATGAACCTCCCTGTCTGCCGTCTGGCCCCCTGACATTTCTTTCAGCATCTGTCTCTCTTTGTTTCTTATGCTATGGTGGTTATATGCTCTGGATTTCCCCCACATCTCTCTTTTCTAGTGTGTTCCTCTCTATTCTCTATTTATCTCTCCCATGTTCTCTAATTCTATTCCTAGGGAGAGAGACTGGAGGACAGTGGAAAGAGAAGGGGGGAGGGCTTGGGGAGCTTTCTGAGTAATCCTCATTTCCTCCTTTTTCTTTGTGTCTGTTTGTTTCTCCTAGTCACATTTTCTCCCAGTTTCTTCATCTCCATCTCTCTGTGTATGTGTATGATCTCCACTGACATCTCTACTCCCTCAGATCTTTCCTTTTTTCCTTCCCTATTCCTCTTCTCTCTTCTGCTCTTCTAATACTGGTATCCCATCCTTCCTGGCGGTATGGCCCTTGCTCTGGCTGCTGCATCCAGAGCTCAGCTCTCAGAGCAGGCCGTGGAGCAGGAGCAGGGTGGGGAACAGGTGTGTGTGCCAGAGTGAGTGGAGATGCTGTCCAGGGCTGCACCAGAGGGAGGCCGACAGTCCCACTGCCTCCCAGGCTCCTGCCCTCGATGGCCCATCATCTCGGGTCTACCCTAGCAGCCCAGCTCTGGCAGCAATTCCAGGTGGCTGGGCCTGGTTAGTAGGAGAGGACTGTGCTCCTTCTCCACTTCCCAGCCTCTGGGGATACCTCCAGCCCCCAGTCTTCTTCCTAGAGTCCTGTTCACACTTGACTGTCCCCCAGTACCTCATCTACTTGGCTTCCCCTCGAGATGACTTTCAATAACTGGGTCAAAGAACCCCCAGCTTCCAGCTAGTCCAGAGGAGGTGGGCCTTGGGGATGGAAGTCACAGTGGGAAGAGTGAGGGAGAACAAAGGAGCACCTGGGACCCCTGGATGAGGGGATGAGAAGGAGAGGAAGGTGGGCTGAGGGTGCATTTCTCCTGGTTGTGGGGAAAGGGACTGGCCTCTGCGGGTGTTTGGAAAATGGTGGTAGTTGTGTCTGGAAGGGTGTGTGGATGAGGCATGGGCTATAGCTGTGAGTCCTTGTACCCTCTCAGTAACTTGCCTTGGACTGGGGCTTGGGGAGCATTACCTCATCTGTTCAAGTGGTCAAACCTCAGAGGGCTCAGAAAGGGCGCTAGTCATCACCCACACATACTAAACCCCCTCTCCACGGCCCACTTGGTTGTTCTCAGTGGTATTGATCAGAGTTGGGGCTGTAGGACCATAGCAGATGGACTCAAGGGGCCCCAGAAGATGGTGAAGGGTTTCCCTAAATCTCTAACTCTGAAGGCCTCTGGGCCAGGAAGAGGGATGGGAGGTGAAGTGTCACTTCTCTGTTACATTCAACTAAGAGGAGGTGAAGGGGGGGGTCCACTGGGAGGCCTATTTAGCCTGGCCTTTAAACTGCCCCTTCCAGGAGTTCCATGTCTTCACACACTCCATATCCCCATGGCTGGCAGGCACTGAAGAAGAGTCTGGAGGCAGAATCTTGGCTTCAAGGAAAATTTCTTTATTCTGCTTCCTCCAAAGGGGCTACTATACAGGGCTCTGGATCTGGGAGCTTCATTGGTACCCTCAGGGCTGGGCAGATCAAGACGTGGTAGTTACTCCTCATTCAAGCCCTTGTGAATGGAAACAAAGCCCAAATTAGCTCTAGAGAAGTAGGGAGTTTGGCTGGGGGGGAATGGGGGGGGGGCACAGAAAACAAAGGGGAGGTTGGAGGACTAGATGAGGTAGAGGACGGCTGTGTGACTTCATGGGGAGGTTAAGGAGGGGACTAGTTCTGGAAAGGAGAACTCTGGGGTTGGCTGCCTGGGTGAGGACAAGAGAATCATCTGGGATGTCCATTAGGTTTGAATTATAAAGCTGAGGGCCAAAATTAGGTGGAAGGAACATGGAAATTGGCAGTTGGGGGGAAATTGGGACTTACTGGGTACATATAAATTGGGGTCTTCTAAGGTTGCTGACAGCCTAGGTCTGGGATTCACAGAATCATGGAAAGTTAGAACTAGAAGAAGCTCAGAGATCCCAGGGGGCTGAATGAGCTCACCCAAGTCAATGGCAGCGGGTTTCAGGCAAAGGGGACTCATCAGACTGGGGCCTTAGGGCTCTGTTTTGGGGGATGGATGAGAAGGAGCCATCCTGGTGTGAGGGTGTTCTGTCTGAGGGACTCATGAGCTGGGTGGGTGTCCTATGTGGGGGTGGACGAGCAAAGCCAGGGGAGGACTCACCTTGGTGCCGATGTCACGGCTCTTGGCCCGCAGCTTGTTGACCTGGGACTCAGCGATGTCTGCCCTCTCCTCCGCCTCATCCAGCTCATGCTGCACCTTGCGGAACTTGGACAGGTTGGTGTTGGCCTGCTCCTCCTGTGGGTGTTGGGAGAGGCGTGTGGTGAGAAGTGCCCTGGGGTTCTGACGTTCTCGGGACTGGCTCTCCTGGGTCCCTCCTCTAGGCCCAGTCCAGCAGGATCACTCACCGCCTCCTCGGCCTGGCGCTTATAGGCCTTCACCTTCAGCTGCAACTTGTCCACCAGGTCCTGCAGCCGCAGCAGGTTCTTCCTGTCTTCCTCCGTCTGGGGGTCAGGGGATAATCAGAAGGGAAAATGGTACAGTCATAGGAAGCAGCATTCCCCACCCCCAACTTCTCCTTGTCCTCCTTCCCCTGAATCTAATATTTTAACCCAATTCTACTTTCTGGTCCTTACCAAACACTTGAATTCTCTTTATAGCTTCTTACCAAAAATGTGTGAATATTTTAAAAGATTTGTACCAGGAGAGAGTCCAAGGAGCTGAAATTGTGCACAAAATTATGATATGCAGTTTTCTGGGGACCAGGCCCTTGAGGGTCAAGGGATCCCCATGAAAGATAAACTCCCCTACTCTAGAGCCCAACACGGGCTGGGAGTAACTCTAGGACCTCGGGAATGAAGGAATTTTCTGGGCTGCAGTGGAGATGACATAGGCTTTCTCTAGTTAAAGACAAAGGTTTTGAGGGATGGTGACATTCTGGATTGGTACAGAAACAAAATCTAATTTAAAGCCTGATTCTAGAAAATACAGTGGAAGCTACAGTCTACACCTTTTCCCTGGGTAACTGAAAAGTACTGAGATTTGTTTTTAATGGTTTTGGTGGATTTTGGGGGGATGATGGCACAGGACAAAGACTGGTTACATATTTGCTTCCCTGTCGTCTATGCTGGGTGAGCCCTGCCTGGAGCTCTGGATGTGTCTTCAAGGGACCGGCTGAGGGTGGGTATTGAAGTGGAGCTCCCAGGCTGGAAGGCACAGAAACTGACCATGGCCAGCCAGGAGACCAAGTGTGGGGTGGGAAAGACCTAGGCAGAGTGGAGGCAGTCTACAGGGGCTGCACTCCCATTCCCACCCTAGGAAATGCTAAAACACTTCATTCCTTGTGGGTGGGCACTGGCCCTGGTTTCGAGCTGCAGCACAGAGGGCCAGCCGCCTGCCCGCACCTGGTAGGTGAGCTCCTTGATGCGCCGCTCGCTCTTCCTCATGCCCTTGATTGACTCCGCGTTGCGCTTCTGCTCAGCCTCCAGCTCGTTCTCCAGCTCCCGCACGCGGGCCTCCAGCTTCTGCAGCTGCTTCTTGCCTCCCTTGAGGGCGATCTGCTCGGCCTCGTCCAGCCGGTGCTGCAGGTCCTTGATGGTCTGCTCCATGTTCTTCTTCATGCGCTCCAGGTGGGCGCTCGTGTCCTGCTCCTTCTTCAGCTCCTCCGCCATCATGGCAGCCTGCAGACCAGGAGAGAGGGGCACCCTTGGAATGGCTGGGGCCTCGGGCACCCACTGCCTGCACCTACCCCAGGAGGCCCCTGGGGCAGATGGAGGGAGCCGGCATCTGCTGGACTCACATCCGTGATGGCCTTCTTGGCCTTCTCCTCGGCGTTCCTGCATTCCTGCACCGCCTCCTCCACTTCAGTCTGAAGCTGGGACAGGTCTGCATCCATCTTCTTCTTTTGGTTGATGAGGCTGGTGTTCTGCGGGGTGGGTGGGGGGCAGAGCATGGAAGGCACTGGGCATCCAGGAGTGGCTCCCAAACCTCAGCTGCCCAGTCCTGCCAGCCTGGGCTTCCCTCTAGAATGCTCAGGGGAGCTGCTCACCTGGGAGTGCAGCAGCTGCACCCGCTCGCTGGTCTCGATCAGCTCCTGCTCAGCCAGCTTCCGAGACCGCTCCGTCTGCTCCACCACAGCCCGTAGCTCCTCCAGCTCAGCCTGCAGCAGGTTGTTGCGCCGCTCCACGATGGCAATGTTCTCCTTCAGGTCATCGTTGGCACGGACTGCATCATCCAGCTGGATCTGGGTGTCCTGAGAAGCAGGAGAATGGGCATGAGGTGGGAAATTGGCCTCTGGGCCTGTCAGAAGGCTGGTACATGGAGCTTGGTGCTGGAGGAGAGCCCATTGCTGTGGCTCACGGAGGGCCTATGGGATGTCTCCACAATGGCCCAGGGTCAGGAGGGACCTAGTGCTTCTAATGGGCCATACCACCACCTAACTTGGCCACAGGAAGGCCAGCCCCCTCTCCTAGGTAGGTGACTTCTTGCTTCCAAGAGTCACCAGGTACCTTTAGCAGGCTCTGAAGGCTCTTGACTTGCTTCTGGGCCTCAGCAGCCATGCGGTTGGCATGGCTGAGCTGGATCTCCATCTCATTGAGGTCACCCTCCATCTTCTTCTTCACCCGCAGCGCCTCATTGCGGCTGCGTGTCTCCGCGTCCAGGGAGGTCTGCAGTGAGTCCACCACCCGCAGGTGGTTGCGCTTGGCCTGCTCCATCTCCTCGTCCTTCTCAGCCAGCTTCCGCTCGATCTCTGCCTTGATCTGGTTGAACTCCAGCTGGGCCCGGAGGATCTTGCCCTCCTCGTGCTCCAGGGAGGCCTGGGAGGGGGTGGGGAGAGGGGCCAAGGCAGGCAGTCAGGGCATAGGGCAAGGGTGTATCCAGGAATCAGGGATGCAAAATGAGTTCAAGACTAGGGTAAGAGGTTGAGTCAAAGAAGCAGAAAGAGGAAGAAGAAAAGAGAATTAGAAAGAAAAATAAAAACAAGCCTAAGGAAAGGTGATTCAGGCTTTTGCAGGGAAAAGTGAGCTAGGAAGACAAAGATGAAATTGGAAAGAAAGGTGTTGCCAAGGAAACAGAGGCAATCAGTCACAGAATAAAACAAACAAACAACAAACAAAACAAAACAAAAAGGGACAAAGAGGGAGGCATGTGTGGGAGAAGGGACTTGAGTGGAAAAGGGAATATTTGTCCAAGATGCAGTATGCAAGATGCAGTCAGGGGACCAATTTATTCATTCATTCGAAAATATTTGCTGAGTGTCTACTATGTGCCAGACACTGTTCTAGGGTCTGAGGTAGGAAACAGTGGTAAAAACAAAAAACAAACAAACAAAAAAGAGATGTGAACAGGGACCACAAGCCTAAAGCTCTGCTCCCCTCGCCCACCCCTGCCACATCGTATAGGCACACAGATACCCAGACACACACACACACACACACACACACACACACACCTCAGCCTCCTCCAGGGCAGACTGCAGCTCCATCTTCTCGGCCTCCAGCTGCTTGCGGACCTTCTCCAGCTCGTGGATAGTTTTTCCACTGGAGCCCAACTGCTCCGTCAGATCGGAGATCTCCTCT
This sequence comes from Tolypeutes matacus, assembly GCA_026826555.1. Taxonomy (NCBI): domain Eukaryota; kingdom Metazoa; phylum Chordata; class Mammalia; order Cingulata; family Chlamyphoridae; genus Tolypeutes; species Tolypeutes matacus. The sequence continues at coordinate 6,688,974 of JAKSZT010054561.1, read as the reverse complement.
GTGGGAGGGGCATGGGGATTTGGTTGGGGGCTGCTGTGGTCCAGTGCAGGGGCTGGGGGCATGTCTCCATATGGGGACACTGCCACAGGCCCTTCCCAGCCTCTCTGACCCCAGCGCACCCTGAAGGTTCTTGTTCTCCCGCTTGAAGGTCTCCAGGTGCTCCAGCGACTCCTCATAGGCGTTCTTGAGCTTGAAGAGCTCGGTGCTGAGGGAGCGCGCCTCCTTCTGTGAAGACTCCAGCTCCGACTGCGACTCCTCGAACTTCTGCTTCCACTCGGCCAGGATCTGCCCAGGGAGGCGGCTCAGTGCGCGGCTCCAGGGGTTGCTCCAGGCCCTCACCTGGCTCAGCCCTCCTCACCCTCCCTGTGTCTCCAGCCCCCTCTCCCCGAAACTGAACACGGGGGGGGGGGGCTCACGCGGACTCTCCCCTCTCCCCTCGCTCTCCCCCCACCGCGGGGCCCACCTTGTCGAAGTTCCTCTGCTTCTTGTCCAGGGCTGCAGCGGCAGCGTTGGAGCGCTCCACGTCCACCATCAGGTCCTCGATCTCATTCTGCAGCCGGTGCTTGGTCTTCTCCAGCGACGAGCACTTGGCGTTGACGGCCTCCACGGCCTCCTCGGCGTCTTGCAGCCGCTGGGCCAGCTTCTTCCTGCCAGGAGGAGGGTGGGGAGAGGGTGGGAAGGATGGAAGGGTACGGATTTGGGATAAGGGGAAACAACACGAGCCTTATGGAAAACACTTCCCGAAATCCAGAAGAGTTGTTGGAGAAGCCTGAGGACAGGACCCTGGGGGCCAAGACCCAGGCAGGCAGAGGCTCTCCCTGGCAGGGCGTGAAGACTCTCAGCACCCAGGAGTGCCTTCTGGAGTGAAGATGGAGTGATGTCTGATCTGTGCTAGTGTCTAGGCTGCAGGATGGAGGAGGCAGGGGCTTCTGCAGACTGCACACCCCCCATCCACCATAGCGCCCTGCCCCAAGCGGGAGCACTCTGCCCTCAGACAAACCTTTTGTTCGTCTTATATTCGGATGAGAAACATAACGCGAGCAAAAAGCTTCCCTGAGAGGAGAAGGAGGTGGGGCTGGGGCAGGGTCTTCCCGTGTTGTCAAAAACTAGCTAAGCAGCCCTTGTGTCTACTGAGGAGAGGGCTGGGCTGAGTCCTGCCCACCACGGCACTCACTTGGCCTCCTCGAGCTCCTCGGTCCGCTGGATGGCGTCTGTCTCGTACTTGGTCCTCCACTGGGCCACCTCGGAGTTGGCCTTGGACAGGACGCGCTGCAGCTCGGCCTTGGCCTCCGTCTCCTCCTCGTACTGCTCCCGCAGCAGGTCGCAGTCGTGGCGGGCCGACTGTAGCGCGTGGGCCAGGGCGTTCTTCGCCTGGGGAGAGGCGGGCACCAGAGGGGGCTCAGCTTTCCTCATAAAGCAACCGGCCCTGGCTCATCTCCTCCCCCCAATCTCAACTTTCTCCCTGTGGCCCCACCTAGCTCCAAATCCCCAGTGGGCTTGGCGTGGCTTACTGAGTACTAGTAATAAGGAATGCTGACTGGGTCCTGCACTATTTACAAAATGCTTTGTGCCCATCGCTTCCAGGCTCCTCGTTGTAGCTGGGTTATTATGATCAACACCATTTTTAGGGGGGGACGGGGCGCTCAGAGATGTGTAGGTGATATCTTCAAGATCACAGAGCTATAAGGGGCAATTAGGTATTTGAGTCTTGGCCTTTCTTTTCTTTTCTTTTCTTTTTTTTTTTAAACTTATGTCCTTTTTTATGAGCTCAGCATGGTGTTTAAGGATAGGCTCTGGTTTGATTTCTTTCCCATTATCAGATTGTCTCCATTCCGTATCTGTGCCCAGCCAGGACCATAACACAACTCTGGAGATATGTGTTTATTTCCTCTCCCCCACCTCCCCTCCCTCCCTATCCCACTCTCTCAGCCTGTCTCCATGCCCTCCTCCCACCTTCCCCCACCCCTGCCCCAGGATGGCAGTAGAAGGGCAGAGGGCCTCAGCCTGGGGAATAGATTTAGGAGGCGTGTGATGGGGGTTGGGCTATTCTTTCTTCTGTGATTCTGGGAGAATAATGCTTAGACAGCAAGCCTATTCTGGGGGAAGGAAATGCTGTGGGTGCATGGCTGGTTGAGGTGCTCCTTGCCTGGCTGGGGGACCCGAATCCACACCTTACCTTCACCTCCTCCTCCAGCTGCCTCTTGAGGTCCTCCAGCTGCTGGGTGTAGGTGAGCTTGCCTCGGGTCAGCTGGGAGATCAGTGCCTCTTTCTCATCCAGCTGCCGGGACAGCTCACCTGGGGTGGCACCAAGGCACCCTCAGTTCTCAATCACTCCTCTCTACCTCCAACCCCTCCCCTAACCCTCAGGCCCTGTTCTCTGGAGAGACTGTGTGAGTGTGTGCATGTGTGTGCACATACATGTGTTCTTAAGAGCCTACCAAAGCCTAGGGTGACTCAGGAAGATGAGGGAGACTGAGGTGGGTCCTGTCGATCCCCAGCTCTAGGCTCACCATTCTCGGTTTGTAGCTTGGCCCGCTGGCTGGTGAGGTCATTGACAGAACGCTGGGTCTCCTCGGCCTTGCTGCGGTGTTCATTCATCTGGTCTTCCAGGGTCCGGCACATCTTCTCCAGGTTAGCCTGAGAGAGGAAGGAGGGTTATATGATCAATGCAGGGGAGATAAAAGAGGGATATAAGGGGTGCAAAGGAAAGAGAAAGGCAGAGAGAGGGCATGGAAGAAAGGAGGATATTGAAGAACCAGGTAGACAAAGGGAAGTGGGAAAATGACCCATCAAAGACAGAAGATGTGGACAGAATGTGGTGGTGGAGGGACCCACTGGAGGTAGGGAGAGGTGAGCGCTACCCACCTTGGCCTTGATGATCTGCTCCATGTTGGAGGTGACATCGTCTAGCTCCAGCTTGAACTCACTCTTCTCCTTCTCTAGCTTCTGCTTCACCCGCTGCAGGTTGTCGATCTGCTCGCCCAGCTCGGCCACGCTGTCGGCGTGCTTCTTGCGCAGGGCAGCGGCCGTGGCTTCATGCTGCAGCGTGGCCTCCTCCAGGTCCCGCCGCATTTTCTGGAACTCAGCCTCGCGCTTCTTGTTCATCTCGATCTGCACGGACGTGGCCCCACCGGCTTCTTCCAGCCGCTCGCTGATCTCCTCCAGCTCCCGGGACAGGTCTGAACGCAGCTTCTCCACCTTGGCCCGGGCAGTGCGCTCTGCCTCCAGCTCCTCCTCCAGCTCCTCAATGCGTGCCTGGACCCGGACACCAGGGGCTCAGACCCACCGCCCAGAAGCCTCCAGCAGATCCCCCACCCCAGGCCTCTAAATGACTCCTGGCTGGCCTGTCTGTAGCAGCAAGTCTGTTTCATTCTACCAGTGGAGAGATGGAAATAAAAGGATTTAGGGGAGATGGTTTGAATAGCAAACTTAGCCTTCCTTTAGGACAGAACATGATCTGTTCTCTTTATTAGACTCTTGAAACTCACTCTTCAAGAGGATAAAGAGACTTGTATTCTAGGGATATTTTTAACAGTTTAATGTAAAAAAATAATAAAAATTTAAAAATGAGAAATCCATGTTTGTCTGACCAGACAACTAAACACCCAATATCTTGTCTGCTTTAGAGGTAAGAACCAAAGTCACAGACCATCAGGGCTGGAAGGGACCCTAAAAGCTACCAAGTTACAGAGAGGACATGAAGACTAAGAGATCTGGAGTGGGCTGTCCTCAATCACCCTGCTAAAGCAGAGTTGAAACAGGAAGCCAGGATTCCTGTCCTCTAGATCTGTGACCTTTTCAGGGTCTCTTCCTATGTCATCGTTGGGTGGCCCAGCCCCTCTAGGGGATGCTCCATGGGAATACTGTGATAGCTCTGTCTCTTCCTTCGTGGACATATGGCAAGTTCTACAAGACTGAGGAGCATACACCCTGGAAGCAGGAGTCAGGAGAAACAGCCCAAGGACTCCAGTACCCACTTTGGGCACCCCAGACCTTACCTGAAGCTCTTTAAGCTTCTTCTGCAGTTGGATGCCCAGAGCCTGTTCATCCTCAATCCTCGCGTTGAGAGCGTTCAGCTCAAAGTCCTTCCTGTGTGAAGGGGAGGGGAGTAAGGCAAAGGAGACTGCTTGGGCTCTAGGAGGGCCCCACGTGTGGTTGGAAATGGTAATAAAACAAATGAAGAGCAGGATAGCCTCAAAAAACGGCTTCCAAGGGTAATGCAGGATTCCTGAACGTGTAATACCTGCTGAAGGATTGAAGTCCAGCAAGGAATGGGAAGATAACTTTAGGTGGAATGACAGGACTTGAGCTTTATGGGACTTTAGGAAAGTCCTTTACCCTCTTTGGTCCTTGTTTTTCATCTGCTGAAGGAGGGGGTTGGACTAGATCATTTCAAAGGTCCCTTTTGGCTCTGGTGGTCTTTACTTTTGTCAGTCTGCTACTTTGGGCAACTTGGTTAACCTTTCTGATTTCCTCTTTGGTAAAAATACCATCCTTAACAGGTATTTTGAGGATCAAATGGGATCATGTATTTATTCATCCATTCAACAAATTTTGTGCATCGGAAAATGTGAAGACTCCTGGACAAATGAAAGGCTGATGAGGATGTAGATGATGGTGATTCTTGGTGCCTTTCCAAGTACTGACCCTGAAGCACCATAACATTATTGATGATCAAAATATGTTCTGCAAGCTCACTGTTAACCTAGCCTGGGAAGTGGATCTATACATTTTGGAAAGATTTGCAATAAGAAATTGAACCACAGGTTAATCAGAAAAAGAAATGGCCCAGACTCTACCACTTCTTGAGCAGGAGGGTAGATCAGTTGCTCTGTGCCCCTCTGGGATCTCTTTGAAGAGCCTGAAAGGGGTTTTAGAGTGGAAATTTCCTCTGTGTCAAACAAGTGGTCTCCAAAGAGAGTTGACTGTAAAGACGGTAAGCTGTTATTTTCTATCCCTATGGAGTGCCCAACAGGAAGAAAGAGCCTGAGGGAATCAAAGTTAGACTCCTTGCCAGGGAGGACTGCCAGGGCCTAATATGTGTGTCTAAGAGAGGGGACCACTCTTCCTGGAGGCCTCTGACCACAGTTTAAGCATCCACTTATCTAGGCTGCCTGAGGTCTTTGCCGCTGAGGCTGGGTGTCTTGGGTCAGTTCGTACTGTCACAGGCAGAACAGTCTGCAGGGCTGGGGACAAGGGAAGGTGGCAGGGAGAGGAATATGGTACTTTTTAAGCCGCTCATCCAGCTGCTGCTTGTCATTCTCCAGGTCCATGATGCTCTCCTGGGTCAGCTTCAGGTCACCCTCCAGCTTCCGCTTTGCTCGCTCCAGGTCCATGCGTACCTTCTTCTCCTGTTCCAGGGATCCCTCCAGCTGATGGGGAGAAGGACCAGCCATAACCAGTGAGGCCAAGCATCCTGATTTGATTATTTTGTAGCCCTCTCATTCTAGGGGTTGGGGAATCCTAGCAGAGTCTTCTCCAGAGTTACTCCAAGGGTTACCAGGAGTGACTAGCATATAGGGGATATTTGGTAAATGTTTGATAAATGAATGGATGAATGACTATAGAATGAAACCCAAAAGCTACATTCATTCATTTAGCACCCTATGAGCACCTACTGGGTGCCAGGCTCTGTGCTAGGCACTGCAGATACAAAATTGAATAAACCCAAGTTTCTGCCTGAAGGGAGCTCATAGTCTTATGGTTGGGACAGCTATTGAAATAAATAATCATAATGCAGAATGATAAATGATTCAATAGAGATATTTCAAAGGACTTTCTGTGGGAACAATAATCACGCAGGGCCAGATCCTGCCTAAAATCTTAGGAGTCTAAAAATCTTGCTTGAGGAGCCTCACACAATCCCCAAAGAAATGAATCGCTTTCCCATAAGACAGTATTTTAAATCCTGTGGTGGTCGAAGGCAAGAGAAATATGGGCTTGAACATGAATACAAATAAGGAGGCCCCTCTCTACTATTGATCATATTAGTGGAGTTGAAATGAATATTCCAGAAGCAATCATTCTTCCTCTTTATTCCCTGACTCCCTTGTAGGCAGGTATCAGGAAAGAGAACATCCTACAGCCCTGTCCCCCCCCTCCGCCCCTGCCACACACACACACACACACAAATATCTGAGCACAGACCTGCATGATATATCAAGGCCCCATGACTCAATCTACTCACATCGTCCACTTGTTGCTCCAGCTTGACCTTAGCCTTGGTCAGGGTGTTGACTTTGTCCTCCTCAGCCTGAAGGTCATCCAGGGCCTGCTGATGAGCCTCTTGCAGGGCTTTTTTCTCCTTGGTCAGTTTGGCAATTATTTCATCCAGTCCAGCCATCTCCTCTGTCAGGTTCTTCACCTGCCGACCAAGAACCCCCATTCACATTAGGATCAAATGTCACCAGCCTGGAGACATCTGTGGGGACCTCCAAAGCCAAGGATGAGTGCTCTCAGGATCCCCTGAACAGCCTGACCTGGTTTAAGTTCAATGTGTTCTGGGAACCTGAAAAGACCTGGTCAGGAGCTGGAGAAAACTGCCCTCACCTTGTTCTCTGTTGCATGCTTCTCCTTCTCCACCTTGGCCAGAGTCAGCTCCAGGTCATCGATGTCCCTTTTGAGCTCTGAGCACTCATCCTCTAGCTTACGCTTCTTGGCAGTGAGCTCGGCATTCATCTCCTCCTCATCCTCCAGCCTCTCAGTCATCTCCTTCACTTTGGCCTCCAGCTGGATCTTGTTCTTGATCAACTGGTCGCAGCGCTCCTCTGCATCAGCCAGATTGTCTTGTTCCTGAGGGCAAGGCAGAGAGGAGAGGCTGTTTGGTGGCAGAGTCATCACCCAGCAGGTGGAGGGAGGGAGAGGCTCATTGCTTCCTATAGAAGGGGAGCTCCAGGATAGTCCCAGCTGAGAACAACCTCAGAAGGATGGAGAGGGGAAGGGTTTTAGGGCAACGTGGCTTGGGAGCAGTGGGGGAGAGGAGCAGAGAGGAAGGGAAGTAGAGGTCTTTTTATTTAACTCTCTTCCTCTGCTCTCCTCCACCCCAGGGAGGGAATTTAAATTTGCTGATGCCAAGCCCTTTACATATTTACAATCTAGCAAGATGGGCATCTTATTCTCTGCTTAGTGATGAGGAATTTGAGGCTGGTAGTTTGTCCAAGGCCACAAAAATATTAATTTGTGGATCCAGGTTGAACCCAGGTGTGAAGCTTGTACTTTTAATTTAAAAGTTAGTTCTTTCCCCCTTCTCTTTCTTCCTCTTGAGGGATCTCTTGGAAGTCTCTGGAAGTGTTGGCCCCAGAATCTTATGCTTATTAGAAGACAAAGATGATGAACCCCTGGGATGGGGGTGCAGGGGGTGTGGGAGATGTAGGCAGAGCAGGGTGGAAGAGCCAACAGTGGCCCTGGAGCCTTACCGCCTGCACTTGGAGCTGCAGGTCATTCTTCTCTTGCAGGAGGGACACCATCTTTTCCTCCAGCTCCTTACGGCGTGCCTCAGACTTCTCTAGCGCCTCTTTGAGGCGCCCGAACTCCTCCTTCATGGTGGCCATTTCCTTCTCTGTCTCTGCGCTCTTCAGCAGTGGCTTGATCTTGAAGTAGAGCTTCATCCATGGCCAGTTCTTGACGCCCATGAAAGCCCGAATGTTCCACTGGATGACCAGTAGGGAGTCTCTGCAGGAGCCCAAGGAGAGGAGTGGTAAGAGAGCCCTCCTGCCTCCTCCTTGTTCTGAAGCACTGACTCCTAGGTAATGCCCCCCTTTCCTTCCTCCATCCCATACTCTGACCCTGAGGTCCACTCTGTGTCCATGTGAGCCCCTCTTCGGTCTCTTTGAAGGCCCCATGAGCGCTTTCTCCTGCCATAGCCCCTGAACCAGGCTGGACCTCTGAAAGAACAGCCTTTTGAGATCACTTACCTGCGTTCCAGCAGCTTCTTGTACTCCATTCTGGCAAGCACACCACGGGACTGGGCCTGGATACGCGTGATGATGCGGCTCAACCTCTCGTCCCGCATCTCCTCCAGCAGCCCCAGCAGCCCAGCCTTGAAGAACACCTGCAGAGACCATGTGTGTTGGGCATGACTAGAAAGGGGTACAAGGGAAAAGAGGTGGTGGGAACTATTTTAGGAAGGTAGCATCCTAGGAAAGAATTGGAGGAAGGAAGTCAGTGGCAGCTGAAGCTGGGACTGGGGAGTGGGTGCTGGGTGTTCCACTGGGAGGAGTAGCACGTGGTTCAGAGATTTTCCTAAGATGGTTAGTAAAAGGAAAGGAGTCATGAGGTGAGGAATCAAAGCACAAGAGATGTCTTTCTTTAATTTGTTTTCTTTCTTTCCTCACCTTGGTGTGGCCGAACTTGTACTGGTTGTGGTCGATGTCCAGGGAGCCCAGCAGCTTCTCTGCCCCTTTCCTGCTGTCAATGAACTGCCCCTCAGGGATGGCCGCTGGGTTCAAGATACGATACCTGGGGGAAATGGAAGGAAGTGCCCGGAGTCACCCTTGTTCTGCACTGATCTGCTCCAACCAAAGAATTCCAGGAGCTACCTGCAGACCCCTTGTCCTACCAAGGCTGGAGGGTCCCATGCCTACCTCTGCCGGAAGTCACCATAGAGGATGCGGTTGGGGAAGCCCTTCCTGCAGATGCGGATGCCCTCCAGCACGCCGTTGCAGCGCAGCTGGTGCATGACCAGGGGGTTGTCCATCACCCCTGCAGCAGGAGGGAAGGGGAGACGTGTGTGAAAAGCTGGGCAATGACACGGGGACAGCACTAGACTAAGAGTCAAAAGCTCTGGGCTGCGATCCTGGCTCCACCACTTATAGCCTGTATCCTTAGCAAGTAGTTAATAATAATCCTCTATTTGTCTCATTTTTTTTTTTTTCTGGCTGTACTTTTAAGAGTAACCAAAAGATTTCTACTTTCCTGGTTTTATAGGCTTTAACTTATTATCATGGGCAGTAGCCAGGACAGATAGATCCAGTGTTCTAGATGAATGAACTAAGGGACTTGAGAGGTTAAGGGACTTGACCAAGGTAACTCAGCTGATCAAAACCAGAACCAGGCCTTGAACCCAGTCCCCTGAGTCTCTGTTTACTAACCAGTAAAACAAAGGTAACAATTCTTGCCCTATACATCTCACTGGGGCTGTAAGGCACTAATGAGGTAATGTCCATCAAAGAGCCTTACACATTACCCTGAGATACCCATTAAAGTGTAAGGTAGCACTGGGGGAGGGGAGCCTGAGAGACCGCCTAGGGGGTGGGAGAAGAAGAACATGATTTGGAAAACACTGTGGAGATAGATCAGGAGATGATCAGGAGATGGGGCATGTCCAGCAGTCGGCTGGGACCAGTTCTAAGGCTCACCTGGAGACTTTGTCTCATTGGGGATGATGCATCGCACAAAGTGGGGATGGGTGGAACGCAAGTTAGTCATCAGCTTGTTCAGATTTTCCTGTGGCCAAAGAAATAAGAAGGGAAAGTGAAGAAAGTGAAAGTAAAGCTGGGGAGGGAGAGGAGAGGACAGAGAGAAAGTAAAGGTGGAAAGGATGCAGGGAGAGCAGGGAGGATGGAGAGGAAGGAGAGCAGGAGAATAAAGGAATGCTGAAGAAAGTGATGGCTGAGGAGAGAGGGGATGGAAGGCAGAAGATGAAGGGAAGAGAAGAGTAGAACAAAGTGGAAAAGATCAAGAATGGAGGAGACAGGGGAAGCGGCTGTGGCTCAATCAGTAGGGCTCCCGTTTACCATATGGGAGGCCCCGGGTTCGGTTCCCAGGGCCTCCTGGTGAAGGCAAAGCCCGCCCGCACGGCGTGGTTAGCTGACCCAGCGAGCATAAGCAGCAAGGGGGGGATAAATGAATAAATAAATAAAATCTTTAAAAAAAAAAAAAAAAAAAAAGAATGGAGGAGACAGGACTAGGCAGTGGAGGGAGTCAGGGCATGAACAGGGCAGGGTGAGTATTTGGGGAGCAGGGTGGGTGTGGATCCATGCTAGGCTGGGACCAGAGCCACACACTCACTCTGTGCAGAGCTGACACAGTCTGAAAGGATGAGCCTTTCTTGGCCTTGCCTTTGCTCTTATCAACAGCTGTGGGAGGGAGAGGCCAGAAAAGGAGAAAAAAAGAGAATGAAAAATCACAGCCTCTTCGGCATTTGGCATCCACCTAATTCCATCTCACTGAGTCTGTAAACCTTGGGGCACAACCTGACATGGAGGTGGTGGGGTGTAGCAATTGACCTGAGGCAGAAACTCTACTTCCTGGTCCCCCAGGGCCACCAGTCTCTACTTACGTGCATCAGCCCCAGCATAGTTGGCAAACAGATTGCTAAGCAGCTTGAGAGAGGACTTCTGGTACAAGCCCACCACGGTCTCGTTGAGTGGGTCTTTGTTCTTCTGTAGCCAGCCCAGGATGTTGTAGTCCACGGTGCCGGCATAGTGGATCAGGGAGAAGTGGGCTTCCGGCTTCCCCTTGATATTGCGCGGCTTCTGGAAGTTGTTGGACTTGCCCAGGTGGTTGTCGTACAGCTTGGCTTTGAAGGTCATGTCGGTGGCCTTGGGGAACATGCACTCCTCCTCCAGGATGGACATGATGCCCATGGGCTGAGGAGAGAGGAGAGAGCATCAGTGATCATGTTCACATGGATGGAGATAGATTCTGCTCCAGGGTCAATATTTGCTCAAAGAGATGTTCCTTTGGGTTGTCTACTGACTGGCACCTGTCCAACACTTCTCAAGGTGGAAGACTTTGATGATAGAGGGATCTCTGTGAAAGTGTGGGAATGTGGTTACTATACTGCTTTACACACCACTCTATCACAAAGAACCAGAAAGATTGGGGTTGAGAATAGGTAGATTCCTATGTTCCCCCACACGTCTCCCAAATGTCCTTGATCCCCACAAGGGATAAAGACTATTATTTTGTCTGGAGCATTCATGTGGGTGTCGGCAGAGAGCTCAAGTGGTGAGGCCAAGGCAGCACCTTCTCGATGAGGTCGATGCAGGCCTGCAGGTCCATGCCAAAGTCGATGAACTCCCACTCGATGCCCTCCTTCTTGTACTCCTCCTGCTCCAGCACGAACATGTGGTGGTTGAAGAACTGCTGCAGCTTCTCGTTGGTGAAGTTGATGCAGAGCTGCTCAAAGCTGTTGAACTGCAGGAGGAGTGAGGGGTGGGAGCAGGTCAGGCAAACAGGTGGCTGGGTGGCCGAGGGGTGAGGCTGGTACCTTCCCATCTCAGGCCAGGGAAGGGAGAGCCGCCCTGACATCAGGGGGACAACTGCCTCCACCCCTGCTGAATCCACACCACCTTTCCCAGAGCCTGGCCCATGGCTGGCACAAAGTGTTTGTCAATTGTGTGCATGTGTGAGTTATGTTCTCCCTGTGCCCAGGGCTCCCCTGACTCACATCGAAGATCTCGAAGCCAGCGATGTCCAGGACGCCTATGAAGTACTGGCGTGGCTGCTTGGTCTCCAGGGTGGCATTGATCCGCGTCACCATCCAGTTGAACATCTTCTCGTACACTGCCTTGGCCAGTGCCCCAGTGGCATACGCCACCTGGAAAGTAGGGGAGAGACCCAGAGGAACAGGGTTGTTGGAAAGAGTGTTCCTAAGTTCCCAACCCACCATGCCAGCCTCTTCTCCAATTTATCTTCTGAAAAAAGACACACCTGCTGGACATTCTGCCCCTTGGTGACATACTCATTGCCCACTTTCACCCGAGGGTGGCACAGCCCCTTGAGCAGGTCGGCTGAGTTCAGCCCCATGAGGTAGGCAGACTTGTCGGCCTCTGGAAGGAAAGGGTAGGTTGCAAATTTGGTAGAGGGATGACTTCTTTCCAGATGTGGCCCTTGGTGACTTTACAGCTGTCCCCAGTGTCCTTGCCTCCCACCTTCAGTGCCGTCTGGCTCTGCCTGCTCCTCCCGCTGCTTCTGTTTGAACTTCATGTTTCCAAAGTGCATGATGGCACCCGTCAGCTTGTAAATGGAGTTCTTCTCCTCTGAAGTGAAGCCCAGTACGTCAAAGGCATTCTGTAGGGAGATCCCATTTTGGTGGTTCCCAGAAAAAACAAGTATGGCAGGTAAATAAGATCCCTTGTAAGTTATATAGAGAACTTGTCTCCTTAATCCTTGTAGGTTCTGAGACCCCCAGGCCCAGTGGGGACACAAAACAAAGATGGAAGGGCACAAGAGCAGGATGGAGTGCAAATGCCTCAGCTCTGCCATCAGTGGTCACAGCCATTTCCTGGGGCTGCTCCAGGTTACCCACCTATGGTTGCTGCTGTTCCCTCTTTTCCAGACCCTGTGCTTGCTTTCCATACCTGTCTATTTCTCTGTTCTTTACCCAACAGCCTGTCCCAGCCCCATGGTATCCACATGACCCTTCTTCCACCCCCACCTCCACCCACCCTGATGTGATTGCTTTATTTCTTGGCTTGTCCACCTGTGTAGGATTCTGAGCCCCCTCTAGCTTGACTGCATGCCAAATCCTGGTCAGCCCATACCCCAGCACACTCTGGTCAGAGGGCACAAGCTGTGTGTCTCAGAAAAGGCCACATCATTTTGAACAGATGCCAGTGTCTTAGTTCTGCTCCTGGGAAGTGAGCAGGCCCCATTTTTCCCTCACTGCCAATTCCCCCACCCCTGGCTGGGTCCTCACCCACACTTACATCAGTGGCCATGAGCTCCTCAGCATCATCAATCGAGGCCACAGTGGTCTCTCCTTGGGAGATGAATGAGTAATCATAGGGGTTGTTGGTGATCAGCAGCATGTCTGGGGCGAGAAGACATGGTTAGGATGGGACACAAGTCCCTATCTTTCATGGGGGCTGCCTGCCACAGCACATGGTCCACGGGAGAGCACTTGGCAGGGCTGGACATGGCCCTACCTCCCACAGAACCGAGTCCAGAAGTGCCATAAAACCCAGGGCATATCCTGGAGCCTTGCCACCAACCATAGACCACAGTTCACACTGTAGACCACACTCTCTCCCACTCAGTTATGAGTGGTGTGTGCTGATTTAAAATGGCCTGCATCCATTGCCACAACAGTACTCAGGACAACCTCCAACTCCCAAAGAAGCCCCTGTATTTCAACTGCTCATCCCCTCCCTACCCAAAAACTGTCAAGTGGCCACTGGCTCCACCTCATTGTTATAATTTCTTGCATTGCAAGAATCACCATATGTGAGCAAGAGAATACCATCAAGTCCACTCTAGTCCATAGTTCTTCCCCTAATCCAGAGGCGACTGGGACGTTGGATGTGGTGGGAGGTGTGGGAGGTGGGCAACATGGGAATCCCAGTAGGTTCCGTGTAATATTTTAGGTAATCTAAGCACCTCTTAAAATATATGTATATATATATATATAAATAACATTTTTGTAAGCAAATACACATATATGCATATATATTTACATATCATTTTGCAAATGTTTGTATGTATTGTGAGAATTTTGATTTTTACCCATAATAAAAAAATAAATTAAAAAAAAAAAAAAAAAAACCCAGGGCATGTTAACAGAAGCCAGCCACAAGCAGAGGAGACCAGGTTGCCATGGAGATAGTTGATCTAGGTGGTTCTGACTCACCCAAAAGCTCAGGCTTTTTGTTAGACAAGATTTGGTAGAAAATATGGTAATCTCTCTCTGCTTTCAGCTGGAAAATTACTCTGGATTTTTCCAGAAGGTCTGTGAACAAGAGGGTAGAAAAAGGAGGAGAAAGAAAGGATTAGGTACAAGGAAATAGAGGAAATTGAATGATAAATTAAGCAAATAAATGTAAAGGGAGAAGAGGAAGAGACAAAAAGCCTCATACATAAGCACTGAGATCATGAGTGGAGATGGAGACAGACACAGAGAAAGGTCCCAGGGAAAGACACAGAGACATGCAGAGACGGAGATGGAGACTCGGAGGAAGTCTCAAAGAGAAACAAATATACAGACTGAAGAGACTCACACACAAATAGAGACAGAGACAGAAAGAGAAGCAGAGAGACAGAAGGATGGTGAGACAGAGAGGTTGAGACCGAGACAGTCTAGAAGGAGAGTGAGCTTAGGCAGCACCTAGCAGGCCCACGGCACTCACAGGTCTCTATGTCTGCAGATGCTAACTTTCCGGTCGCCCCAAAATGGATTCGAATGAATTTCCCCTAGAGAGTTGGAGGAGGGTGGTGATGAGTTGCACAGGGGACGGCCCATATTTGAGGCCATCCCTCAAGCAGCCCAAGTCCCAAACCCAAGGTCAAGGACACTCACAAAACGGGAGGAGTTGTCGTTCCTGACGGTCTTGGCGTTGCCAAAGGCCTCCAGGGCAGGGTTGGCCTGGATGATCTGGTCCTCCAGGGTGCCCTGCACGGGTCAGGAAGGTGAGGTAGTTGAGAGGCCCTCCACCTCCCTTTCTGCAGGGCAGATCCTGGGAGGATGACAGGCCTACCTTGCCTGGGTTCTGGTCTTTCTTGCTGCGGTCCCCAATGGCGGCAATGACAGCAAAGTACTGGATGACCCTCTTGGTGTTGACTGTCTTCCCTGCCCCGGATTCTCCGCTGTGAAGACAGCCATGGGCTCATTAGGCAGTGAGCAAACACTGCTTGAAACCAACAGCCTCATATTGGGAAAGAATGCCAGGTCCTTCCTGAGAGTGGGAGATGAAGCAGGAAGCTGCCAGGTAACATGGCACACAGCTGCCTCCAGACCTGCATAGGGTCGGGGGAGTGACCTGGAAAGGTGCTGTGAGCAGGCGCTGGCTTTGGGCATGTGGAACCTGTGTTTGGCTGGGCAAGATCAATTGGAGGAGCTGGACCTGGGGTGTTTGGGAAAAGAATGGGGTGGGGCTAGAAGGCTGGGAAAGGTTTCTGAAGGGAAAGGAAATGAAGAGGTGAAGAAGACATGGTGGGGAAGTGGCTGTGGCTCAATCAGTAGGGCTCCTGTTTACCATATGGGAGGCCCCGGGTTCGGTTCCCGGGGCCTCCTGGTGAAGGCAAGCCCACCCGCATGGCGTGATTAGCTGACCCAGCGAGCACAAGCAGCAAGGGAGGGATAAATGAATAAATAAATAAAATCTTAAAAAAAAAAAAAGAAGACATGGTGATGCAGGGTTATGGATAGATGAATGATTTGGAGGAGGGTAGGAGAAGGAGATGGGAGAGGAAAAGAAGAGGGGTGGAAAGCAGAAAGGAAGAGGGAGAATAAAGAGAAGGGTAAAGGTAAAGGTCAGAGAAGGAGAAGATGGGTATGAGCATGGGAGCAGGACTGTAGGTCCATGCATGGGGCGCTGGGTTGGGGAGATCCTGGAAGGGAACAGGGCATCATGGAGCCACACTCACGTGATCAGGATGGACTGGTTTTCCCTGTCTGTGGGGAGAAAATGGAGAGGAAAAGTCAGGAACAGTCCAGGATGTGCCCATCTGGCTTCTCCCCACCCCCTCCCTCCCTCTCCCTAGGCATCTCCCAGTTTCCTTAGTCCCTCCAGGAAGAAGGGAGCAAGTGTGTGAGTTCCCTCCAGGGGGGCCTTTTCAGGAAGGCCCTTCCTGTGGGGTCTCTCATCCATCAGCATGTACTGACCCGTCAGCATGTACTGGTAGGCGTTGTCGGAGATGGAGAAGATGTGGGGCGGGGCCTCACTCCTCTTCTTGCCCCGGTAGGCAGCCACCACCTCGGCGTTGTACACCGGCAGCCACTTGTAGGGGTTGACGGTGACGCAGAAGAGGCCTGAGTAGGTCTGGGGGTAGAAAAGAAGGAGTGAGTTTCTAGTGATGAAGGGGGAGGCATGGCGGTTTTCAGAGTTAGAAGAAGAAGAGAAAGGGCCATCTCAAAATGCATTAAATCTGAGCAATCCCAGCCCCCAGAGGATCAGCGTGGAATTAAGGTTGTCAAAAATAGGGTGAGAGGGCCATACTGCCTGGAACAGAGAACAGAAACTCTTGGCTCCAGGAAGTGAGGTGGAAACATGTGGACCAGGAAGCTACTACATTCAGTGGGACATGCTAGGTACTGGCACTCACATAGATCATCCAGGAGGCGTAACGCTCCTTGAGGTTGTAGAGCACGGCGGGCTCATGCAGGAAGGTCAGCATGGCCATGTCCTCGATCTTGTCAAACTTGGGCGGGTTCTGCTGCATCACCTGGTCCTCCTTCACGGTCACCGTCTGCAACAGCCCACACCGGCCGTGCTATCAGCCCAGGCTGTCCACCCTTCACCTTTCCCTGCTCTCAACAGGGCTCAGAGTTGAGGATTTCTTAGGGATAGGAGTTGGGAGAGTGACAGGCCAACGGTGTTGGAGAGGAGGAATCAGGGTCTCACAGAGAAGGTAGATTGAGTCTTGGGAATGAGAAGAGCTGTTCATAGGGTTTGGATGCCTACCCAAAAGAAAGGAGAATCCTGGTTGCACCCCTTGCACCCCAGCCCTGTTACCCACTTTGCCATGCTCGGTCTCGGCAGTGATTTTGCCACCCTCTCGAGACAATATCTTGGCCTTGACGAACTCCTCTTTGTCATCAGGCACGAAGACATCCTTCTTGAGGTCAAAAGGTCTGGTCTGGGCTTCCAGCCGCTCCTTCTCTGACTTGCGCAGGTAGGGGGCAGCAGCCCCAAATGCTGACATCTCCGCATCCCCCATGACTGAGCCTGGAGGGGCAGGAGAATAAACTGGCGGCCCTCCAGTGTGCCTACTCTCTTCTTTCCCTCCATGGACTCCCCTTCAGTGGAAGCCCCACAATCTAGCACAATGTTCAGGAGTCAGGAGGGGTCACCGTCGTGCCCCTAACCAGAAGAATGGTCTAGCAAGCCTGTCAGGGTGGAAGGGGCAGCTAACTGTTGTTCAGGCTGAGGTTCCCCCAGGGAGGGAAGAGTGCCCTGGGCTTCTCCTGGGAGCAGGAATCTGACCCTCATCTGTCCCTGGCTCCCTTCATTAGTCATAGGTAAGGACCTCCTGGCAACCGAAATAATCTCCCCAAGCAGACCAGGAACTAGAGATTCATTGCCTGGCTCTAGGGCTGTGAGGCCCAATCTCCCAGATCCTCCCATACTCTATCTTCAGCTCTTCTTACCTTGGCTTCTCAAATGTGTCTACAGATGAGGAAACGGGCCAAGGGTTTCAAGGACCTGGACAGAGGGAAGACAGGGTCAGGGTAGGCTATAGCCCCATCAGGGCAGGGCCATCTCCTTGCTTCTTCCAGCTCTGCCCTCCAGCAACCCCCTTCTCCCTCCAGCCCTAAACGGTTGGAATTGGTGGTCGCCTTCTCTGGCTGTATCCTCTTTCTTGCTTTTGAAACACTATTCTCTGCCCCGCCCCCACCCCCGCCCAGTACTAGATCTAATTATATCTTGATGTCAACTTCATTCTGAAGTCTAAATTCCCTTCACTTCTGGGAGACCATCCCACCCCCGCTTATCCCCACCTAGTGAAACTCTTCCTTTGAGCTACCCAAGAAACAACTAATGGTCACATTTGTTCAGTGCTTTCCAGGCTACAGTGCACTCTTACGCACTCTCTCTCACTGAATCCTCACCCCATTCTATAGATGAGGCCATTAAGGTCAAGCAGCCTGTTTGCCTAGGAACCCAGGATGAAACATGGTAGAGCCAGGACAAGATCCAAGGCTCATGACTGCAAAGCCAGTTCACTTCCGCCATGTCCCCATTTTATTGTCAGATTTTTATGACATTCTCAGAGACACTGTGGGCATACTCTCAGAGACACACCCACTGCACAGGCACTTGCCCCACATCCTCTCATGACCACACATACCCGCTACTCATGCCCGCAGCCCACACAAAGGCATACTGATGCCTCACACACTGATATCTCAATGCACATACATCCCTCCTAGGGTGCCACATGCCTCAAAACCAGACGTGCACTTTTACTATGAGTAGGCCATAAGTAGACTCATGCTGGTGTATATCCTCAAGGATACAAAGACCTGGGACACCCACACCCACATGTGGGTGAGCTCCTTTTGCAGGAGCACACACACGGTAACTTTCACACCCCCATGTGCACATACAAGGACCTCCACTGGCACACGCATGGATATTTATACATTCCAGATCTTCACAGAACTGGCATTTACACACATACACTTCCTGGACAATCCTACTCTGCCATTCTCTTTCCCCTCTGCCCAAAACATGATCATAACCCCCTGTGCCCCCTCTTGGTATCTCTGATCTTAGCAGTGAGCCCTGATGCTTACATGCAGGTCCTGTCCCTCGCATCCAGCACACGCCTGCTGCACACACTCCTCTTACACAGCCTGGCCCTTTACGCTCAGACAGACATCTTCTGCTGTAACACATGAGTATCCACATTCCTGGGGCACGCATGTGCATATTCGGGCCTGCACACGTGTGCTGGATGAGCAGACCTTGCCCTCTGCATGAATCCCTGGATGAAGCCTGCTGTGTCCTAGAGGCACCCCTTCCTAAACCTGGTGCCTCCTCATCCCAGAGGAAGGTCTTTGCTACCCGCTCCTACCTGAGAGCAGCAAGGAAAGAGACACAGAGGGCAGGAGAGAAGGCTGTGGGGCCAGACCTGGTCTCAGGGGCTGTATATATGGGGCAGGAGGGCGCCCCCACCCCCACCTGCACCCAGTCCCTAGCCGGATTTAGAAAGGGCTGTTGTCACTAGAAGCATTTCCCCCTGGCTCTCCCCCCTTCCCAAACGGTGCTCCCCCTCCCCCTTCCCCGCTAGGAAACAATTGGAAGTGGTCGTCATTGTTCTGGCATGGAGTATGCAGGGTCTGAGTTCCAGGGGGCGGGGTGGCTCAAAGTGCATCAGAAATATCTCCCAGGCCAGGCCTCACATTCCACAGCCGGCAGCAGAGGGAACTGACCACCAGCAACTCAGACAGGCAGGGCCCCGGCCCTCCAGCAGGGTTCTCCCACCCCCTGTCGCTGTGGCCCCTTGGGCCCCCGCCCTCACTGCTGGCCTGGCCCCACTTCCCCAGTAGCCTCCCTGCTCCCCTGCTCTGGGTCCTGCAGCCAACTGTGAGATGGGAAGGGTCTAGTTGTCAGCGGCAGAGCGGGGCAGGGCAGAGTTGTGGCACAGCCCAGTGGTGGGGGGCTAGATTGGGGCAGCTGGAAGGAGGTTCCCAGCCAAGAGGCGAGAACTGTGACTAGGGAGCATAGAGCTGGGGACTCTGGCTTTGGCAGTGATCTTCTTGGACGAGCCAGGCGGTGTTCTGAGGTCACCGAGCCTTAGAGCCAGACCGGCCTTAGTGATCGGTCCAACCCCATCATTTTATGGAGAGGGGAAATGCCTTGCTTGAAGTCATATGGCTAGTCAGGGCAGCAAGATTCAAGGAGGGAAACTTCAACAGGCAGAAATGGAGAACTGGCCTGTGGAAGGAGGCCAGGGAAGGAAGGCAGGGATTCTAGGGAGGTGAGGACCCACTGTGTGTGGAGGGTAGCACCCAGTTGCCCAGTGGGAGCCCCAGTTTGGAGCCATTTCTGGAGCCCTGCCCTGCCGGTACTAGCAGCCCTAGCCCAGGCTCTCTGAGCTGTAGATAACACGGCTGCCCTGAGCGAGAGGGAACCCCTCACCAAGACAGCTGTTGCCCAGCCCCCCTGCTCCCTGATGTTCTGCGGCACAACCTCTGCCCACACCAGGCTGAGACTGGCATTCCGGCAAGTGGGGCAGAAGGATAGGAACAGTTTCCTCCTTTCCTCCAGCCCTTAAGAGCAGCCACACAGGAGGTGAGAAAAAGGAGCTGGGGCTCAGCCTTTGAGCGCAGAACACAGCTGATGCTGTGCTCTCCCAGCAGCGGTCTGTGCAAGGTGGTTTGCAGGGGGGGTTTGAAGTCCTCCCTCCCTTCCCAAGCATAGCTCTTCCGCGCATGCAGATTAATCCATCTGATTAGTTGTCAGTTTGGAAGCAGAGAGGCAGGCCTGGGGAGTGGGGTACAGAGCAGGTACATTTTGGAGGAGGGACACAGCAGGGAAAGTCAAATCCAGGTGGGGCCTGGATCAGCGGGGACTGCTTGGTAACCAAGGTGCGGTCTGAGGACACTCAGCAGCTGGGTGGGGGGACAACAAGGAGCACAGGTTGCAGCCTGATGCGACTGCAGCTGGGTGGTGCTGAGGTACACAACTGCTGAGGTGGTGCCCGCGGGCCCTACCGCTGGTATGCCCAGCAGAGCACACCGTGATGGTCCTGAGGAGGCAGGCCCACCGGTAGGGACCTCAGGGATTGGCGATGACAGGGTTAAAAATCTTTTCTTCCACTTCTTCCAGCTTTCCAAGCAAGGGCCTGCTGTCCCTCTCTGATTACCCAGGGCTTGGGCTCAGAGGCAGGCAGCTGAGATGCACAAAGGACACGGGTGGCCCATCTCAAAGCTGGTGTCCTCACCACTGGCCAGCCTCCGTGGTTGTGGAGTTCGGAAGCCTTTCTCTGCTCAGCAGGATCAATCACACTGTTTTTCCCTCTTTTTGGGGTCAGGGGTATTGGTCCCCTGGTGTCCTGGTGTTACTGTTCTCCACACCCTGTTGTGGGATAGAACCCACCTCCCTGTCTCTAAGCTCGCTGCCTTGTATGTTGGAAGGTCTGGTGTCCTTAAAGATTCCCCAGTCATCCCTCAGCCCCTCCAGCATCTGCCTTGGCTGCATCACGATTCTCTTCCTTCCGCCCACTGCTGTCTGAAGATGGAGCAGCTTTGCTGATTTGTTCATTCAACAAGTACCGACGGAGCACCTACTATGTGCCAGGCATTGTTCTAGTCAATGAGGATATCGTGACCAAAAGAAAGGGCCCTCTCCAGGGTAGCTCTATTCTACTTTTTACAGAAGTGAAATTCAGGGCTATGTGTATAGCCAGAGGCTCTGTACACATCCGCATTGCCAGTGGGAAGAACTTGAGAGTGAGGGGCCAGGGGTGGGCTGGGGTGGGGGCTGTCCAGAGTGCACTACAGAGTGAGAGCAGACAAGACAAAGGAGGGCAGAGTATGTTATAAATAAAAAGAGGCCGGTGGAGGTGGAGGGAGGGCAGCTTCACCAAGGTAGACCAAATAAGGCCTGGAGTGGAAGGAAGGTGATCTGTCACCCCTCCTGTCCCCTGGCATTGTGCCTGCTTTGTCTGGACTCTGTCATCACCCTGATCAAGTGTCAGGCCCAAACAGGAGCCATTTGCTGTGAACATGCCAGAGGAAAGTCAGAGGAAAAGTTGCTAAAATTACTACCAGGGATGGTGGGGGGGCCACCGGGATAAATTAGAAGAGCTCTTAGCACAGAGAGATCAGAAACCCAAAAGGAAGGGACAGAAGTGAGACAAAAAGGGCCAGGAGACGTGACCCAGGAAAAGGTCTGAAGTGCCAGTTGTTTGCACACATGGGTGGGGAGACCCACCCAGAAGTGGAGACAGAACTCTCCCACCCACCTGCCCCTAGAATCCCTGACCTTGGGGGGACCCCTACCCTGGCTCCACACGAGCCTGGGATTAAAGTGCTGAGCTTTGTGTCTGTCTCAGGTTTCCCTTTACAAACAGCTGCTCCTTTTTGTCATTCTTTTGTGTTCCCTCTGGCTCTACAGTTTATTGTACCTCTGCACCCCCCACCCTTTACCCCACAGTCTCGGCTTTCTGATAGATGGTGGACAACTGGAAAGAGGAAAGGGGAGGAGGACAGAGTATGAGGTTTGCCCCGTTTAGGTTTGGGCTGGTTTGGGAAGGTAGATCTTGCTGTTAACGATTGTTTGGTGTGGAACAACTCACCCAAAGGGAGGCTTTGTGGGGAGTGGCCAGTCTGGATTCCAGGGCTGGAGGCCTCAGGGACATGGGAGGGGCAGCCCAGTGAGAATAGGCTCTAGAGTCAGTCATAAAGATCCACTCGAAACCCAGATCCTCCACTTTCTAGCTGCATGGTCTAGGCCAGTCATGGAACCTCTCCGAGTCAGCTTAGTCATTTATAACATGGAGATAGTCCCATTTCTTTTTCAGAGTCATCAGAGGTAGCATGGGTAAAGGGTCTAGCACAGTGCCAGACACGTAGTAGGTTCTCACTTTTTATCATTAGGAACACAGACTCCAGGAGCCAGACTGCAGACAGGCAGGGCCAGTTCTTTGCCTGCTCTGCGCCCCACTCCGCCACCTCCCCCAGCCCCAAGTCAACTTGGTTTAAGGGATAGTCTGAGCCAGGGTGGACCAGGGCCTCCAGCAGCCTATGGCTACTCTTGGAAACATCATGACCTGGGAGGCCAAGGTCCCCAGGCTGTTCTTGACTCAATCCAGACCCACATTCCAGCCCTGAGGCTAGGAGACGGTGTCCTAACTGCTGCCCACTGAACTTGCCCTTATGACAGGCTAAGGTGCTAAGCTGAGGCCCATGAGGAATTGGTCCAGGCCAAGTAGAGCCATCAGCCAAGGGCACCTGATGGGAACAGAGGTGGAAGTTGTTTGGTCATCAGAGCCAAGTAACAGCTACTTTTCTTTTTTTTTTTTTTTGCATCCTGATCTGAAGATCTTAGGGATTCTGGGCACATGGGGCTGCCTGCTGACTGGTAGAGGCCCTAGGGTCTGGGAGTTGGGGTGCAGAGGGGAGGCAGACTGAGCCGGAGTTCTTGAGAGACAGGCAAAAACCAGCCCTGGGCTGAGCAGTGTTATTTTAGCCGTCTCAACCACCCCTTGCATAGGAGCTAAACTGATTAGGATGCAAAAAGGCTGGAAAACTCTGGAAGGAGAATGGTCTAGGTACTGTGATGTGAAAAACCGGAATAAACAAACTGAATAGTACACTGAGAAACAGCATGCATGGGTTACCTGCTGAATGTTTGGGGTTTAGACCCAGAACCCTGCACTCTGCTCTCAGTTGGGCTCCACTTAGGGACCCACTATAGACCCCTGCTCCACCTGAGGATCTCTGCTCTGTTCCTGGCCTCCTTGGGGCAGGATCCTGTGGCTGCCAGTCCTGGATAAACACAGAGCATGCAGAGTCCACAGGATCTGCTAGGAATGGAGATTAATTGCTCCGTGAAGGCCTAAGAGGCTGGGTAATCAGCAGCCGCCTTCCCAAGGAGAGAGGAGATTCTATATTTCATTTCTCTTGCCAGAGGTCCCCCTCTCTTAAGCAGGCCTCCTTGGAACCACTGCCTGTTTCCACACCTTCTACCCCCCTTCCCATAAATGCAGGTGAATACACACAAACACACATACTACATGCATATAAAAATATATGCATATGCATACATCTCTGAACACACACACGACACAGTCTGAGCTACCTTCCACAGCCAGTTTTAAGAGAGCCTTGATATTTGATGAGCTCACTAGGAGAGTCTCTCTCCCAGCTTCCAGCCCAGCTCAGCCTATCTCATTCTCCTTTTACCCCCTAGCTGGGTCCCAGTCAGTCAGACCTGGCCAGTCAGATGCCTTAGTGTGACCCCCTGCTGTATACCCAGCTCCACGGACAGCACGTGGAGGGTCACATGGCCTCTGACTTACCAGCACTACCATCTGCTGGGGCAGTAGGTGGAACAGAGTGGAAACAAAGGAAGAATGGTTCGGGGCTAAATGGTGTGTCCAGATCTGGAACAACTAAAAGGAAGAGAAGCTCTTGCTCAGTGTGGGCTGGAATAGTTGAAGTTTTCAAGGTGGGGGACATACAACTGGGGCTTAAAGGAAAGGTAGGGCCTTGAGAAGTCATGGAAATTGAGACGTGTTCTAGGTGGTGAGAGTTCGTGACTGAAGGCATGGTAGGGGAATGGTGCAGTGAGTAAAGTCACAAAGGACATATGCCTTGTCAGATTATGGGGAGTCTGAAGATATAAGGTGGGAGGAAAAAGAGGTGGGGCCACACTGTAGAGGAGAAAGGAAAGGGCTATACGTGTATGACATCCCTACCAGTGCCAGGCACAATGCATGGTGTCTTACATACATTATCTCACTAATGTTCACATTTGCCTGTCAATTAAATTGTATTTTATGGATGAGTAATGGGTTTTGGAGAGACTAAGAAGTTTGCTCAAGGTCAAACAGCAAGTGTTGTCCTGGGATTCGAACCCGGGTGCATCTTGCTCCAAAATGCTTTCTAGTGATTCTGCCATGTTTCCCAGACAAGCAAATGGGACAATATCCTGAGGCCATGAAGAATAATTAAAAGCTTTAGAACAGGGGCATGTCATTGAAATGTCATGAAGACAGAGTTTGAGGAGCCTAGTAGGGATATTGTTGGATTCTTCAAGGGAGAAGAGGCTAGAGGCAAGGAGACCTGAGAAGAGGATAGAATAGTGATCAAGGTTGGGACCAAAATGAAAAAGAAAGGGGAAAACTATAAAGTATTTCTAAGGAAGATATAAAATGCCTTGCTCCCAGGCTGAATACAGGAAATGAGAAAGAAAGAGTTATACCGTTTGATCCTGGCAAGGATGGAGACAGTGGCAAAAGGGAACAAGCTCTTTGACAGGCAGGAGGAAGGACACAGTGCTTGGTTTGGGGGAGTTGGAGGTAACAGTGGGACATCTGAGAGAATATGTTTTGCATTCCTGCAAGAAATTGGAAGTTTGGGTCTGCAAGCAGGCCTAGTGAGTGAAAGCTGATTTGCTAAAAGGATGGAAGAAGAAGCTGTGAGCTCAGATGAGGGCTCTCTCAGTAATGGAGGTGTGGAGAGGAGTAAAAGCCCAACGAGATAGCCAAAACAATACAAAGATGGGAGGAGGAAGAGGAACCCACAGAGAATCAGGAGGAGGCTCAAAGAGAACCAAGGAAAAAGAGAAAAAAGCAGTTTCCTAGAAGCCAAACGAAGTGTTTCAAGAGGAGCAGGTGGCCAGCAGTGTCAGATGCCAAAGAAGGGTTGAGTGTAAGGAAAGAAGAGAAGAGGACCTTGGGTGATTTGGGAGACAGCCACAGGGCAGGGCCAGGCTTCCGTGAGTCAATTAAGAAAAGGATGAGTGAACGGGACATGGAGGCATTGTGTATAAAACATGCATTTGAGGTGTTTAGCAGTGAAATGAAAGAGATTAGACAGCAACTAAAAGAGGAAGACAACCAAGTAATAAGTTTTTTTTTTTTTAAGATTTATTTACTTATTTATTATTTACTTTCATCCATTTTTAACTTCCTCCCTGTTTTTGCTGTTTTTGTATCCATTCACTTGGCAATTCTCTGTCTGTTCCCTGCCCTCTCTTCTCATCCTTCTTCTCCTGTCTTCATTGGGATTCAATCCTAGAAATCTCCGATATGGGAGAGAGGCATTCTGCCATCTCTCTATCTTAGTTCCTGGTTTTATGTCATCTTAGTTCCTGGTTTTATGGCGCGTCTTGTCTTGGCTCTCCCTTGTGTCACTCTCCTGTTACGTCATCATCTTGCTGCATGGCTTGGCGGGGCCTGGCACACCACATGCGGGGCCTGGCGGCACACCCCCGTGCAGGGCCTGGGGGCTTGCCTGCTCACAGGGCCTGGCAGCCCACGTGCCTTCTACATTTTTCTTTATTTTTACCGGGAGGTCCTGGAGATCGAACCCAGGTCCCTCCATATGGGAGATGGACACCCAACCATTTGAGCCACATCTGCCACCCCCCTACACCTGGGTTTGTTTTTAAGATATCGCAATCCTGAACATGTGAAGTGGGGATGATAAAAGATACCCTTGTTTTGCTCCCCATTTCCTTTTACATTTTCTGGTTCTGTTTTCTCACTTCACTCTCTTCTTTTGGAAGCCTGAGGGGTGGTTTAAGAATTCCTGGGGGAAAAAAAAAAAAAAAAAAAAAAGAATTCCTGGAGAGTTGAGGTGCCTACCACCATAATATGGGCTTCCAAATAGGAGGCTCAGCTGGTTTCCTCCTTATCTCCAGATATGCACATGGGGAGCTCAGAGCTGAGCTCCAGCTCCCATCTGCTGGCCCCCCTGACTGGCCTAAGGAGGGTCTTGGCCTTCTGAATTGCATGGTACAAGGATTAAAGTAGGGTTGGACAGAGTAGCCCTAGCTCTGGAAACAAGCAGTGCCCATTGACTCAGCTTCTTCTGCTTGCTTATGCTTCAGTAATTTTACTTTACCTAGAAATATGATCTTCCTGATTTGAAAGTATAGGTTACGAACCCATCCCATAACCCAGCCCTGGGATAACTTCCTGGCCTCTTAGAGCACGACTCTTGCTGGTGTTCTGAGAGGATGGCAAAACGTTGATCCTTGTCTTACCTGCACTTAAGCGGTGTGCAATATTCTTTCCGTGGATGTAAGAGCCCTGGTTACTGCAGAACTCTAATTCCAGTTGCTTTGCTAGGCATTTCTCAGGGTTCTTCACAGATACTAGAAACCAGTTAAAGTACCCAGATGCACATGTTTTGCAGGTTGGTCAGGACATGGGAGGAGAGGGTGGTGAGGGACCTCACAAAGCCAGGTTTGTTACAGAGGAGGCTGGGGAGCTGGATGTTTTTTTCCCAAGGAAGCTTTTCAGGGGACAGCAGGCAGCCTCTGGGATCCATGGATAGGACTAGAGTTTGAGAGCTGGTCAGGTTTTTGACATCTGAAGGAACCAGTACTGGTCATAGCTTCCCCACCTCCAGTAAGGAAAGAAGGGACTTTATCAAACGACTTTGACTTTGCTAGACAAAAAGAACCTGAAGCACTCTGAGCAGGAAGAGTGGGAAGGAAGCAAGATGGTGAGGTAGTTGGTTTGCTGGGAGTGAGGAAGAAAGGAGGAGCTTGAGAGAAGAGCAGACAAGGAGGTACAGCAACATATCCATGGAGGTAGGTACAAAGGCAGTGGAGAGAACAGGCCAAGAAAAAGAATGACAGAGCTGGGTGTCTGTGTGTTGTGGAGGGAGGTGACCTTGCCCAAGGGCAGAGTCTCATGGCTCTGAGAAGTCAGGGCAGGGGTTCCCCGTGCCTAGGCCCTATGTCTCTGAGATTATCACCTTGGCAGCCAAGAGCAGCTCCATGGAGGGTGGTGTGAGACAAAGAAAAAGGCCCTTTTGTGGTACTGGGTTCCTAAGAATAGCTGTGGCTGGGCTCAGGGAGGCATCTCCCATGGCCGGCACATCCTGGTTCTTGTTTTCAGAGGTGTCCCTATGCCCGGTGTCCAGTGGTGATGATTTCTACTTGTTAGGGGAGTGGGGCTGTCAACACACCTCCACTTCTGCTACCTTTGCTTGTCCAGCCAGCTTTAGGGAAGGGCAGAGCATCAGGGACAGAGGGAGGGCCAGGCAAGAAACTGGCTCGAATGGGTTAGGGAAGGGGAGATAAAGGCCACAAAGCCTGAAAAACAAATCTGGCACCTGAAGCTGAAGACAGGTCAGGAGTCTGGGAAAAGAGCAGGTGGGGAGAAGGGGCCAGGAGAAAGAAGGGGCTGGAAGTGGGGAAGAAGGAAAAGTGGAGAGGACTCAGAAGAAGTAGTGGAAGGAAGCAGATCAAAGCAGAGAAGTGGTACAGGAGACAAAACATGAGGGGGAAGGAGGGAGTGGGGGTACAGGGGAGGAGGAATGGTTAACAGAGAGAAGCTCAGGGGGAAGAGGTAGAAGGAGAGAAGGGAGAGAAGTTGTGAAAGACAGTGGATTTTCCTACAGGGGCACGGGGTTGGGGTGCAGAGGGGAGGCAGCACAGCTCTGGGAAGAGCTTGGAAAAACGCACTCAAACTCCATTCCTGTGAGATAACAATGCAGTTCAAATCCCTTCCTAATCTCCTCTCCTATTATTAGCCTGTGTCCTCTCAGAGAGGAGGCCACAGGTCCCTGGGCTCTGTCTCTATCCCATGCCCTTGGCTGGAATTAGACAGCCGTGCCTGAGTGGTCATCTGCTAACCATGGTCCTTCTGGCTTCTGGGCAATGTCACCAGAGAGGAGTGGGGGGTGAGTGGGAAGGTCACTGCACACCCTCTGTGGACAAGGCAACATCTAGACACCGGGGGGGGGGGGGGGAAAGTCACATTGAAGACATAGATCTTTGATCTCAAAGAGTTTTCAGATCCATAAGATGCTCACTGGTCCAGAGTGACAATTAAAATGTGCAAAATAACTAAATATTTGAGTACATAAATATGAGAATGCAGCAGTACTGCCA
This sequence comes from Tolypeutes matacus, assembly GCA_026826555.1. Taxonomy (NCBI): domain Eukaryota; kingdom Metazoa; phylum Chordata; class Mammalia; order Cingulata; family Chlamyphoridae; genus Tolypeutes; species Tolypeutes matacus. Next base: position 6,661,009 of record JAKSZT010054561.1, on the reverse strand, counting down.
CTGAAGGGTGGAGCAGAGAGGGGAGAGGGCAATTAGGAAAGGGGTTCTGGGAAAGGTAAACCTGGAGGTGAGTGGAGTGGGCGTAGCTTAGTGGTTGAGTGTCTGCTTTGCACGAATGAGGTCCCAGGTTCAATCCCTGGCACCTCCGGAAAACAAACAAACAAACAAACAAAAAGCCTAGAGGTGGGTGTTGAAAGGAATGGATCTTGAGGAACCATAACCACGGCCATTACCAATGCTGTGGGCATTCTGAAGGAAATAAAGGAATTAAGGAGATGAGTTGCTTCTCTGTCTACCTTTCTGGCCCAACCTCTAGGTGACAAGATTGTCATAAGCTTAAACCTAAGTAGAGCCTCCTGTTTGTTTGTTTGTTTTAAGGAGACTGGTATTTGTTGATAGTTATTTAAACCTGTTGTTCTTTTTTTTGCCCAATTTGATCCTTTTATGTGCCCCCATCTTCTCTCTTGCCTCCCATCTCCCCAAATATTGTTCATTGTTTTGAAATTTAAAATGACCAGAAGTTATTATGTGTATTTTTATCTTCAGCTCTTTTGACTCTGACAATCTAAATAAAATAAATAACATGATGAATAATGTACCAAAGAGGGTGAGCAGCTGCTGTGTTCTTTGTTCCTCTGAGGGTTCCAATTGCTCCTGCAGGATAAGGGACATAGATGGGATTCCCTGGATCATATTCAAGGAGAGAGTGGAGATAACCTTTCTCTTTCTTTTCTTTTCTTTTCTTTTCTTTTCTTTTCTTTTCTTTTCTTT
>JAKSZT010054561.1:6599075-6660228 GCA_026826555.1 Tolypeutes matacus | reverse complement strand
TTTCTTTTCTTTTCTTTTCTTTTCTTTTCTTTTCTTTTCTTTTCTTTTCTTTTCTTTTCTTTTCTTTTCTTTTCTTTTCTTTCTTCCTTCCTCCCTCCCTCCCTTCCTTCCTTTCTTCCTTCCTCTCTTTCTCTCTCTCTTTCTTTCCTTCCTTCATCTTTCTTCTCTTTTTTTCCTTTCCTTTCCTTTCCTTCCTTTCTCTTCCTTTCCCTTCCCTCCCCTTCCCTTCCCTTCTTTTTCTCAAATCTCTTTCTCCTGCCTCCCTCCTTCTCTTCTAAGTTGTAAAAGCAATACCTATTTTTTTTCCCAAAATCTCAAACAATAAAGACTTCTATAAGGTAAAAAAAAAAATGAGTGCCCCTTCCATTATTCCCAGAATCTCACTCTCCAAAGGTAACAATGGTTAGTAGTTGGAATGAGCCCTTCCAGACCTTTTTTCTGTACCTGTATAAAATAAAATATGGGGATTTTTTTCCACTGGTATATACAAAAATGAAAAGTTTATAGTTTTGGAGGATCCTAATGTCATGGATGACTCCAGAAATCCTTTAGGTGACTTGCGTTTAGATGATTACCAGAGTCTTCGGAAACTAATAGCAATCAACTCTTAAAAATGAATCAAAATGAACTCAGAAACAAATCAAAGAGGTCATGGAAGGGGAAGTAAAAGGATGCTGACAAGCACCCCTTTCTGTTTCAACCTTTTTTTGTCCCTGGACACTCGTCCTTCTGGGAGAGAGGGTTACTTGGACAGAGAGACTCTGCCTGGGGGCAGAATTGACAGTAGGCACATGGTGGACTCTCAGGTGGTGGAAAATTATCCTAATATGACAGAGAGGTTATTACCTGTCACAATTTGTGGGGAAAAATCAACAACAACAACAAAAAAAAAACCTTCTTCTTCACAACAGTTATATTGACATAATGATGCCTGAAAATTTCTTTTGCAAAGCCAATTCTGAAATTTCACATTTTTTTATGCTCTGATAAAATCTGAATGTCTTTTGGATTGGGGCTCTGTAACTTATCCTGAAGATCCCATTTGTACCTGTTCTTTGTTGTGGAAGTTCTAAAGTGGCCTTTAGCTAGAAGTCAGTCAAGAGTTCTGACCCAGAGCCTAATATAGCTGGTGACTGATGCAGTCTTGGAGCTGACAACTGGTGTGGCATGGAGAGCTGGGTTCCTGGTGTGAAAGCATAAGACCAGAAACATTTGTCTTATGTGCCCTATTTGTCTCTTACCTTGCTCTGTTCTGCTCCCAAGGCCTCCCCATTCCCCACTGCAGGCCCAAGACTGAGCCAATACTACTTCCTCTGGTCTCTGCTAGTTCCCAGAGACCTCCTTCCCAAACCCCATGCCCTGGCCAATCAAAAGCTCAGGATGGGGAGCAGTTGTAGCTCAATCAGGTAAGCACCTGCTTCCCACATGGGAGGTCCCAGGTTCGGTCCCCAGTGCCTCCTAAAAGCAAACAGTAAGCAAACAAACAAAAAAAAGCAACTGAGGGAAGCCGATGTGGCTCAGTGGTTGAGTGCCAGCTTCCCACTCATGTGGTCCCAGGTTCAATTCCAGGTCCCAGTACCTAAACAAACAAACAAACAAACAAACAAACAAACAAAAAACAGGAAAGGAGAAAGCAGGGAACAAGGCAGGATGGGAAAAAGGAAATAAAAATATAAGGCAATTCCTATGGATGTTAAAAGAGTCATGTCAATAGCATAAGGGCCTGAAATATGGAACCACTTGTCATGCAAGCAGGATGTGTGCCTGTGCTGGATTGAGGGTAGGAGGAAGGCTCAAAATCAAGATAACAGGGAGTGAGAAAGGGGAGTGCAGGGAGTTCAGGGAGTGAGGTCCATAGTTCCAAAAGATACTGGCGAGTCCTAGGAAGGCCTAATCTCCCTGGACAGAGCCAAGGATCCTAAGGAGGAGAATGGGGGTGAAGTGTGTCCTGGCCCCCAGCCGCTGTGTCTTTCTCCTCAGCTGTGCCTCATCACACGCACAGAGTCAGTCCTAGCCATCTCTGGCTCCATCTCAGGCCCCAGGCACTAGGGATTGGACAGACTTTGTTGTACTTGAGTCTCAGCTGCTAGCTCTAGAAACTCAGCTTTTGTCCTGTTCCTAAGACTTGGGCCCCACCCTGTGCCCCAGTCTGGTAACTGAGCCCTGGTCTTGTTCCCTCTGCCAGAGGCCCTGTCTCGGGAACTCTCTTAGTTTTTCTCACTCCTGTCTACTTCTAGGGTTTTTTTCCCTTAAACCCCAGTCTGGTAGCTGGGCCCTGTTTCCTGCTAGAGGAAGACAGCATATCATAGTGATTAAGAAAGGAGATTTGGGAGACCAGAAGATCTGGATTCAAAAATCCTGGCTCTGCCATGTACCAGCTCTATGGTCCAGGTGAGTTATTTAACCTCTAAGAAAAAAGGGAAGTATCATGTAAGGCCTTGTGATTCAAGGTGTGATCCAGGGACTGGCAGCATTAGCAACAGTGGGTGCTTGCTAGAAATGCAGGCCTTATTGAATCATAATCTGCATTTTAACAAGGTCCGCAGGTGATTTTATGCACACTGAAGTTTGAAAAGCACTAAGGTAGAGGCAAGAGCACAGGCTTTGGAACCAGAAAGATCCTGCTTTGAATCCCAGCCCTGTACCTCAGTCTTACCTGTAAAATGTGAATGGTTAAAAAAAAAAAAAAAAAAAAAATGTGAATGGTAATACCCACCCCATACAATTGTCCTGAGGATTATGTGTATGAAGTGGTTGGCACAGCTGCCAACATAGAGTAAATGCACAATAGGTGGTATTTATTACTATCTATTACTACCACCTGTCTGCTTGGCTTTCCAAACCTATTCCAGTGTTCTCTTGTTAGAACATCTTCACAATTCTGGCTGCTTTAATAGAATAACTCCTGTTACTTGCTGCCTGGTCTTCCTTCCAGCATCTATGATGAGAATGTTATCTAGAATCTGCCCCAACTCTGCCTTTTCTAATTTCACATCCCAGCTCTTCCCAGTCTGCTGGCCTAGAGTTAGTGGCATGACAATAGTTCATAGAAGCATGCCTCACCACACCCCAGGAATGAACATTCATTCCACCAAAATTGATCAAGCCGCAAGTTTTGCAGGCATGGTCCTGACATCGGGAGTTCACAGATTACTGTGAAGGAACACAAGCAAACAGAATGTAACAATATAGTACAGTAGGTACTACGATGGAGGAAGTACCAAGTGCTATGGAGGGAGAAGCCACAGTGTCATGGGAACACAGAGCAAAGCTACCTAAGCTGGATTGATGACCAGGGAAATCTCCCTCAAGGAAATGACATTTAAGGTGAGACTTAAGGCAAGCTGGGTTATGTCAAAAAAAAGAAGGAACTGGGCAGAGATACAGGCATGTTCCAAGGCCTGAGAAGTGAAATTCATTCAATATGGCTAAAGTATGGGAGTAGGCAGAAAATGAAAGGAGAACCTCGGAATTAGAGAAGAGAAAGGGGAAGGGGCCCAGGAGAAAGGCACTTAACAACACTTCTGTTCTGTTGCTACCACCTTCAAATTGTCCTGCCTTCTCCTTTCTTTTCTATTTTTTGTTCAAAAACACTAGGTAAGGAAACTGCCTGATCAAGATGGTGGAGTGAGAAGCCTTAGAAGCTTTGAACAACTGGCAAGAAGTGGCAGAAACACCTTCCCAAAGCTCCAGAAAAGAGTTAAAGGACAACAGTAACAGGGTGAGCACCAAATCAAGAAAAAGGCATCTTAGAAGATATAGAGTCTCATGGTGCCCTGGCTGGCCCCTTGCCCATCCCCTCATCAGCCCAGTGTGGGTCTCTGGGCCCAGTTCCAGAGGAAGCATAGTAGCCCTTGTGCACATACTAGGAACATGTATGTCTGGCCCAATACAGCCAGTGATGGCCTGAGGGACTCACTGTACCAGGACTTGCCCTGTGTGTAGAAGGCAGCTCACAGAGCTCTCCTACAAACGCTGTGGAAGAGAAGTCAAGTGAACACCTGGGGCAAGGGATTGCTGGCTGTTAAGACCTACAGTACAAATGTATCTCTGACAGACCTGGAGCACTTAATGTCTGCTGCTAAGGCTTCCACTACAGATGCAAGAAAAAGAAGGTCCTTGTGCTTTCTGTCTGTTTGGTTGTGGCAGCCAAGATTGAAGGGGGGAATACAGGAAATTCTAAAAACCCAGGGAGGGGGAAATAATCTTTGCAATTCAGAAATAAACTTAAAAACAGAAAATAAATAAATAAAAGACTTACAGTACAGAGCCCAGGACCATGAGGAAACTGTTTCCTAGGGAAGAGAGGACATTTGTATCGTGTAAGCAGGGGAATTCCTAGGGCCAAATGTGTGCCTGCCGAAGAAAAGATGCATGTGCAGAAAGAACCAGGGAGGTCCTACACTTTGGCCTGGAGCTAGTCTCTAAACTCATTGTACAGATAAATTCTGAAGGAGAGCACTGGAACAGGTAAATCTGCAGAAACCGGGAAAGGTATTTTCTTTTTCTTCTTTTTTTATTATTATTTTTGTTGTTGTTAGCACCTGGCACTCAAGTAATGCTCTGTCACAATGTTAGCTAGATACAAGGTTATGGAACAGATATCTCAGACTCTACATTCCAGTGATAACACATTAAATTATCAAAATGTCCATGTTTAAACAAAAGTTTACAAAACATAAAAAGAAACAGGAAGTAATGGCCCAGGCAGAGGAGAAGAATAGAGCATTAGAAATGAGGAGGATCAGATCTGGGACATTTCAGACAAAGACTTTTGAAAAATGCACAATATAGTGAACCCCAAGTTAAACCATAGACTATAGCTAATAGTACAGTTATAAAAATATGCTTTCATCAATTGTAACAAATGTTTTGCACTAATGAAAGGTGTTAATAATAGTGTGGTATACAGGAATACTATATTTTATGCATTGTTCTGTAACATACAACTTCTTTAATAATAAAAAAAAGAATTCAACTATCTGTGAACTTGCATTAGGGAGAAAAGTTTTGCTAATCTATAACCAAAATTTAGCATTTAAAAAACAAACCAGGAGTTCTGGGAAGATGACATTGGAGTAGGTAGGTGGGGCTCAGCTCCCTCAAAAAACAACAGAGAAACGGCCAAAAGCTGTCCAAGGGACCTGCTTTGGGAGTCAGCAGAACAGGATAGGGCTGCACAACTCCTAGGAAGGCGAGGGAAAGAGAGAGAAGAACACAAAATGACAAGTGTGAGTTACTAAACTCCCATGGTGGCCAGGAAGGGCACCCATCCCCCACCCTCAAGGAGTGCAGCCTGGATAAAACACATGGCCCACTGCAGCCTGACTGAGAGGGGAACAGACATCTTCCTCCCTGGGAAAAGGTAGGATATGGCAGAGGGAGGAGATTGATTTCTCTTCAGTAAATTTGGCCAACAGAGCCCACTTTGGATCTCGGCTCTGGCCAGACCAGAAACACAAGAATGTGGAGGTTAAAAGAAACACCTTTGCAGAAAGAGTCACTGATGAGTGCCATCTGCTGACAAGTTAGGAACGTTCAAGGAGAAAAACTACATTAAGGTCTCTCTTAACCCAAGCTCATAGGAGAAAATCTGTGCCCCATTAGTGAGTACCAATTTTGATAACTTAACCTGGGCAATTTTTAAGGCTCAGAATAAGTTGAACTAAAAATCAAAGAAAAGCCATGAAAGGAAAACACACACACACACACACACACAACAACAACACTAGGCAAGAGAGAGAAATTAACCATCAGAGTAAATTCACCAACATATTCAGAAGCCTAGACATTAGCAAAAGATTACAAGCCATACTAGGGAACAGGAAGAGATGGCCCAGCCAAAGGAACAAACCAAATATCCTGAAGAGATACAGGATTTAAAACAACTAATCAATGATAATCACACATATTTCCTAAACCAATTCAAAGAGTTGAAAGAAAATATGACTAAAGAGATAAAGGATATTAAGAAGACACCGGATGAGCATAAAGAACAACTTGAAAGGCTGCAAAGAAAAATAACAGAACTTATGGGAATGAAAGACATAATGGATGGGATTAAAAATAGGGAGCAGATGTGGCTCAAGCTGTTGAGAGCCTCCTTCCCACATGGGAGGTCCCAGGTTTGGTTCCTGGTGCCTCCTAAAAATGAAAAAACATACAGCAAACAAATGGAAAAAAAAAACACACACAAAAAACAAAAAACAACTCAGGGGAGCAGAAGCAGATGTGGCTCAGTAGTTGAGCTCTGGCTTCCATATACGAGGTCCTGGGTTCAATCCCTGGCCCTGGTACCTCAAAAAACAAACAAACAAACAACAACAAAAAAAAACTTTAGAGGCACATAACAGCAGATTTGAAGTGATCAAGGACAGAATTAGTGATATCAAGAACAGAACATCTGAACTTGAAAAGATAGATGGACAGAAAGAGAAAAGAATGGAAAAAAAATGGAACAGGGTCTCAGAGAATTGAAGGACAATGTGAAACACAGAAACATACATGTTATCAGAAGGGGAAGAAAATGGAAAAGAGGCAGAAAGAATATTTGAAGAAATAAAAACTCCCCAACCCTTATGAAAGACATCAATATCCAAGAAGGACAATGTACCCCAAACAGAATAAATCTGAATAGACCTACTCCAAAACACCTACTATTTAGAATGACAAATATTAGATATAAAGAGAGGATTAGGAAAGCAACAAGAGAAAAGCAAAGCACCACAAACAAGGGATCCTTAATAAGATTAAGCGCTAACCTATCATTAGAAACCATGAGGGTGAGAAGACAGTGGTATGATATATTTAAGGTACTGTAAGAGAAAAATGCCTGCCAAGAATTCTTTATCCAGCAAAACTGTCCTTCAAAAATGAGGGTGAGTTTAAAGTCTTCACAGACAAACAAAAACTGAGGGAGTGTGTTAACAAAAGACAAGAATTATAAAAGATATCAATCAGAGTGCTGCAGACTGAAAAGAAAAAACAAGGTGAGAGACTTAGAGAAGAGTGTAGAAAAGAAGATTGTTAGGAAGAGTAAATTAAAGGGTAAAAAGACAGACAATAGTAAGATATGACAATGGAAAGCCAAAAGATAAAATGGACAAAGTAAGTAATGCCTTTAGAGTAATAACATTGAATGTTGATGGCTTGAATTCCCCAATTAGAAGACATAAACTGAACAACCAGCAAGATGGCAGCAGAGTAAGGAGCTCCTAGAGTCAGCTCGTGATACAGGGCAGTTAGTAATCATCCAGTGTTATCTAAAGCACCTGTTTGGGGGCTACAGGAGACCAGAAGTGCATCCTGCAACATCCTTGAAAGAATGGAAGGAGGAGACTGCCCATCTGCAGAGAAGATTCGTAAATAAAGCACCCTACACCACGGATCCTGGTGCCCATCCTCCACTAGTGGCACAAGCTACTTCAGAAGCTACTCTGTGACTGGAATTGGAAGCTCCGCTTCCCAAAAATGGGGAAGGAAGACACGGTTGAGCACCAACTTCAGCAACTGATTAGTAAATTTAGTGAGCTAAAGTATAATTTTAAGAACAGCTAAAGTTTGACCCTGTCCAAGTCAGAAAAAGGCCGGTAGCTGCCATTTTAACTCTGCCCCTGGCATGAGGGGAAGTGGAGCAGACTGAAAATCACAGTGCTGGTAGGGACAGGCTTCTTTCCATCCAAATCAATCTGCAGCCTTAGCCTAGGCTTCAGCTCCATTTCTAGCAGGGGGGAAACTGGCAGGCCTGGCACCAGCCTCTCTGGGTAATTGCAGGCTGGCACAGACTGAATAGTCAGAAGTCTACTGGGGCAACTGCAGTCATTTTTGACCCACACAGCATATATTGCTGTCCACACCTGCTGTTCCATCCCTGCTCCAGGCAGGGGAGAAAGGGGTATGAAGCTTCATCATCTCTCTCTGGGCAACTACAGTCTAGGCCTGTACAACTTGGATTATTACACAGGGCTGTGGCTCTGTCCCTACCCCTGGCAAAGGAGAAGTTTGGGAGAAGCTTCATCGGTCCCTGGGGCAATGAGGGCAGATTGAGCCTGCACAGTTTACAGCACCAAGTACACCCTTGGCTCCTACTACACAACCAGCAAGGGAGAAAGGGCAAGAAAGCCCAAAACTAAGGAGAGAAACTGCACCTAGAATAAATACATCTAGTAAGCCAGATGCCAAGACACCAACAAAAAATTACAATCCACACCAAGAAACAGAAATATACGGACCAGTTAAAGGAACAAGATAAGCTTCCAGATGACATAAAAGAATTGAGACAACAAATCATAGATATTCAAACAAATCTCCTTAATAAATTCAACGAGATGGTTAAAGAGATTAAGGATATTAAAACATTGGATGAGCACAAAGAAGAATTTGAAAGCATACATAGAAAAATAGCAGATCTTATGGGAATGAAAGGTGCAGTAAATGAAGTTAAAAATACACTGGAATCATATAATAGCAGATTTGAGGAGGCAGAAGAAAGGATTGGTGAGCTTGAAGAAATGGCTTCTGAAAGCAAACATACAAAAGAGCAGGTGAAGAAAAGAATGGAAAAAATTGAACAAGGTCTCAGGGAAATAAACAACAGCAAGAAATGTACAAACATCTGTGTCATGGGTATCCCAGAAGGAGAAGAGAAGGGAAAAGGGGCAGAAGGAATATTTCAAGAAATAATTGTAGAAAAATTTCCAATCCTATTGAAGGTCATAGATATCCATGTCCAAGAAGTACAACGTACTCCAATCCAAATAAATCCAAATAGACCAACTCTGAGACACATACTGATCAGAACATCAAATGCAAAAGACAAAGAGAGAATTCAGAGAGAAGCAAGAGAAAAGCAATACATAATACATAAAGGATACCCAATAAGATTAAGTGCCGATTTCTCATCAGAAACCATGGAGGCAAGACAGTGGTATGATATATTTAAGATACTGCAAGAAAAAAACTTCCAACCAAGAATCTTATATCCAGCAAGATTGTCTTTCAAAAATGAGGGTGAGTTTAGAATATTCATAGATAAACAGAAACTGAGAAAGTTTGTAACCAACAGACTGGCTTTGCAGGAAATACTAAAGGGTGTGCTTCAGTCTGAAAAGAAAAGACAGGAGAGAAAGTCTTGGAAGAGAGTCTAGAAATGAAGATTATATCAGTAGAAGTAACTAAAAGTCTCAAAACAGTGGTAAAAATAAAATATGACAGATAAAACCCAAAGGTCAAAATGGGTGAAATAAGAACTGCCTTTACAGTAATAAAACTGAATGTTAATGGATTAAATCCCCCAATTGAAAGACACAGGCTGGTGGAATGGATAAGAAAATATGAGCCACCTATATGCTGTCTGCAAGAGACTCACCTTAGACCCAAGGATATCAATAGATTGAAAGTGAAAGGCTGGAAAAACATATTCCATGCATGCAGTAACCAAAAAAAAAAAAAAAAAAAAAAAAAAAACTGGAGTAGCTATACTTATATCAGATGAAATAGACTTCAAAAGATGCTAGTAATGTGCAATCTGAGGAGGAAGTCAGGGGAAAAATATCCATTTATGATAGTGACTAAAAGAATCAAATATTTAGCAATAAACTTAACCAACAATGTAAAGCACTTGTATTCAGAAAACTACAACACATTGTTAAAAGAAATAAAAAAGGACCTAAATAATTGGAAGAACATTCCATGCTCACAGATTGGAAGGCTAAATATCATTAAAATGTCAATTCTACCCAAAATGATATACAGATTTAATGCAATCCTGATAAAAATTCCACCAGCATTTTTTAAATAAATGTAAAACACGATTATCAAATTTATTTGGAAGGGTAAGGGGTCCTGAATAGCCAGAATCATCTTAAAAAGGAAAAGTGAAGTTGGAAGACTCTCACTTCCAGACTTTAAGTCATATTATCTAGCTACAGTGGTAAAAACAGCATGGTACTGGCATAAAGAAATACATACACATAGACCAATGGAACTGAATTGATGGTTCAGAAACAGACCCTTACATCTATGGTCAAGTGATTTTTGACAAGCCTGTCAAACCCGCCCAGCTTGGACAGAACAGTCCATTCAACAAATGGAGCTGAGAGAACTTGATATCCATAGCCAAAAGAAGGAAAAAGGACCCTTATTTCACACCTTATACAAAAATGAACTCAAAATGGATCAAAAACCTAAATAAAAGCAAGAACCATAAAGCTTCTAGAAAAAAATGTAGGAAAATATCTTCAAGACCTGGTGGTAGGTGGTGGATTCTTAAAGGAGATAAGAGGAGGACTGAGATGGACTACTGATGTTTAATGTATGTAGACATTTTAATTAACTTTACTGTAAAAGTGTGGAAACACATTAGTTGATGGTAACACATTATAGTAACAGCTGGTTTATAAATAAGAATATGGTTGAAAAGGATAGTCTAGGGATGTAAATGCCAACTGAAAGAAAGTTAGAGAATAAACTAGGGATTGAATAACTCAGTAAACCCAGAGGTGGATGAGAACTGTGGTTGATCATACAGATGCAAGAGTGTCCTTTGTGAGCTAGAGAAGATGTACATCACTATTGCAGGGTGGTGGGAATGTGGAGAAGCATGGGAAAAATACAACTGGAGTGACCTATGGACTGTGACTAACAGTAGTAATATAATATTCATGCATCTATGCCAAAGATGTACTGTGCTGATAATGGAGGAGTATGGAAAAAGTGTGCCAAATGTACGCTATGGACCTGGTAATATTCTGATGATATTATCATAATCTGTAACAAATGTTCCACCATGGTGTTGTGTGTTGATAGAGGAGTGCTGTATGGGAATTCTGCACATGTGCATGATTGTTTTGTAAGTTTACAACTTCTGTCATAAAAATGTATTTTAAAAACAATAATAGGGTATGTTGGGGGAAAAATACACCAAATGTAAGTTAAGGACTATAGTTAGTAGTAAGATTTTGGCAATATTTTTTCATAATTTATAACAATGTCCCACAACAATGCAAGATGCTGGTAGTGGGTTGATATATGGGAATACTGTATGATGTTATGTATGTTTGCTTTCTAAGTTCACAACTTTTACTATGCAATTAGTGTTTATGTATGTTCATGTATAAATGACATAGTAATAATAATAAAAATAATAATAGGATGGGTTGGGGGAAAATACACCAAATGGAAGATATTTTGGTTAGTAGTAATATTTTGAGGATGCTCTTTAATCATTAGTTAAAAATGTTTCACAATAATGAGAGGTATTGGTGGTTGGGTGAGGTATGACAGCCCTGTATGATGTTATGTATGTTTGTTTTGTAAGTTCACAACTATCACTACATACTTATTATTTATTTATGTTTATGTATGAGTGATATACTTCAATAAATTTTTTTAAAAGTGGGGAAAAACAAGACATAGACAGGAACTTCCTGGAAGATAGAGGATTAGAGAGATGAGGAATCACTTTCTTTCCCAGAAAAAATAGCTAGAGGACAGATGGAGACTACTTGGAGGGGTGCTTTGGGGTTCCGGACACCAGGGGAAGTCAAGACATGACCCTGAAGAGCGAGGGTTTGAAGCCGGGGTTGAAGCCGGGGAAGTGTTGTATTCCTCTAGGTTCTTGGCTCTATCTCATAAAAGAATTTAAGAACATACCAGTTTAGTTAGGCCAGTGAAAAGAATTTGTTGAGAAATGGGAGAGGACAGAAATATGCACTGAGATTTGATGCGGGCTCCTCTAGGCAGAGAGAGTGAGATTTGTCTTGTGTGGTTACCTTTTTTTTTTTTTTTTTAATTTATTTATTTTTATTGTGGGTAAAAATCAAAATTTTCACAATACATACCAATATTTGTAAAATGATATATAAATATATATGCATATATGTGCATTTGCTTACAAAAATGTTATATATATATTTATTTTAAGAGGTGCTTAGATTGCCTAAAATATTACATGGAGCCCACTGGATTCCCATGTTCCTCGCCTCCCACACCTCCCACCACATCCCACACAAACATCTCTAGAGTGGACTTGATGGTATTCTGTTGTACACATATGGTGATTCTAGCAATGGAAGAAATTACAACAGTGAGGTGGAGCCAGTGGCCACTGGACACTTTCGGGGCAGGGAGGGGATGTGCAGTTGAAATACAGGGGCTTTTTCGGGATTTGGAGGTTGTCCTGAGTGCCGTTGTGGCAACGGATGTAGGCCATTTTAAATCAGCACACACCATTCAGAACTGTGTGGGAGAGAGTGTGGTCTACGATGTGAACTGTGGTCTATGGTTGATGGCAAGGCCCCAGGATGTGTAAGTCCATTGAGGGTGATGGTGTGGTTACCTTTTAAGCTATTACTTACGCCTCCCCTTGCTAATGCCCCGGGGAGAGGCCCCAGCTGTTTGCTGTTCTGATTGATTACCCCACCTATCATTTCCCCAGGGGGCCCAAGATGAGGCCCCTCAAGGATATCCAGGGCTTTTCCTTGACCTTGAATGAGATCTTGTTCCAAATGGGGTTCTCATGGGGTCCTTCCGGCACCTCCTTGGTGGCAGTCTTTCCCTCAGGGGGTTTCCAGGCGGGATTCCAGGGCCACATGTTTCATGGCCATATTTTTTCTGCCAGGTCTTCCCTTTTCTTAAACTAGCCTGCCACAGGGTGAACGGAAGGAATCTCAGCTGACTGAAAAATCTTGTGAGTAGCGCTGCAAAAGCAGTAGTGGGTGCCTATCTTCTTACCTATGGAGCAAATAGAAGTCTGTGGACTGCAGCGGCTGTGGACTGAGGGGTTTGCAGGGATCCTCTTCCCCAAGAAAGGAGAGAAGGAGGGACACAGCCTACAGCAAATTCAAATTTTGGCCAGTGAACTTAGTCTGCTGCATTGGAGGGGTAGCACACTTCCAGGTGGGGTGGGGCTGTGACATTGTTTGCCCTGAGAGCCTGAGGGAACTAAAGATAATCTGTCTTCCCAAACAACCCTTTCTACTGCCTCAGGCTGGTTGCTGAGGAGGAAGAGGGAAGGAGGATGTCCACAGTCAAGGGTGGAGAACAGCCTCTGAGAAAGTTTGTGGGGCTTGGCCAGCCCTGAGGACATTGCTTCTGCATCACTCACCAGTCTAAGATATTCTGAAAATCCTGAAAGCTGCAAGGGAAAAGAGAAACATCACATACGAGGGAGGTCCAATAAGGTTTAGTGCATATTTCTCTTCAGAAACCAAGGAGGTGAGAAGGCAGTGGTATGATTATAATTAAGGTACTGAAAGAGAAAAACTGCCAGCCAAGAATTCTTTATCCAGCAAAACTGTCCTTCAAATATGACTGGGAATTTAAAATATTCAAGGATGTACAGAAACTAAAAGAGTTTGTAAGCAAGAATGCAGCTCTGTAGGAAACTCTAAAGGGAGTTCTGTAGCCAGAAAAGAAAAAGAAGAGAGAGGTTTGGAGGAGAGTGTAAAAATGATGACTATCAGAAAGGTAACCAAAAAGGTAAAAAGATAGACAAAAATAAGGTATGACATATGAAAGCCAAAGGGTAAAATGGGTAAAGTAAGTAATGCCTTTACAGTAATACCACTGAATATTAATGAGTTAAACTCCCCAGTCAAAAGACATGCTGACAGAATGGATAAGAAAACACGAGCCATCTATATGCTGTTTGCAGGAGACTCATCTTAGATACAAGGATGCAAATAGACTGAAAGTGAAAGGGTGAAAAAAAAATTTCACCCCAATAGTAAATAAAAGAGAGCAGGGATAGTTATACTAATGTCAGACAAAACAGACTTTAAATGCAAAAAAAGTGATAGGAGATGCAGAAGGCCATTATATATTAAGAAAAGGGACAATACACCATGAAGCAGTAACAGTCATAAATATCTATGCACCTGACCAGGGTGCCCCAAAATACATGAGGCAAACGCTAGCAAAACTGAAAGGAGAAATAGACGTCTCTACAATAATACTTGGAGACTTCAACACACCACTCACATCAATAGATAGTTCAACTTAGGAAGTGGATGTGGCTCAAGTGATTGGGCTCTCATCTACCATATAGGAGGTCCAGGGTTCAATTCCCGGTGCCTCCTGGTGAAAAGTGAGCTGGCCTGCACAGAGAGCTGGCCTGTGTGGAGTGCTGGCCCCTGTGGGATTGCTGGCCCGCGCAGGAGTGCTGGAACGTGCAGAGAGCTGACACAGCAAGATGACGCAACAAAAAGAGACACAGAAGAGACAATAGGAGACACGGCAGAGCAGGGAGCTGAGGTGGCGCAAGAGATTGAGCACCTCTCTCCCACTCTGGAAGGTCCCAGGATTGGTTCCTGGTGCGGCCTAAAGAGAAGACAGGCAGACACAGAAGAACACACAGAGAGCAGACAGAGAGTGCAAAACAACAGGGTCTGGGTGGGGGAGAGAAATAAATAAATAAATCTTTAAACAAAAACAAGATGCTCTTTAAGCTTATGCCACAGGGTTTCAGCAATATCCCAGTTCTCTCACTAAGAGGGACTGTCTGATGAGTCTTGTGGTAAAACCATAGTTTAAATAATAATAATAAGATAGTACAACTAGACAAAAGGTCAACTAAGAAACAGAGAACTTGAACAATATGATAAATGATCAGGACCTGACAGACATATATAGAACATTGAGCCCCAAATCAGTGGGTTATACATTCTTCTCAAGTGGTCATGGATCTTTCTCCAGGATAGACCACATGTTGGGACACTCAATAAACTTAAGAAGATTGGAATTATACAAAGTACCTTCTCTTATCAGAATGTGATGAAGCTGGAAATCGATAATAGGCAGGAAATGAGGAAAGTTGCAAATATATGGAGGCTAAACAGCAAACTCCTAAAAAATCAGTGGGTCAAAGAAGAAATTGCAAGATCAATTTGTAGATATCTTGAGACAAATGAAAACAAGAACACAACATATCAAAACTATGGGATACAGTGAAAGCAGTTCTGAGAGGGAAATTTATAGCACTAAAAGCCTATATTAAAAAAGAAGAAAGAGCTAAAATCAAAGATCTAACTGAACAACTGGAAAAACTAAAAAAGAACAGCAAACCAATCCCAAACCAAACAGAAAGAAAGAAGTAACAAAGATTAGAGCAGAAATAAATGAAAGTGAAAAGAAGAAACAATAGAGAAAATCAACAAAACCAAAAGCTGGTTCTTTGAGAAAATCATTAAAATCATTAGCTTAGCAAGATTAATGAAGAAAAGAAGAGAGAAGATGCAAATAAATAAAATCAGGAATAAAAGGGAGGACATTATGACTGACCCCACAGCAATAAAAAGGATCAGAAGAGGATATTATGAGAAACTGTATGTCAGCAAATTAGACAACCTAGATGAAATGGACAAATTCCTAGAAATGCACAAACAACCTACATTGACTCTACAAGAAACACAGGACTAAACAAACCAATCACATTTAACGAGATTGAATCAGTCATCGAAAATCTTCCAACAAAGAAAAGTCCAGGACCAGATGGCTTCACAGGTGAATTCTACAAAGCAATTAGAAAAGAATTAACACCAATCCTGTTTAAACTCTTCCAAAACACTGAAAAGGAGGGAAAATTACCCAACACATTTTATGAAGCCCACATCACCCTAATACCAAAGCCAGATAAAGATGCTATAAGAAAAGAAAATTACGGCCCAATCTCTCTACTGAGCATAGATGCAAAAATTCTCAACAAAATACTTGCAAATAGAATTCAACAGTATATCAAAAGACTTATACATCATGATCAAGTGGGTTTTATCCCAGGTATGCAAGGTGGTTCAACATAAGAAAATCAATTAATGTCATACCACATTAACAAATCAAAGGTAAAAAAGCCACATGATCACCTTGATTGATGCAGAAAAGGCATTTGACAAAATCTAGCATCCTTTCTTGATAAAAACACTTCAAAAAATAGGTAATTAAGTAAAAGTTTTCAACATAATAAAAGGCATATATGAAAATCCCACAGCTAACATTGTACTCAATGGGGAAAGGTTGAAAGCTTTCCCTCTAAGATCAGGAACAAGAGAAAGATGCTTACTGTCACCACTGTTACCACTGTTATTCAACATTGTGCTAGAAGTTCTAGCTAGAGCAATTAGGCAAGGAAAAAAAAAAGGCATCCAAATTGGAAAAGAGGAAGTAAAACTCTTACTATTTATAGATGACATGATCCTATATTTAGAAAATCCTGAAATAGCTACAACAAAGCTACTAGAGCTAATAAATGAGTTTAACAAAGTGGCAGGATACAAGGTCAACACACAAAAATCAGTAGTGTTTCTATAAAAGAGCAATGAGCAAGCAGAGGAGGAAATCAAGGACAAAATTCCATTTACAATAGCAACAAAAAGACTCAAATATCTAGGAATTAATTTAACCAGCAATGTAAAAGATCTGTATTCAGAAAATAGAAAACATTGCTAAAAGGAATCAAAGAAGACCGAAACAAATGATAGGATACAAGGTATTGTTCATGGATTGGAAAAAGATGTCAATTCTATCCAAAATGATTTAAAGATTCAATGCAATGCAAATATTCTCACTGTCCTGAATTTGTGGTAATCAGGGTAGGCTAAACATTCGCTATATTAGAAACCATGCATGTGTCCCCAGATCTGGTTTTTCTCCCTAGGTCTGGTTTTTAGAATGCTGGTGATAAACTAAGCCCAATTTATTATGTGACCATCCTGTATGGGAAAAGACTGTAACTCTAGGTATCTTTGTTCAACCTTAAGAGGTATAGCAGGGGGACGGATGTGGCTCAAATGGTTGGGCATCAATCTCCCATGTGGAAGGACCTGGTTTAATCCCTGAGACCTCCTAGTAAAAATTAAACAAAGAAAAATATAGAAGGCGTGTGGGCTACCAGGCCCCATGTGTGGGTGTGCCACCAGGCCCCATAAGCCACGCAGCAGGATGATGACGTAACAGGAGAATGACAAAAGGGAGAGCCAAGACGAGACATGCCGAAAAACCAGGAACTAAGGTGGCACAGGTGGTAGGATGCCTCTCTCCCACACTGGAGATTCCAAGGATCGAATCTCAGTGAAGACAGGAGGAGAAGGATGAGAAGAGAGGGCAGGAAACAGACACAGAGATTTGCCCAGCGAATGGACACAAAAACAGCAAAAACAGGAGGGGTGTAAAAATGGGTAAAAGTAAATAAAGAAATAAATCCTTTAAAAAAATGTATAGGGGAGTAAGACACAGACTATAGTTAGTAGTAATACTTTGACGATGCTCTTTCATAATTTGTTAACAAATGTTTCACAACAATGCAAAGTATTTGTAGCAGGGTGATGTGTGGGAGCCCTGTGTGATGTTATGCATGTTTGTTTTGTAAGTTCACAATGTTTACTGAACACTTATATTTTATGTATGTTCATGTATGAATGATATACTTCAATAAAGTGTCTTTATAAAAAAGATTCAATGCAATACCAATCAGAATTCCAACAATCTACTGTACAGAAATAGAAAAGTCAATTACCAAATTTATTTGGAAGGGAAGCATGTCTCAAATAGCCAAAAACATCCTAAAAAAAGAACAAAGTCAGAGGACTCATAGTTCCTGAACTTGAAGTGTATTATAAAGCTACAGTGGTCAAAACAACATGGTATTGGCATAAAGATAGACACATTTATCAATGGGATTGAACTGAGAGTTCAAGCAGACTTTCATCTCCATGATCAACAGATTTTTGATAAGCCTACCACGTTCAGTTTTCTGGGACAGAACAGTCTCTTCAACAAATGATGCTGGGAGAACTGGATATCCATAACCAAAAGAATGAAAGAGGGCCCCGATCTCACTCCCTATACAAGAATCAACTGAAAATGGATCAAAGACCTAAATATAAAAGCCAGGACCATAGAACTCCTGGAAGATAATGTAAGGAAACATCTATAAGACCTTATAGTGTGTGTGTGGGGAGTCTCTTAAACCTTACACCCAAAGCACAAGCAATAAAAGAAAAAAATAGATAAATGGGACCTCCTCAAAATTAAACACTGCTGCAACTCAAAGGACTTTGTGAAGAGGGTAAAAAGGCAGCCTACTCAATGGGAAAAGTATTTGGAAATCACATATCCAACAAGGGTCTAATATCCATGATATTAAAGATATTAAAGAAATCCTACAACTCAACAATTAAAAAATGGGCAACTGCAATACCACTAGTGGGTATATACTCAGAAGACCTGAAAGCTGGGACACAAATAGACATCTGCACACCTGTGTTCACAGCAGCATTATTCACGATAGCCAAAAGTTGGAAACAACTCAGGTATCCATCAACTGATTAATGGATAAACAAACTGTGGTGTATTCACACAATGGAATATTATGCAGCGGCAAGAAGAAATTAAATTGTAAAGCATATGCCAAAATGGATGAACCTGGAGGACATTATGTTGAGTGAAGCAAGGGAGACACAAAATGACAAATATTGTATGATTGTGTTACTATGAACTAAGTATATTGTGTAATATATTGTATGATTCCATTTATATAAAATGTAAATATAAATCAATTTAAAAAGATGAAATTTGATTATGTAGGGTTAAGGAAGGCATGCTAAGGGGTGTGGAGTTTTTCTTTATGGAGTAATGAAATAATTCTAAAATTTTTTGTGATGATGAATGCACAACATTGTGATTTTAGAAAAAGCCATTAATGATTCATTTTAGATAGATCGTATGGTATGTGACTATATCTCAATAAAACTGCTTAATAAATAGATAAATAATTGTGCAAGAACAGCTAAAAATAGCATCCATGTACTGCAGGTGAGATAGAGCAATTGAAAGGTGAAGAATTTTCTTGTTTGTCTGTTTTTTGTTTATTATTATTATTATTATTATGGAAATAATGAAAATGCTCTAATAATGATCGAAGTGATGAATGTACAACTCTGTGATTACCAAATACCATTGATTGTACACTTTGAATGAACTGTATATTTTATTAATAAGTATCAATAAAATTGATTTGTTAAAAAAAAAATGGGCAAAAGCCCTGAGTAGACATTTTTCTAAAGAAGAAATACAAATCGTGAAAAAACACATGAAAAAATGCTCACCATCGCTAGCTATTAGGGAAATGCAAATCAAAGCTACAATGAGATATCATTTCACACCTACTAGAATGGCCACTATTAACAAAACAGAAAACTACAAGTGTTGGAGAGGATGCGGAAAAATAGGAACACTTATTCATTGTTGGTGGGAATGTGGAGTGGTACAGTGACTGTGGAAGTCTGTATGGCAGTTTCTAAGGAAGTTTAGATATAGATCTACCATGTGACCCAGCAATATTGCTACTAGGTATATACCTAGAAGAACTGAGAGCAGTGACGCTAACAGACATCTGCACACCGATGTTCATAGTGACACTATTCACAAACGCCAAAAGATGGAAACAACACAGGTATCCATCAACTGATGAGTGGATTCACAAACTGTGGTATATACACACGATGGAATATTATTCAGCTATAAGAAGAAATGAAGTGGTGAAGCATATGACAATGTGGATGAATTTGGAGGACACTATGTTGAGTGAAGCAAGCCAGAAACAAAAGGACAAATATTGTATGATTTTGCTATTATGAACTAAATATAATGAGCAGGGAAGTGGATGTGTCTTAAGTGACTGGGCTCCCACCCACCATATGGAGGATCCCAGGTTCGGTTCCGGGGATCTCCTGGTAAAAGCGAGTTGGTCCATGCAGAAAGCTGGCCTGCGGGGAGAGCTGGCACAAGATGACGCAACAAAAAAGAGACACAGAAGAGAGACAGTGAGAGACACACATACCAGGGAGCTGGGGTGGCTCAAGCGATTGAGTGCCTCTCTCCCATGTCAGAAGGTCCTGGGATTGGTTCCCGGTGCCTCCTAAGAGAAGATGGGAAGACAAGCAGACAGAGAAGAACGTGCAGGGAACGGACACAGAGAGCAGACAGCGAGCACAAGTGTGGGGGTGGGGTGGGGATAAATTTTTTTTTTTTAATCTTTATATATATAATGAGCAAATTCATGGAGTTAATAGTTAGAATATAAGTCACCAGAGAAAAGAATGTTGTTAGAGAATGGAAAGCTGAGGTTTAATCTACACAGAATTGGTAAAAATTTGCTTGTAAATGTTTGGAAATGGTGAAAGCGCACATAGGATTTGTAATTAGGAGCACTAACATAAGGATATGATAGTGGATTGTTTTTTCTTTTTTTTTGAGTAATGAAAATGCTCAAATATTGATGTGATGAATGTGCAACTTGTTGATTTTACCAAATGCCATTGATTGTACACTTCAGATAAATTATACGGTTTATGAACAACAACAACAAAAAAAAAATAGGGTGGGTTGGGGAGAAAATACACTAAATGTAAGATATGGGCTATAGCTAGTAGTAGTAATTTGACAATGCTCTTTCATAATTTGTTACAAATGTTTCACAACAATGCAAGGTGTTTGTGGTGGGGTGATGTATGGGAGCCCTGTATGATCTTATGCATGTTTATATTTTTTTCCTCTTTATTTTTTTTTCTTTTTCTATGTCTTGTATGTTTGTTTTGTAAGTTCAAAACTTCTGCTATACACATTGCTTATGTATGTTCATGTATGAATTATATACTTCAATAAATTGTTTTTAAAATAAAAACAAAACAGACTGATAGAATGAATAAAAAAATGAGCCATATGTATGCTGTTTACAAGAGACTCACCTCAGACATAAGTACACAAAAAGGTTGAAAGTGAAATGTTGGAAAAAGATATCCATGCAAATAGTAACCAAAAAAGATTTGGAGTAGTGATACTAATATCCAACAAAATAGATTTTAAATCCAAAACTGTTATGAGGGATGAAGACTGTAATTATAAATTAATAAAAGGGGCAATTCATCAAGAAGAAATAATTGTAATAAATATTTATGCACCTAACCTGGGTGCCCCAAGATACATGAAGCACACACTGGCAAAATTGAAGGGAGAAAGAGATATCTCTACAATAATAGTTGGAGACTTCAATACACCACTCTCAGCATTGGACAGAACATCTACACAGAGAATAAATGAAAAAACAGTCTATTCAACAAATGATTGTTGCTGGGAGAACTGGATATCCATATCCAAAAGAAAGAAAGAGGACCCCTTTCTCACACCTTATACAAAAATTAACTCAAAATGAATCAAGGACCTAAATATAAAAGCTACAACCATAAACTCCTAGAAGAAAATGTAGGAAAACATCTTCAAGATCTTGTGGCAGGTGGTAGTTTCTTAAACCTTACGCCCAAAACACGAGCAACAAAAGAAAAAGAATAGATGAATGGGACCTCCTTAAAATTAAACACTTTTGTTCCTCAAAAGATTTTGTCAAGAATGTAAAAAGGCAGCCTACTCAATGGGAGAAAATATTTGGAAACCACATATCCAATAAGGGTTTGATATAGAGATCATACAAATCAACGATAAAAAGACAAGTAACCCAATTTGAAAATGGGCAAAAGACTTGAATAGACATTTCTCGAAAGAGGAAATACAATAAGCCAAAAAGCACATGAAGAAATGCTCAACATCACTAGCTATTAGGGAAATGCAAATCAAAACTACAATAAGAGGGGAGTGCATGTGGCTCAAGCAATTGGATGCCTGCCTCCCACATGGGAGGTCCTGGGTATGGTTCCCGGGGTCTTCTAAAGAAGATGAGCAGATGCTGCAATGAGCAGATGCCGCAACCAAGCATATGCCGCAACCAGCAGACAACACAACCAGCAGGGAGCGGAACTGGCTCAAACAGTTGGGCACTTGCCTCCCACATGGGAGGTCATGGGTTCAGCTCCTGGTGCCTCCTAAAGAAGATGAGCAGGCAATGAGCAGACAGACAAGGGAGCCATCTCGGGGCGGGCGTGGGGGTGGGGAGCGGTGAGTAAATAAAAATAAATGAATTAAAAATTTAAAAAACTATAATGAGATATCATTTCACACCTTGTAGAATGCCATTATTATTAAAAAACAAACAAACAAACAAACAAAGAAAACCAGAAAACTACAAGTGCTGGAAAGGATTTGGAGAAACAGGAATACTCCTTCACAAATGATACAGCATTTGTGGAAGACAGTTTGGCAGTATCTCAAGAAGCTGAATATAGAATTGCTGTTGGATCCAGCAATCCTGTTCTAGGAATATATTTCAGAAGAACTGAAAGCAAGGATGTGAACTGACATTTGCACACCGATGTTCATAGCAGCATTATTCACAACTGCTACAATATGGAACCAGCCTAAGTGTCCATTAACCAATGAATGGATACACAAAATGTGGTATATACACACAATGGAATACTATTTGGCTGTAAGAAGAAATGAAACTGGGATGCATATGACAACATGATGAACCTAGAGGATACTATATTGAGTGAAATAAGCCAGACAAAAGGACAAATATTGTATGGTTTTGCTAATATGAACTAAATATGATGAGTAAACTCATGAAGGTAAACTCTAGAGTATAGGTTACTAGGAAATAGAAGGTGGGTTGATAAGGGGAGATGATGCTTAAAGTATGTAGCATTATTAATAAGGTTAATTGTAAAAGTGTGGAAGTAAATAGAGAGTAACACATTATGAGTATAACTAACACTGCTGATTTATAGATGTGATTGTGGCTGAAAGGAGTAGTATGTGGTAGTAAATGTCAATTGAAAGGAAATTAGAGAACTGTATTAGTCAGCCAAAGGGGTGCTGATGAAAAGTACCAGAAATCTGTTGGCTTTTATAAAGGGTATTTATTTGGGGTAGAAGCTTACAGTTACAAGGTCCTAAAGAGTCCAACTCAAGGTGCCATAAGAGGTACTTTCTCACCAAAGTCTGTTGCCACATGTTGAAGCAAGATGGTTGCTGATCTTTGTGAAGTTTCAGCCTTCCTCTTCCTCTTAAGGCTCCATGGGTCCACCTTCTTTCGATCTCAGCTGTAGGCTGGAGGACTCATTTCTTTCCGTGACTTCTCAGCTGCTCAGGGCTCTGGTCTCTTCAACTGCAAACTATTAGGCAAATGGCTCAGCTCTGTCCTCTGCCATGTCTATGGAGATCTCTCTTCCTTCCTCTGTGTGTCTTTTTCTGTGTGTCTTCTTGAGTGAATGTCTGTTTATACAATCCACCAAAGGGTCAGGAACTTAACCATTAGTAACACCTTACTGACGTGGTCAAATCAAAGCCCTAATCTTGATTTAATCAAGTAAATTAAAAACTTTGAATTTAATACAATCAAAGGATATCATACCCAGAGGAGCAGACCAGTTTACAAACATATCTTCTTTTTCGAATTCATAAATAATATTAAACTGCTACAAAAAACAACCTAGGGTATGTATAAAATAGTGATTTCAGTGGTGGATGAAGATTGTGGTTAATAGTAAAAATATAAGAATGCTCTTCTTGGGGGAGTGGATGTGGCTTAAGCAGTTGAGCACCTGCATCCCACATGGGAGGTACCAGGTTCAGTTCCTCGTGCCTCCTAAAAAAAAAAAAAAAAACCAACAGACAATGAGCACAAACACAATGAGCAACCAGACAAGGGAGCCATCTTGGGGTGGGGAGAATGCTATTCTTTTACAAAGTGCTAAGAATATGGTAATACATGGGAAAATTACAAATAATGTAACTTATGGACAATACTTAACAGTAATATTGTAATATTTTGCAGCAATGGCAAGAAGATATTTTTTCAATACTAAGGGATAACAATAGGGGTATATTAGGGGGTATGGGATTGAAAACATTTTAAAATTGACTGAGGTGATGACAGCACAACTCTGTGATGAAAATGAGAGCCACTGAGTGTATATACTTTTAATGGATTGTACAAAGAATGGGACTGTATAACACAGGGTATCCAGTGGTGGAAGATGGGTTGTAGTTAACAGGACAAATATGAGAATGTTTTCTTCTGAACAATAATAAAGATATAAGACTAATATATAGTGTTAATAATTGGGTGGGTTGGAGAAAAAAACACCAAATGTAAGATATAGGCTATAGTTAGTACTAATATATTGACAATGCTCTTTCATAGTTTGTAACAAAGTTTCACAACAATGCAAGGTGTTGGTGGTGGGGAGATTTATGGGAGCCTTTTATGATGATATGCAGGTTTTGTTTTGTAAATTCACAAATTTTATTATACATTCATTGTTTATGTATGTTCATGTATGAGTGATATATTTCAATCAAATTTTATTTTAAAAAAACCAAAACAGTAGAATTAGGAGTACCTGAGACTTTGTCATCAAGAGTCATGACAGGTATTTTCGTATTTCATTAGAGTTACTGCAGAATTCTAAAAATATGGTTTATACTTTTTACTACCTCAAAATAACAAGACCCACCACTAGATCTTGTTATTTAATGCATAAATAAATAAATATATGTATTCATATATCATAAAAATGGCCCTAAATATGCTCAAAGAGTTAAAAAGAAAACATAAAAAAAAGAACTAAAGGAAATCAAGAAAACAATACATGAACACAAAAAGAATATCAATAGAGGGACTTGCGGGAAGATGGCGGACTAGTAAGACACGGGAATCTCTTCTCCAGAAAAATAGGTAGAGGACAGGCTGAAACAGTCCCGAAAAAGATCGAGGGTTTAGGACAGCAGGTGAAGGCTGCACACCACCAAGAGGAGAGAGGGACAGAAGAGGGAAATCGCGATGACAGAACCGTGAGTGGGAAGTAGCAGCTTCTGCTGCTGCTGGCACCCTCCCCCACACTCCTCAGAATTCTCAGGCCTCTGGGTCTGAGACCACAGACAAAGGGGGCTCCAGGGATCTACCACTCCCAGAAAGGGGAGAGAGAGGGACACAGCCTTAGGCTGACTCAGGTTCTGACCTGTAAATTTGGGCTGCAGAGCCCCACACACCCTCCCACACCCACACGGTGGTTTGCCCTGGGAGCCTAGAAGGACTGGAGAAATCCGACCCTTGCAACCTCCCTCTCTTCTAGCCTGGACTAATTGTTGAGAACTCCACAGGAGAGGGGAGAGAGAAGTCCGACCCTCACATCCTCCCTCTCTTCTAGCCTGGACTAATTGTTGAGAACTCCACAGGAGAGGGGAGAGAGAGCCTGGGGCTGACCCTACTTTTGACTCCCAGGTTTGGCCTGCCCTGTCCCGAGAGCCCTTCCAGGCCGGAGCCTGCAAGGGGCTAAAGATATACAAACCTCCCAATCTCCTCCTCTACTAACAGGGACTGATTGTTGAGGATTCAGAAGGGAGTGACAATATTTTCTAGCTGGGAAAAGGGGGGCGCTACGAGAGAAGTCTGGAGAACTGTCTCAGAAAGTTTGAATTACAAGGGTCTTAGCCCCCAGACAGGAAGCTCTATCACATTGATCTGGTCCGTGTCACAACAAATACGCTCTGACCAGGCATTGAATTGAGAGCTGCCAACATGCACTATCTCCTGGCAGACCAAGGAACTGCACATAAGAAAATTAATAAGTAGAAGAGGCTTTTCCTGGCCTCTATAAGCCTCCCTGCCGAAGGCCCTAGGAAACGACTCTGCAACCAATTACTGGGTCCAGTGCCCAGTTTTGAGCAATCAGCAGAACAATTCTAATAATCAAGGTTGAGCCAAAAATCAAAGAGCTGTGGTAACTCACAGCCTCCTGCCACTAAAACCCCATAAAAGAGAAAGAGATAGAGCGTCTAGGTAAAACACAACCTAACCAGATGCCTAAGCACCATCAAAAAATTATGAGCCATACTAAGAAAATAGAAGACATGGCCCAAGAAAAGGAATACAGCAAAGTCCCAGAAGAGATGCAGAATTTGAGAGAACTAATCAGTGAGATGAGCACAAATTTCCAAAATCAAATTAATGAGATGAAAGAGAATAGTTAAAGAGATAAATGACATCAAGATGTCATTGAGCGAACGCAAAGAAGAATTTGAAATCCTGAACAGAAAAGTAACGGAGTTCATGGGAATGAAAGACACAATAGGTCGGGGGGCGGATGTGGCTCAACTGGTTGGGCGTCTGTCTACCATATGGAGGGACCTGGGTTTGATCCCCGGGACCTCCCGGTAAAATAAAAAAATAAAAAATAAAAAAAAAAGCTTTCCCTTGGGAAGCGGCTGTGGCTCAATCAGTAGGGCTCCCGTTTACCATATGGGAGGCCCCGGGTTCGGTTCCTGGGGCCTCCTGGTGAAGGCATGCCTGCTCGCACGGCATGGTTAGCTGACCCAGCGAGCACAAGCAGCAAGGGGGGGATAAATGAATAAATAAATAAAATCTTTAAAAAAAGACACAATAGGTGAACTCAAAAATACATTTGAGGCATACAACAGCAGACTCAAAATGACAGAAGAAAGAAAAAGTGATACCAAAGACAGAGCAGCTAAAATTGAAGAGAGAAAAGAACAGAGAGAGAAAAGAATGGAAAAAAAATTGAGCAGGGGCTCAGAGAGTTGAATGACAACACAAAACGCAAGAACATACGTGTCATGGGAGATCCAGAAGGGGAAGAGAAAGGAAAAGGGGCAGAAAGAGTATTTGAGGAAATAATCGCTGAAAGTTTCCCAACTCTCACGAAAGAAATGGACTTACATGTCCAAGAAGCACACTGTACCCCAATAAGAATATATCCAAATAGACCTACGCCAAGACACATATTATTCAGAATGTCAAATGTAAAAGATAAAGACAAAATTCTCAGAGCAGCAAGAGAGAAGCAAACGATCACGTACAAAGGACATCCAGTAAGACTTAGTGCAGATTTTTCTTCAGAAACCATGGAGGCAAGAAGACAGCAGTATGATACAATTAGGAAATTGAAACGGAAAAACTGCCAGCTGAGAATTCTTTATCCAGCAAAACTGTCCTTCAAATATGAAGGTGAATATAAAGTATTCACAAACAAACAGAAACTAAGAGAGTTTGCAAAAAGGAATCCACCTTTGCAGGAAATATTAAAGGAAGCCTTAGAACCTGAAAGAAAAAGACAGGAGAGAGAGGCTTGGAGGAGAGTATAGAAGAAGGAAAAGCAGAAAGGATAACCAAAAGAGTAAAAAGAGAGACAAAAATAAGATGACATATGAGAACCAAAGAATAAAATGGAGGAAATAAATAGTGCATTTTCAGTAATATCATTGAATGTGAATGGATTAAATTCCCCAATCAAAAGATACAGTCTGACAGAATGGATAAAAAAACATGAGCCATCCATATGCTGCTTACAAGAAACTCACCTCAGACCCAAGGATACAAACCGGCTGAAAGTAAAAGGTTGGAAAAAGATACTCCACGCCAATAGTAAACAGAAAAGAGCAGGGGTAGCTATACTCATATCAGACAAAACAGACTTCAAATGCAAAAAAGTGCTAAGAGGTGAGGAAGGCCATTATATATTAATAAAAAGGATGATCCTCCAGCAAGATATAACAGTCATAAATATCTACGCACCTAACCAGGGGCCCCAAAATATGTGAGACAAACACTGGCAAAACTGAAGGGAGAAATAGACATTTCTACAATAATCGTTGGAGACTTCAACACCCCTCTCACATCATTAGATAGAACAACTAGACAGAAGATCAACAAGGAAACAGAACTTGAACAATATGATAAGCAAGTTAGACCTAACAGACATACACAGAACACTGCATCCAAATTCAGCAGGTTATACATACTTCTCAAGTGCCCATGGATCTTTCTCCAGGATAGACCACATGTTAGGTCACAATACAGCTCTCAATAAATATAAAAAGATTGAAATTATACAAAGCACCTTCTCAGACCATAATGGAATGAAACTAGAAATCAATAATAGACAGGAAAAAAGTAAATTTGCAAATGTGTGGAGACTGAACAACACACTCCTAAATATTCGGTGGGTCAAAGAAGAAATTGCATGGGGGTCGGATGTGGCTCAACTGGTTGGGCGTCCGTCTCCCATATGGAGGGACCTGGGTTCGATCCCTGGGACCTCCCATTAAAAAAAAAAAAAAAAAAAAAAGAAGAAATTGCAAGTGAAATCAGTAAATATATTGAGACAAATGAAAATGAGAACACAACGTATCAAAACTTATGGGATACAGCAAAGGCAGTCTTGAGAGGGAAATTTATAGCCCTAAATGCCTATATTAAAAAACAAGAAGGAGCTAAACTCAAAGATTTAACTGAACAACTTGAGAAACTAGAAAAAGAACAACAAACCAATCCCAAGGCAAGCAGAAGGAAAGAAATAATAAAGGTTAGAGCAGAAATAAATGAAAATGAGAACAGAAAAACAATAGAGAAAGACAGCAAAACCAAAACCTGGTACTTTGAAAAGATCAATAAAATTGACAAACCCCTCGCTAGACTAACAAAGAAAAAAAGAGAGAAGATGCAAATAAATACAATCAGAAATGAAAGGGGGGAAATTACAAATGACCTCACAGAAATAAAAAGAATCATAAGAGGATATTATGAGAAACTAAATGCCAAGAAACTAGACAACCTAGATGAAATGGACAAATTTCTAGAAACTCATAACCAACCTACACTGACACAGCAAGAAATACAAGAACTTAATAAACCAATCACAATTAAGGAGATTGAATCCGTCATCAAAAATCTCCCAGCAAAGAAAAGTCCAGGACCAGATGGCTTCACAGGTGAATTCTACCAAGCATTTCTAAAAGAATTAACACCAATCCTGTTTAAACTGTTCCAAAAAATTGAAGAGGGTGGAAAATTACCCAACACATTTTATGAAGCCAACATCACCCTAATACCAAAGCCAGATAAACATTCCACAAGAAAAGAAAATTACTGACCAATCTCTCTAATGAACATAGATGCAAAAATTCTCAACAAAATACTTGCAAATCGAATCCAACAGCATATCAAAAGATTTATACATCATGACCAAGTGGGATTTATTCCTGGTATGCAAGGCTGGTTCAACATAAGAAAATCAATCAATGTAATACACCACATTAACAAATTGAAGGAAAATAACCACATGATCATCTCAATAGATGCAGAAAAGGCATTCGACAAAATCCAACATCCTTTTTTGATAAAAATACTTCAAAAGATAGGAATAAAAGGAAAATTCCTCAATATGATAAAAGGCATATATGAAAAACCCATAGCCAACATTATACTCAATGGGGAAAGGTTGAAAGCTTTCCCCCTAAGACCAGGAACAAGACAAGGATTCCCACTGTCACCATTGTTATTCAACGTTGTACTAGAAGTTCTAGCTAGGGCAATTAGACAAGACAAAAAAATTAAAGGCGCCCAAATAGGAAAAGAGGAAGTAAAACTCTCACTGTTTGCAGATGACATGATCCTGTATTTAGAAAATCCTGACGTATCCACAACAAAGCTACTTGAACTAATAAATGAGTTCAGCAAAGTGGCAGGATACAAGATCAACACGCAAAAATCAGTAATGTTTTTGTACACTAGTACTGAACAATCTGAGGAGGAAATCAGGAGGAAAATTCCATTTTCAATAGCAACAAAAAGACTCAAATACCTAGGAGTTAATTTAACCAAAGAAGTACAGGGCCTATATGCAGAAAACTACAAAACAATGCTAAAAGAAATTTAAAAAGGCCTAAACAAATGGAAAGACATTCCGTGTTCATGGATTGGAAGAATAAATATCGTGAAGATGTCAATCTTGCCCAAACTCATTTATAGATTCAATGCAATACCAATCAAAATCCCAACAGCTTACTTTACAGAATTAGAGAAGGCAATTACCAAATTCATCTGGAAGGTTAAGTGCACCTGAATAGCCAAAAGTATTCTGAAAAAGAAGAGCAATGTGGGAGGAATTTCCCTGCCTGACCTTGAAATATATTACAAAGCTACAGTGGTCAAAACAGCATGGTACTGGCATAAAGATAGACACATTGATCAGTGTAATAGAATTGAGGATCCAGAAATATACCCTCACCTATACAGTGAACTGGTTTTTGACAAACCTACCAAGCCCATGCTAATGGGAAAAAAACAGTCTCTTCAACAAATGGTGTTGGGAGAACTGGATATCTATAACCAAAAGAATGAAAGAGGACCCCTATCTCACCCCCTATACAAGAATCAACTCAAAATGGATCAAAGATCTAAAGATAAAAGCCAGGACCATAAAACTACTAGAAGAAAATGTAGGGAAACATCTTCAAGACCTTGTAGTAGGTGGTGCTTTCTTGGACCTTACACCCAAAGCACGTGCAACAAAAGAAAAAGTAGATAAATGGGACCTCCTCAAAATTAAACACTTTTGCACCTCACAGGACTTTGTCAGAAGGGTGAAAAGGCAGCCAACTCAATGGGAAAAAATATTTGGAAATCACATATCTGATAAGGGTTTAAGATCCAGGATATATAAAGAGATATTACAACTCAACAATAAAAAGACAAATGACCCAATTAAAAAATGGGCCAAAGACTTGAATAGACATTTCTCCGAAGAAGAAATACAAATGGCAAAAAAACACATGAAGAAATGCTCAACATCACTCATGAGTAGGGAAATGCAAATCAAAACTACAATGAGATATCGTTTCACACCTATCAGAATGGCCACTATTAAAAAGACAGAGAACTACAAGTGTTGGAGAGGATGTGGAGAGATAGGAACACTTCTTCACTGTTGGTGGGAATGCAGGATGCTACAACCACTATGGAGGACTGTTTGGCAGTTCCTAAAGAAGTTGAATATAGACTTGCCACGTGACCCTGCAATACCACTACTGGGTATATACCCAGAACTCAGAGCAGTGACACGAACAGTCATCTGCACACCGATGTTCATAGCCACAGTATTCACCATTGCCAAAAGTTGGAAACAACCCAGGTGTCCATCAACAGATGAGTGGATAAACAAACTGTGGTCTATTTACACAATGGAATATTATGCAGCTGTAAGAAGAAATGAAGTCATAAAGCATATGGCAACATGGATGAACCTGGAGGACATTATGTTGAGTGAAGCAAGCCAGATACAAAAGGACAAATACTATATGAATGCGTTACTATGAACCAAATATATTATATAATATATTGTTTGATTTAAAAAAAATGTATATGTATCCATTACATTTAATTGAGAAATGTATATATTTATTTATCTGTGTTTACTTTTTAGCTTTTAATTGTTTATATTTTCAATTATTAAATGTACAAAATAAAGTTTAAAAAATGTTAAAAAAAAGAATATCAATAGAGAGATGGAAATTATTAAAAGGAACCAAACAGAGCTGAAGACCACAGTAACAGAAAATTTAAATTCCCAAGAAGGATTCAACAACAGATTGGTTCTGGCAGAAGAAAGAATCAGTGAACCTGAAGATAAAACAATTGAAGTCTTCTAGTCTGAAGAGCAATAGAATAAAGAATGAAGAAAACTCAACAGAGCCTGCAGAACCTGTGAATACCATTATGCATACAAGTATGCACATTGTGGGAGATCCAGAAAGAAAATAAAGAAAGGAACAGAGAGAATATTCAAAGAAATGATGGCTGAAAACTTCCCTAATTAACAAAAGGCATGAATATATACATCCAAGGAGCACAACGAACTCCAGACAAGATAAACTCAAATAGACCCACACCACCCCTTTTTATAATCAAACTGTTGAATGCCAAAAAAACCCATAGAGAATTCTGAAAGCCACAAGAGAGAAGCAACATGTCACATACAAGGAAGCCTCAATACATCGTCTTAATAATAGGGAGTATATGGAAAAAATAAACGAAGTGTATGCTATGGACCATATTTAGTGGTAAGAGTCTGATCATGTTCTTTCATAATCTGTAACAAATGTTCCACAACAATGTAAAGTGTTGGTGGAAGGGTGATGTATGGGAATTCTGCACAGTATGCATGATTATTCTATATGCTCACAACTTCTCTAATTAAAAAAAAAAAAAAATGAAATGCTAAAGTGAGTTTTGCAGGTTGAAAGGAAAGGATGCAAGACAATTGACTGAAGCCATATGAAGAAATAAAGTTCTCCAGTAAAGATAACAACATGGAAAAATACAAATACCAGTACTATTGTATTTTTGATTTGTAACTCAACTTTTTGCTTCTGAGAAGGCAAATGTATAAAATATAATGGGGGGGGCAGATGTGGCTCAACTGGTTGGGCGTCCATCTCCCATATGGAGGGACCTGGGTTCGATCCCCGGGACCTCCCAGTAAAAAAAAAAAAGTAATGGGGGAGAGGGTGTAGTTCAGTGGTTGAGTGCCTGCCTCTCAAATATGAGGTCCTGGGTTCAATCCTTAGTACCTCCCCCCACCAAAAAAAAAGAGATTAAAAAAATCCCAAAGTATTTGGAGATTAAATAAAACACTTCTTGAAATATCAAGATAAAAAGTATTTTGAATGAAATGAAAATGAATATACAACTTACCAAAATTTGTGCAATGCAGAATGTAGAGGAGATTCAGAAGCTAGTGCTACCATGAGAATACTAAAGAAAAAAAGACTGGAAAAAGCTATGTTACAAATTTCACCACGACTAGCAAAAGCAATTTGCAGCAGCAGAGCAAATTTAAAAAGCTGTTCACTGTATAAGAAAAATTTTAAGAAAATAAAATGTACAATATTAAGAGATATTTTCAACAAACACATAGTTAATTTGATGTTTTCCCTCAATAGTAAAAAAAATAATTGATGCAATTATGCTCCTGAAACTAAAATTAAATGTCCAAAATTTTTAAATTAAATTGTTAACAGGATCTGAGTTTGTTAACATTATCCAGTTATAAAATGACCTTGCTTCTTTCAACAAAAAGAAAATCATTTTAAGATGGAGATATGGTAAAATTATTATTTCAGTTATAGAAATTTTGTTAGAAAATTATGAGTAAATGAATGATAAAAAAGAAAATATATTTCAAAAAGTGTAAGATCATTAATTAAGTCACCAAACAGTTGCCCATAGAATTCAAGGCATTTCTAACATATCAAAGTTCAAGTAATAAATAAAAAGAAAAAAGAAAAACAAACAAACAAACAAAAGTTCAGTTGATTCAGTTTCAAAACTTGCAAGCATTCTTCTTTAGCCTTAGAGGAGTCCTACTATGTAAGAGACATTGCCCAATCAACACCTTTGGCATTTTTTGCTGCAAAAGACTTCTAAATTTATGAAGAAATGCTGTCAATTTGTGGTCCCCCCAAAAATCAAACTTATGGAATAGAAGAATTTATGCTAGATATAAAAAATTATTTTCAATTAAAATGGGTGGTACTCCAATCATGTTAGATTAAAAATTCAAATTTTAAAACAAGAGACTGATGTTTCCCTTATTCCTTTATTTTACTACATGACACATATTTAAAATATTGTGCTCAGTTTTCTGAAGCAGACCCTATGAAAAGAGTCATCAATATAGTTAAAAATTGTTCAGCTGGGAAATGGATGTGGCTCAGGCTACCACATGGGAGATCCAGGTTCAGTTCCCAGTGCCTCCTAGACAAGAGACAAGACACGTAAGACAGTGAGCTGATGAGATGGGCTGGTGTGGTGAGCTGATGCAGCAAGATGATGCAGTGAGATGATGCAACTAAGAGACATAGCAACAAAGCAGGGAGTGGAGGTGGCTCAGGCAATTAGGTGTCTCCCTCCCACATGGGAGGTCCTGGGTTTGGTTCGTGCTGCCTCCCAAAAAGAGAAGACCAACACACAACAAACAGATACAGCAAATGCAAATAATGAGGGGGTAGGGAGAAATAAATAAATAAAATAATCTAAAAAAAATTGTTCAGCACTTCCCAACCCAATCTATGAGGCCAGTATTACCTTAATACCAAAATCAAAGACAACACAAGTAAAGAAAAACACAGAGCAATATCTCTTATGAATATAGATTAAGAATCCTAAAAGAGTGCTAGCAAACTGAATCCAGCAACGTATAAAACTAACTGATACCAGGAATGTAAGGCTGGTTTAACATCCAAAAATTAATGAATATAATACATCACATCAACTGAATAAAGGGCACAACCCACGTAATTATCTCAAAAGATACAGAAAAAGCATTTGACAAAATCCAACTCAGGAAACACAATGAAGGACACAACAAGTGGGAGCAGAGGTGGCTCAAGCCATTGTCCTGGGTTCAGTTCCCAGTGCCTCCTAAAAAGAAGACAAGCACAGGACAGACACAGACAGCAGACAGCGAGCACAAACCACGAGAGGGGGAGAGTAAATAAATAAATAAATAAATCTTAAAAAAAAAAAAAATCCAACTGAGAATCTCTTCCTCAGAGAAAGACTTCCTTGACCTGATAAAGGGCATCTATGAAAACCCCACACCTAACATCATACTTAATTGTAAAAGACTTAATGCTTTGGGGGGCAGATGTGGCTCAAATGGTTGGGCATCCATCTCCCATATGGAGGAACCTGGGTTTGATCCCAGGGGGGTTCCCTGTAAAAATAAAGAAAAAATATAGAAGGTGCACGGGCTGCCAGGCCCCATGCACGGGTGCACCATCAGGCCCTGCAAGCGGGTGAGTCCCCCCAGGCCCATGAACGGGTGTGCCATCAGGCCCCATTGAGCCATGCAGCAAGATGATGACCTAACAGGAGAGTAACATAAGGGAGAGCCAAGACAAGACGCATTGAAAAACCAGGAACTAGGGTGGCACAGGAAGTAGGACACCTCTCTCCCACATCGGAGGTTCCCAGAATCGAATCCCAGTGAAGACAGGAGAAGAAGGATGAGAAGAGACGGCAGGAAACAGACACAGAGAATTGCCCAGCGAATAGACATAAAAACAGCAAAAATGGGAGGGGGGTAAAAATGGATAAAAATAAATAAATAAATCTTTAAAAAAAAAAAAAAAAAGACTTAATGCTTTCTCCCTAAGATTGGAGAAACAGATCGGAGAAGTTGGGAAATTCTCTCTGAATGTTGAAATCACTTCCCTTTTTAAGGCATTCAACTGATTGGATAAAAGCGTCACTCATTGATGATTCAATCTTCCTGATTGATACACATGTAATCAGCCATCCATGCAGTAAACTCACTGGTGATCCAAGTCCATAAATGCTCTTGTATTACAATTAGCCCAGTGCTTGCTGGACCAAACACCTAGACACAATTACCTGGCCGAGCTGACACATTAGCCTAACCATCACAGTCCACCCCTTGTCAACTCGGCAACCATATACATTACCCTAAACCATACTTAGTCTCTAAGTAAAAACAATAACAGACAAGCATACATATATATTTCCACCTAACAATGTTCAACTCCCCTGCGTACAACCAGAAATGCATTAATTCCCCACAGAATAGGGTGCAAGTCCTTGGGTAATATTCACTCTTAAACTTGACATCTCTAAATATTATGACATGAAATTAATACAACTTTTCATATGATAGGGGAAAAGGTTGGGGAAGAAAACAAGAAATTCATTTTGTGTACATATACAATCATACTCATAACAAAACAAGGAAGAAGGGTTCATGACTATTATAGTCCTTGTTTCTGTAACTGGTCCCGTGGTCGAAGATCGTATTTATCACTTCTTCTACAACCTTCTTCCACTACCCATTCCATGTTCCCATTACCTTCAGCAAGCACTTCAGTCAGCCATGGTTCTTTGCCTGGTGGGGTGACCCAAACTTTCATTCCTGAAGATTCTGGGCCATTGTTAGTCCTGCTTGAATTGGTTTGCTGCAATTTTCCATGGACTTTAATCACAGGGCATGGCAGTACTAGGAGATGCCCTAGAGGATCTCCTGTGTTCCAGGCAAACTTTTCTTTACCCCCATTATGTAGATGT
Organism: Tolypeutes matacus; assembly: GCA_026826555.1. Classification (NCBI taxonomy): domain Eukaryota; kingdom Metazoa; phylum Chordata; class Mammalia; order Cingulata; family Chlamyphoridae; genus Tolypeutes; species Tolypeutes matacus. Next base: position 6,624,404 of record JAKSZT010054561.1, on the reverse strand, counting down.
AGTCCTATTTCCCCCGGTTAGTCAGGATCAATCACCTCAGACAGTATAGTAATTCCCTTCTTTGCCTGTTGATTCACAGGAGCCCAAAGTGGCCAGGTGGCAGTCTTAACTTCCAGTTCAGTGGAATCATTGTTGTGTTCCCTGGTGGCAGCATTCCTCCTTTTGGGACTAAAACCTATAGACCAGCAGAGCTTAAGGTTGCAGGGACAGGAAGCAAAAATTTTCCTAGTGGGTCACGAGGGGTAATAGTGAGTGGTGCCACTTCATTTCCACCCCTTGATTCCTGGACCCATGAATCCTAGTTATGGAAGAAACAGTACCATAGAGAGGATGCTGATTCAGAGAATACACAGCCTCCTGGAGAACACTGCCCCAGCCCTGCAAGGTATTGCCACCTAGTTGGCACAACAATTCAGTCTTCAAAAGGCCATTCCACTGTTCTATTAATCCAGCTGCTTCAGGGTGATGGGGAACATGTAAGACTAGTGAATTCCATGGGCATGTGCCCATTCCCACACATCATTTGCTGTGAAATGGGTTCCTTGATCAGAAACAATCCTGTGTGGAATGCCATGGCGGTAGATAAGACATTCAGTAAGTCCACGGATGGTAGTTTTGGAAGAAGCATTGCATGCCGGAAATGCAAACCCATAGCCAGAGTATGTGTCTATTCCAGTTAAAACAAATCGCTGCCCCTTCCATGGTGGAAGTGGCCCAATGTAGTCAACCTGCCACCAGGTAGCAGGCTGGTCACCTCGAGGAATGGTGCCATATCGGGGGCTGAGTGTGGGGTTCTGCTGCTGGCAGATTGGGCACTCAGCAGTGGCTATAGCCAAGTCAGCCTTGGTGAGGGAAGTCCATGTTGCTGAGCCCATGCATAACCTCCATCCTTACCTCCATGGCCACTTTGTTCATGAGCCCATTGGGCAATGACAGGAGTGACTGGGGAAAGAGGCTGAACATTAGCCACAGAGAGGGTCATCTTATCCACTTGATTATTAAACTCTTCCTCTTCTGAAGTCACCCTCTGCTGAGCATTCACATAGGACACAAATATGTTCATGTTTTTTGCCCACTCAGAAAGGTCTATCCACATAGTTCTTCCCCAGACCTCTTTGTCACCAGTTTTTCAATCACTTTCCTTCCAAGTCCCTGACCATCCAGCCAAACCATTGGCAACAGCCCATGAATCAGTGTACAAATGCACCTCTGGCCATTTCTTCTTCCAAGCAAAATGAACAACTAGGTGCACTGCTCGAAGTTCTGCCCACTGGGAAGATTTGCCCTCACCACTATCCTTCAAGGATGCCCCAGAAAAGGGCTGCAGTGCCGCAGCTGTCCACTTTTGGGTGGTACCTGCATATCGTGCAGAACCATCTGTAAACCAGACCCAAGTTTTCTCATCCTCAGTCAACTGATTGTAAGGGACTCCCCAAGAGGCCAAAGCTGTGGGCTGGGAAAGAGAAGGTAACACGGCAGGGGTGGTGACCATGGGCATTTGGGCTACTTCCTCATGTAACTTACTTGTGCCTTCAGGACCTGCTCGAGCCCTATCTTGTATATACCACTTCCACTTTATTATGGAGTGCTGCTGTGCACACCCAACTTTATGGTTTGGTGGGTCAGACAATACCCAGCTCATGATAGGCAACTCAGGTCTCATGGTAACTTGATGGCCCATGGTTAAACGTTCAGTCTCTACTAAGGCCCAGTAGCAAGCCAAAAGCTGCTTCTCAAAAGGGGAGTAGTTATATGCAGAGGATGGCAAGGCTTTGCTCCAAAATCCTAAGGGTCTGCCTTGTGATTCCCTTATAGGGGCCTGCCAAAGGCTCCAGGCAGCATCTCTATTTTGCCACTGAAACTTCCAGCACCATTGGATCTGCTGGATCATATTGTCAAGTGATAGTGTAGCTTGCACAGCAGCCTGGACCTTTCACAGGGCCTCCTCTTGTTCCGGTCCCCAATCAAAACTAGCAGCTTTTCTGGTCACTTGGTAAACGGGCCAGAGTAGCACACCCAAATGAGCAATGTGTTGTCTCCAAATCTGAAGAGGCCAACTAAGCGTTGTGCCTCTTTTTTGGTTGTAGGAGGGGCCAGGTACAACAGCTTATCCTTTACTTTAGAAGGGATATCTCGACAGGCTCCACACCACTGGACACCTAGAAATTTCACTGAGGTGGAAGGACCCTGTATTTTTGTTGGATTTATCTCCCATCCTCTCTCACATAAATGCCTTACCAATAAACTTAGAGTCATTGCTACTTCTTGCTCAGCAGGTCCTATCAACATGATATCATCAATATAATGGACCAGTGTGATGTCTCGTGGGAGGGAGAGACGATCAAGTTCCCTATGGACAATATTATGACATAGGGCTAGAGAGTTGATATACCCCTGAGGCAGGACAGTGAAGGTATACTGCTGGCCTTGCCAGCTGAAAGCAAACTGTTTCTGGTGGTCCTTACTAATGGCAATTGAGAAAAAAGCATTTGCCAGATCAACAGCTGCATACCAGGTACCAGGGGAAGTGTTGATTTGCTCAAGCAATGATACCACATCTGGGACAGCAGCTGCAATTGGAGAAAGAAAGAAAGAAAGAAGGGGGGGGAGGAGGAAGGAAGAAAGGGACAGAAAAAGAATTTGAAGAAATAATGGCTGAAAACTTCCTAAATCTGATGAAAGACATGAATATACACAGTCAGGAAACTTAATGAACTCCAAACAGGATAGACTCTAAGAGATCAACACTAAGACACATTATAGTGACATTGTTAAAAACCCAAAGAAAGCAGTTTGAAGGCAGCAAAAGAGGGGTGACTTGTCACATATAAGGGATCCCCAATAAGATTAACAGTGGACTTCTCATCAGAAACTGTGGAGGCCAGAAGAGAGTCAGATGGCATATTTAAAGTCCTTAGAGAAAAAAAAGTCAACCAAGAATTCTATATCCAGCAAAACTATCTTTCAAAAATGAGAGAGAAATTAAGGCATTTACAGACAAACAAAAGCTGAAAGAGTTCATTACCAGAAGACCTGCCCTACAAAAAATGCTAAAGGGACTATTTCAGGCTGAAATAAAAGGACACTAAATAGTAACTTGAAGCCATAAGAAGAAATATAGAACATTGGAAAAGACAAATACATAGGTAAATATAAAATCCTGTATTACTGTACTTTTGGTTGGTAACTACTATATCCCCCTATGATGGTTAAGTTCATCTGTCAAGTTGGCTAGGTTATGGTGTCCAGTTGTTTGGTCAAACAAGCACTAGCTTGATTGTTACTGTTATGATATTTTGTGGATTTAAATAATCAGTTAGTCAATTGCATTTGGCTGATTACATCTACAATCAACTGAGGAGATTTCCTTCAACAATGAGAGAAGTCTCATCCAATCAGTTGGAGGCCTTAAAAGGAGAAGTGATGATTTCAGCAGTCAGAAGGCAGAATTTCCATCTTAATTTCAGCCAGTCAGCTTCTCTGGGGAATTCATCAAAGACCTTCATCAGAGTTCCCATCTTATGGCCTGCCCTATGGAATTTGGACTTGCCCATCCCCACAGTCACCTGAGCGAATTCCTATTTAAAAATCTCATAGTAGTTTATGTATATATATATATATATATATATATATATACACACATATACATATTCTATCAGTTCTTGAGAGAACCTTGACTACTACACTGACAACATAAAATGTATATAATAACATTGTAAATCTATGTTAACGGGTAGACAATGTATAAAGATGTAATCAGACAATATCAATATAATGGGGGAGGGATGGAAATATATAGGAGTAGAGACTAGTACTAGCCTTGTACAAGTAAAACTAGGTTGTTATTAGTTTAAGATGTTCATTGTATTTACAAAGGTAACCTCTAAGAAAATAACTAAAAAATATAGATAAAAGGAAAGAAGGGAATCAAAATGGTATATTACCAAAAGCAACTAAATACAAAAAAGGCAATAATAGAGTAGTTGAGGAACAAAAAATATATAAGACATACAGAAAAAAAAAAAATAGCTAAATGGCAGAACCAAATTCTTTCTTCTCAGTTATTAACCTTAAATGTCAATGGATCAAACCTCCATATTAAAAGGCAGGGGTTGGAAGATTGGATGGGAAAGCATGAGCCATCTATATGCTGTCTATAAGAGACTCACTGTAGGTACAAAGACACAAAGAAGTTGAAAGTAAAAGGGTGGAAAAAGATACTACATGTAAAGAGAAATCAAAAGAGAGTTGGAGACACAAAAGATCTAAACAAATGGAAAGATATTCCGTGTTCATGGACTGGAAGACTAAATATTGTTAAGATGTCAATCCTACCCAAACTGATTTATAGATTCAATGCAATACCAATCAAAATTCCAACAGCCTACTTTACAGAAATAGAAAAGGCAATTACCAAATTCATTTGGAAGGGAAAGTGCACACAAATAGCCAAAAGCATTCTAAAAAAGAAGAGCGACCTGGGAGGAATTTCACTGCCTGACCTTGAAACATATTACAAAGCTACAGTAGTCAAAACACCATAGTATTGACATAAAGCTAGACACATTGATCAGTGGAATATATTTGAAAATCCAGAAATAAACCCTCACCTGTACAGCCAACTGGTTTTCAATAAACCTACCAAAGCCATGTTAACAGGACAAAACAGTCTCTTCAACAAATGGTGCTGGGTGAACTGGATTTTCATAGCCAAAAGAATGAAAGAAGACCCCTATCTCACTCCCTATATAAGAACCAACTCAAAATGGATCAAAGACCTAAATGTGAAAGCCAGGACCATAGAATTACTAGAAGAAAATGTAGGGAAACATCTTAAAGACATTGTGGTAGGTGGTGGTTTCTTGGACCTTACACCCAAAGCATGAGCAAGAAAAGAAAAAATAGATAAATTTAATTTATTTATAAATAGATAAATTAAACACTTTTGCACCTCAAAGGACTTTGTCAAAAGGGTAAAAAGGCAGCCAACTCAATGGGAGAAAATATTTGGAAATGCATATCTGATTAGGATTTAATACCCATGATATATAGGGAGATGCTACAATTCAACAATAAAAAGACAAATGACCCAATTAAGAAAGGGGCAAAATACTTGAATAGACATTTGTCCAAAGAAGAAATACAAATGGCAAAAAAACACATGGAAAAATGTTAAACACCACTAGTGATTAGGGAAATGGAAATCAAAACTACAATGATATATCATTTCACATTTATTAGAATGGCCACTATTAAATAGAGAACTACACCTACTTGAGTGGATGTAGAGAGATAGGAACACTTATTCACTGTTGGTGGGAATGTAGAATGGTACAGCCTACTGTTCGGCAGGTCCTAAAGAAGTTGAATATAGATTTGTTAGGTGACCTGGCAATACCATTACTAGGTATATACCCAAAAGAACTGAGAGCAGTGACACGAACAGACATCTGCACACCAATGATTATAGTGGCATTATTCACGATTTCCAAAAGTTGGAAACAACCCATGTGTCCATCAACTGATGAATGGATAAACAACATGTGGTGTAGATACACAATGGAATATTATGCAGCTGTAAGAAGAAATGAAGTCGTGAAGCATATGAGAACATGGATAAACCTAGACAACATTATGTTGAGTGAAGCAAGCCAGACAAAAAAGGACAAATACTGTGTGATTGTGCTTCTATGAACTAAATATATTGTATAATCCTGCAGAGTTAATGAATTGAATATGGAACAACAGAAATGAGAATGAGGATAGAGAGTAGAAAGCTGAGGGTTAACTTGTGCAGAATTGGTAAAAAAGGATGCTTGTTGATCTTTGGAAATGAATAGAAAAGATGAAAACCCAACATAATGTTTTTAACTAGCAGTACTATTATGTGGGTATAAAAGGGGTTTAAAGGGAAAGCCCAAGGTCATATAGATTACTAAAAGGAAAGCTAAAAAAATGTAACATGGGACTGTATAGCATAGTAAATCTGCATGTGAAATATAAATATGAGTAAAATTTCATATATATGACCATTTTTCTTTGAAATTGAACAAATATATGTTAACACTACAAGATGTTAATATCAGACCAAAAAAAAAAAAAAAAAAAAAGATTATACTAAGTGAAAGAAACCAGGCACAATGAACTACATATTGTGTGATTCCATTTGTATGAAATGTAAATATTAATCAATTTATAAAGATGAAATTAGATTAGTGGTTATGTAGGGTTGGGGAAGGACTGCTAAGGGGTGTGGAGTTTTTCTTTTTGGAGTAATGAAATTGTCCTAAAATTTTTTGTGGTGATGAATGCACAATGTTGTGTTATACTAAAAGACATTGATTATACACTTTGGATAGATCATATGGTTTATGAATATATCTCAATAAAACTGCTTAATAAATAAATAAGTAATTGTGTAAACATAGCCAGAAATAGCAGCTATGTACAGCAGGGGAAGCATAGAGAGATCGAGGGGTCAATAATTTTCTTGTTTGTTTTTTTGTTTATTATTATTATTATTATTATTGAAGTAATGAAAATGCTCTAATGATGATTGAGGTGATGAATACACAACTGTAATTATACCAAATACCATTGATTGTACACTTTGGCTTAATTGTATGCTTTATTAATATGTATATATAAAATTGATTTGTTAAAAAAAAAAAAAAGAAAAGGAAAGAGAGCTGGAGTTGCTATATATGGCAGTTTGAGATTACTTTTGTGAATCCCAAAAAAGAGAAGGATTATGTTTGTAAACTGATCCGTTCCTCTGGGTGTGATACTCTTTGATTGTATTAAATTCAAAGGTTTTAAGTTTACTTAATTAAATCAATTTAGGGCCTTTGATTTGACCACATCAGTAAGGCGTGACTCACGTTAAGTCCCCACACCCTGGGTGGGCTGATAGAAACAGGCACTCACTCAAGAAGACCCAAGAAGAGAGAGAGAACTTTGTCAGTTTTGATCCTGGAGCCCCAGGGGAAGATGAGACACTTGCCTGATAGTTGTAGCTGAGCAGCTGAGCAGCTGAGAAAGCCTGGAAAGAAATAAGCTCTATGCCAGACTGATATAGGAAGCCCTGAGAGACGAGCCCTATGCCAGCCTACAGCTGAGATCAGAAGAAGCTAGGCCCATGGCACCTTAAGAGAAAGAAGAAAGGGAAGACCAGGCAGAGATCAACCACCATCTTGCTTCAACATGTGAGAAAATACCTCTTATAGTACCTTGAGTTGGACTCTTTAGGGTCTTGTAACTGTAAGCTTTTACTCCACATAAATGCCCTTTATAAAAGCCAACTGATTTCTGGTACTTTGCATTAGCACCCCTTTGGCTGACTGATAGACTATATCATTCTCAGACAAAATAGACTTTAAGTCAAAAAAGATTTCAAAACACAAAGAAGGATATTATATATTGATAAAAGTTTCAATCCAGCAAAAAGATATGATTATAAACATGCATGCACATCACAACAGAGCACCAAAATATATGAAGCAAAAATTGATAGAAATGAATGGGGAAATAGTTCTACAATAATAACTGGAAAATTCAACACACCACTTTCAATAATTAATAGAACAGCTAAGCAGAAGATCAATAAGGAAATAGAGTACTTGAACAATACTGTTAACCAATTAGACCTAATGGACATATATAGAACACTCTACCCAATAACAGTAGAATACACATTCTTCTCAAGTGCACATGGAACATTTTCCAGGATAAACCATATTTTGGGCCACAAATCAAGTCTTAATAAATTTTAAAATATTGAAATGATACAATGTATCTTCTCATATCACAATGGAATAAAATTAGAACTCAATAACAGAAAGTAAACTGGAAAATTTACAAATATGTGGAAATTAAACACCATACTATTAAACAACTAATGGATCAAAGAAGAAATCACAAGGGAAATTAGGAAATATCTTGAGTTGAACAAAAATGAAAACACAACATAACAAAATTTAAGGGATGCAACAAAGGTAGTGCTCAGAGGAAAATTTATAGCTCTAAGTGCCTATATTAAAAAAAGAGGGATCACAATTCAATAACCTAACTTTACATCTAAAAAATCTGGAACAAGAAGAGTAAGCTATGCCCAAAGTTAGTAGAAAGAAGGAAATAGAAATAAGAGATAAAAGAAATAAAGAATAGAAAAACTATAGAGAACCAATAAAACCAAAATTTAGTTTTTTGAAAAGATCCATAAAATAGCCAAACCTTTAGCCAGACTGACAAAGAAAAAGAGAGGACATAAATAACTAAAATCAGGAATGAAAGTGGGGCAATGATTACCAACCTTACAGAAATAAAAAGGATTATAAGAGGGTACTAAAAACAATTATATGCCAACAAATTAGAAAACCCACATGAAACGGACAAATTCTTAGAAACATACCAATTACCTAATCTGATGCAAGAAGCAATAGCAAATCTCAACAGACCAATAACAAATAAAGAGATTGAATTAATAATCAAAAACCTCCCACCAAAGAAAAGTCCAGGACCAGATGGTTTCACTGCTGAATTCTACTAAACATTTGAAGAAGATTTAACACCAATATTTCTCAAACCCTTTCATAAAAGAGAAAAGAAGGGATTGCTCCCTGATTCATTCCATGAAGCCAGTATTACCCTGATATCAAAGCCAGATAAAAAGAACACAAGAAAAGAAAATTACAGACCAATATCTCTCATGAATATAAATGCAAACCAAATCCAACACATATTAAAAGGATTATACATCATCACCAATTGGGATTTATTCCAGGAATGCAAGGATAGTTCAGCATAATAAAAATCAATCAATGTAATTCAGCACAGTAATAGAATGAAGGGGGAAAAACACATGATCATCTCAATTGATGCAGAAAAGGCACTTGAAAAATTCAACATCCTTTCATAATAAAAAAATTCAGAATTAATTTGAATGGATCAAAGACCTAAATATTTAATATTATGAAACTCTTACAAGAAAACATAGGAAATATCTTCAGGACCTTATAGTAGGCAATGGATTTTAGATTTTACACAAAAGCACAAGCAACAAAAGAAGAAATTGATTAATGTTACTTAATCAAAATTTAAAACTTTTGTACATCAAAGGATATTAGCAAGAAAGTGAAAAGACAACCTACAGAATAGGATAAAATATTTGGAAGCCATATCTCTGATATGGGTTGAATATATAAAATATACAAAGAACTTCTATAACTCAGCAAAAAGACAAGCAACTCAATTTAAAAATGAGCCAACAGCATCTGAAGGCACCTGGCTTTTCTCACTCTCGTGGTCCAGTATGTCATGACTGGCCCCCTTATTGGGCCCACTTATCACCATCTTCTTTATCCTTTTAGTGAGACCATGCATCTTTTTTTTTTTTTTGGGCTTTTCTAAAATTTTATTTTTATTTATTCATTCATCCCCCCCTTGCTGCTCGTGCTCACTGGGTCAGCCAACCACGCCGTGCGGGCGGGCCCGCCCTCACCAGGAGGCCCCGGGAACCGAACCCGGGGCCTCCCATATGGTAAACGGGAGCCCTACTGATTGAGCCACAGCCGCTTCCCGAGACCATGCATCTTAAATTCTAAGTTTATTTCTTCCAGAATCAATGCCTTCCAGAACAAGGTATTAGTCATGTGGTGATTTCATGCAGCTCCAACCATGGTGTCAGACCTGTCTCCCCTCAACCTCAATAAAATAGCCAAAAGGTTTTATGCTCTGTCAGGCAGGGACTGCTGCCCCTAACCAGCAGGAAACAACTATAGAAGAATGACCATCACCCTTCAGCTCCCCCTTAAGAATAAGGGTGTAAACTCTCTGAGGGGGTGGGGGAGTTGAAGCAGGTTAGTCTAGGGAAAAGTGAAGACAAGTCACAGTTGGAACCCAGCAAAGAACATGGACATGAGACCCCACCTAGAAACCTTGTGAGGGGAAGTTTGCTACTAAAGAACAAAGCAGGAAAGACTTTGCTGATTCCCTGGCAATGAGGTCCCATTTGGAACTCTTTCCAGGGTTAAGGGGAAGCCCCAGATAACTTCAAACAGGCCTCCCATTGGGTCCCTGGGAGCTAACAGGAGGGGATCATAATGCAACCAATCAGAACAGCAAACAGCTGGGGCCCCTCCCCAACAAGGGAAAGGGGGAAGAGGAAAGGTTTTAGAAAGTCCTAACCTGGGGCCCCACGTGTGCACTTCACCCTGTAGCATGTCTGCAATCCATGTCTTGGGTTGTGTATACTTATCTCATTTCTAGTTTTCTTGTTTCTTAATAAACTCTTTACTCCCTTGTCTACCCTAAAAAAAAAAAAAAAAAAAAAAAAAAAGGCCAAAGACTTAAACAGACATTTCTTTAAAGAAGATTTTTGCATGGCTAATAAGTACATGAATTAGAGAAATGCAAAATAAAACTACAATGAGACTCCACTTCACACCCACTAGGATGGCTATTATTATTAGCTTTTAAATACATATATTTTTAATTTTTGTAAAGATTTACTTATTTATTTCTCCCTGCCTTGTTGTTTTGTGCTCACTATCTTCTCTCTGTGTCTGCTTGTCTTCTCTTTAGGCAGCACTGGGAACCGATCCTGGGACCTTCCGGAGTGGAAAGAGGCTGCTCAAACTCTTGCCCCACCTCACCTCCCTGGTCTGCTGCATCTCTTATTGTCTCTCTTTTTTTGTTGCATCATCTTGCTGCCACAGCTCTCTGCATGGGCCAGCACTCCTGCGCCAGCCAGTACTCCTGCGCAGGCCAACACACTGCGCAGGCCAGCAATCTGTGTGGACCAGCTTGCCACGCAGGCCAGCTTGCTTTTTACCAGGAGGCCCTGGGAATCGAACCCTGGACCTCATATATGGTAGACAGGAGCCCAATCACTTGAGCCACATCCACTTCCCTATTATTTTTTAAAAACTGGAAATAAAATGTGTTTTTGAGGATGTGGAGAAATAGAAACCCTCATACATGAATATAAAATGGTGCAACCACTGTGGAAAAAGTTTTGCATTACCTTAGAAAATTAATCAGAATTTCTATATGACTCAGCAATTCCACTCTTCGGTATATGCCCAAAAGAATTGAAAGCAGGGACTTGGACAGATATTTGTACATCAATGTTCATTATTTACAATAGTGAAAAAGTGGAAGTGACCCAAGTGTTCACCAACAGATAAATGGATAAACAAAATGTGGTATATGCACATAATGTAATATTAATCAGCCATAAAAGGAAGTGAAGTGCTGGTACATGCTTTAACACCAATGAGCCTTGAAGATATCAAGTTGAGTGAAATAAGCCAGACACAAAAGGACAAATTGATTTTTTTATATGAAATACTTAGAATAAGCAAATTCATAGAGACAGAAAGCAGAATAGTGGTTACAAGGTGTAGGGAAAAGGGGAAAGGGAGTTAATGCTAAATGAACACCAGTTTGGGTTTAGAATGATGAAAATAGTCTGGAAATAGAGATAAAAGTTACATAGTATTGTCAATGTACTTAATGTCAAAGAATTGTCCACTTAAAATGGTTAAATTTATGTTATTAAAATTTTACCACAATTAAAAATGAATAGGCCCCTTCCTCTGCCGGGGACCCATGATCTGTTATTTCTCCCATTTCTCTTTTCTTCCTACCTTAATAAATTGCTGGCCTCACTCAAAAAGAAAAAAAAAAAAGGGAATAGAGAGACAAGCAGGAGGATTGTGGGAAGATGGTGACAGACTAACAGGCAGAGCTGAATACCATCACAAAAACAAAAGAGAAAGAGCCAAAAGCTGTTTGAGGGACATGCTTTGGAGGTCAGCAGACCAGGACAGTCCTATACAACTCCTAGGAAAATGAAGGACAGAGACATGAAGAAGCTGAAATGACAAACATCAGTGTTACAGCTCGAGTGTTAGCCTGGTCAGGGCGAAGATGGAATCATACCCCACTGCTCAGTGTTACAGCTCAGTTGGCCAGGGCACAGATGGAAGCACACCTGGAGCACAGGTGAAAGTGCCTACATGACTTTTGATTAGAACATTTGGTTAGATTTCAGTTAAGGAAGTCTTTGATTAGATTGTAGGACCCTTTCACTGGATTGAATTCATTTGGGAGCCTTTAATTGGAGTACCTCAGGGAGGCATGACCCAGGGTAGGTCTTGGCCCTCTTGCTGGAGCCCTTTATAAACAGGAGAAACATGCAGGGACACAGAAAGAAAGTGAGAGAGGACTCCAGGATCGCCTACAGCCACAGAAAGACAGAGAAACTCGGACAGGCTGTGAGAGAGGCTGGAGGCTGGAATCAGTGGAGCAGCCTGAAGCTGAAAAGACAAGTCCCAGGGAGAGGTGAGCCACATGCTTGATCTCCCACAGCTGAGCTCGGGGAGAAAGCATCTTTAGATGACACCTCCATGTGCCTGATGGCCCACAGCTGCAACTTGGTAAGACAAAGTCTCTGATGATGCCTTGATTTGGACATTTTCACAGCCTCGGAACATTTAAGATTTTACCCTAATAATTTCCCATTGTAAAAGCTAACCCGTATTTTGCTTTGGCAGCCTTTAGCAAACTAAAACATATACTCAGCATATGCAATGAAAAAATTTAAATATCAAAGTAAGGCTAATGTGCCAAGAAGAGAATATAAACATCATGGATTACGACAAAGTAAAAATGATGTAAGAAATGAAAATCAGAAAGAAAATGGGGGAGGTGGGCAAGCTAAATCACTTCATTTTTTATTACAGGGAGTCAATCTATTCTATTCGATCCAAATATTGAAACAAGTAGACTATGACTTTACCACAAAAGATAATGGTTCCTTAAAGGAGTCCTAACCACGTATTGATCTCATAACCTCTTAATTTTAGAGGGATTTTTTTTTAAAGGAACGATTATCTCCTCTGATAAAAATACATTAATCTGTTTGAAATTTGACATTCTTTTGGTTTCACTTCAGTTTCTTCTTCCTCTGATACATTTGAGTAAAATGAATGTAATTATTTTAAGACCAATAAATAAATAAATAAATAGATAGATAAATAAATAAATAAATAGGGGAGCGGATGTGGCTCAAGTGATTGAACCCTATTTCCCACATGGGAGGTCCTAGGTTCAGTTCCCAGTGCCTCCTAAAAACAAAAACAAACAACAAGCAAAACAAATGAAGAAAAAAAAAAAAATCACTCAGGGGAGCTGATGTGGCTCAGTGGTTGAGCACCTTTTTCCCACATATGAGGTCCCGAATTTAATCCTCAGTCCCCAGTACCTCAAAAAAATAAAAAATAATAAATAATTTTTTAAAAGGTGGCAATACTCCCCAAATTGATCTACAGATTTATTATTTTTTTTTTTTAAGATTTTATTTATTTATTCATTTATACCCCCCTTGCTGCTTGTGCTCGCTGGGTCAGCTAACCACGCCGTTCGGGCAGGCTTGCCTTCACCAGGAGGCCCCGGGAACCGAACCCGGGGCCTCCCATATGGTAAACGGGAGCCCTACTGATTGAGCCACAGCCGCTTCCCTGATCTACAGATTTAATGTTTCAATGTGATCCCTATCAGAATCCCAGGAGGCTTTTTTTGCAGAGATGGACAAGCTGATCTTAAAAATCATATAGAAATGCAGGGGACCCAGAATAGCAAAAAACAATCTTGAAAAAGTACAAAGTTGGAAGACACAACCTTCCCAATTTCAAAATTTACTACACAGTTATTTATAGTAACCAAGACAGTGTAGTACTGGCATAAGGATAGACATATAGATCAGTGGAATAGAACTCAGAGTCCAGAAATAAACCCATACATTTATGGTTGATTTATTTTTGGCAAGGATGCCAAGACAAATCAAAGGGGGAAAGAATAGTCTTTTCAACAAATGGCACTAGGACAACTGGATGTCTACATACAAAAGAATGAAGTTGGACCCCTTCCTCACACCATGCATAAAAATTAACTAAAAATGGATTATAGACCTAAATGCAAGATTTAAAAATATCAAACTCTTAGAATAAACTATAAAAATTAATCTTCAAGACCTTTGGATTAGGCACAGCCTTCTAAGGTATATTAGTAAAAGAAAATGGTTGCTGTATTGAGTGTTGTGGGGAGAGACCCCTTTCTAAGAAAGGGTTTTCCAGAAGGCCAAAACATTTGACCTGCAGGGGCTTTCCAAGAAAATGGAATAATGGAATGCACCCTACAGCACTGCAGAGAAGCAATACCTGGTGATAAACCAGTTTGGGTCCAGTAGACATAGCTTATAAAAATGAAAAAACATACCATACTAATTGATGTACATCTTCTCCCCACTTTTCAAGATGCCTTTATGTAAAATGGAAACTTAAAAGTCAGCCAAAAGGGGAGCAGGTATAGCTCAATGGTTGAGCACCTGCTTCTCACATACAAGGTCCTGGACACTATATAAGCTTCTATTTTCCATCCCCTTGGTGCAACTCCTTTCCATGCAAGGTTTGGATGCTGCCTAATATATGAATTGCAAAATGCACAAACTCCCATAATTAATGTATTGTCTAATATTTCTTAAACATCAGATGTGGAATCTGAAGGATACCCTGGCAGCCCCCAGAGTTAGCAAGAAGACCTGGAAAAAGGTACCCACTGAGTCCTTTGTGCTCTCTTGCAATGCCCAGAGGTTGACTGGTAAGTTCCTCTCAGATCTAAGCTCTGAAAATTGCATGAAGCTCCAACTTTGTCTGAGTAGTGCTAAAGTATGGGGATCAGACCAAGGGTGTGTTAGAGTCTGGATAAAATCACTCTGGGTATCAGACCATAAAGATTTAAGATCTCAAGTATGTAACATAGATTGTCTTTTTTGATAAAAATTCAGAAACTGGGTCTCTCCCAGCTGGGATGCTGGCTGGGTATATGTTTAAAAAATTATGGAACCCAAATTTGTCTAATTTTACAAAAATGTCAGAATTTACTAAGGATAATTTAGAACTGCAGTGGTCACAATGTAGGTAGTTTTAGATTAAAGTAGAGCTTTCCTCAGAGAACATTTGGAAAATAAGGGATCCTACACCTCTCAACTGCCATAGAATGCATAATTTGATTGGTATTCAGAGGCATCAAAAAGAATTAGTGATTCCAAAATAGGCTCATTAAAAGACTCCTCACAAAAGGCAGTAAAAAAAACTCAAGAAACTAGAAAGCCAAGACAACCAGCAAGGATGTAGACAAACTGACTTGATTCTGACTGTGCCTTCAGCCCCATCTCTTTTTCCTCCTTTGTCTAATTACTCTCAATCTACTAACACTTTTTCCTCATTTACTCTTTTACTTGGAAGATGAGGAAGAAAAGGAAACTAGATAGATTCCTTTTACGGTTAGACCCTCCACAGACTGGTGTTCTGATCACTGAAGCCTTTAACCCATGGTCAAATATGGAATTCAGAGGCATAATTATTCATAGAAGAATTTAGAAGTATTTGGGGTGCATATTGATCCAGGGTTACCTGACCTGTATCAGCTTGTACACATGTTGGTCTGAACCTCAGATGCTAAATCCTGGAAGGCAAAGCTGATTGGACTGACCCAGAAAGGGACCTATAGGATCTCTCTTTCCATAATAAATCTGGGAGTCAAATAGGCCCAAGAAATAGGGCAAAGCTTCTTTAAAATTATACTTCAGGGCAAAGAAAATCTTAAAAGTCATCATATATATTTTTTTCATATATATATATATATATATATTTTTTTTTTTTTTTTCAGGACGTACTGGGAATTGATACATGGGAAGCAGGTGCTCAACCATTGAGCTACATCTGCTCCCCAATGAGAGCTGGTTTTTTTTGTTTGTTATTTGTTTTTGTTTTTGGGAGGTACCTGGGATTGAATCTGGAATCTTGTACATGGGAAGCAGGTGCTCAACTATTTGAGCTATATCTGCTGCCCCCCTCCACAAATTTTGATGGGAAAGTCTTAGCCCTCATATTAAGGAATTAACCTCAATGTATCCCATCTGCTAAGAACAAAGTTCTGACAAAAATATAAGAGTGGGGCAAGGATAGAAAGTTAGGTCCTTTATATAAACTAGAGAGTTTTGTATTTTGTATTTTTATGTTTTCTGTGTTTTTATGTCTGACTTGGATGAAAATTTTTAAATGGAAACTTTATGTTCTTTATTTGTGTTTTAATGTTTGATGTATGATATTTTCCTATCTCTGCATGGTATTATCAAATTAACTTACAATACTCCTTGTAAGCATTGGGGAATTTGATGTAATTATGAATTCCAAAAATATAATTGGATCATGCTTGTAAACTGATCTGTTAATCTGGGCATGATTGGGTTATGATTAGGGTGTTGAGCCCCACCCCTTGGTGGGTGGGGAATCAAATATAAAAGGCATGGCAAGAACAGTTTTGAGAAGCAGTCTTTTGAGAAGCAGTTTTGATGTTGGAAAGAAGGCCCCAGGAGAAGAGAAGCAAGCCGTTCGCCTGATCGTCTACAGCTGACCTTGTGGAGAAAACAGGAGCTAAGCCCGGAGAGAAACACAGCCCCAGGAAGAGAGGAACCCTAGAAGCCTGAACCCTGGCAAACGTCGGCAGCTGTCTTGCTCTAAAACGTGGCAATGGACTGTGGTGAGAGAAGAAACTTAACACTTTATGGCCTGGTATATGTGGACTTCTACCCCAAATAAATACCCTTTATAAAGACCAACCCATTTTTGGTATTTCACATTAGCACCCCTTTGGCTGACTAATACACTCCTTTAAAAAGCTGTACTCAAATTGGCTTAAAGATAAGTGCTTATAAATAAAATAATTCCTAGGAATTAAGGAAACTGAATTTCTAATACTTCCAATGTAAATAAGAGTATTCCTAGAACTAATCTCAAATATATATATATATATATTTTTTTTTTTTTTAAGATTTTATTTATTTATTCATTTATTCCCCCCTTGCTGCTTGCGCTCGCTGGGTCAGCCAACCACGCCATGCGGGCGGGCCCGCCCCCACCAGGAGGCCCCGGGAACCGAACCCGGGGCCTCCCACATGGCAAACGGGAGCCCCACTGATTGAGCCACAGCCGCCTCCCTCAAATATTTTTGAAAAAATCAAGTTCACAAGTTTAATGTTGCTAGCTAAATAAAAACAACTATGTCTTCTGAGTTATTAATAAGTTTAATGCAGGCATATAATTTTATTCTATTTGCATATGTTCTTCCTAAATTTAAATACAGGTTTACTGATCAAATAAGCTAACATATCTGCTAGATGTTTAATATGATAAAAATGTAAATTTCAGTTTAACCAAATGAAATTATTCTTCTGAAAAACTTTATTTCAAGCATTATTGTGGGGAGCGGATGTAGCTCAAGTGGTTGAGTTCCTGCTTCCTACCTATGAGGCCCTAGGTTCAATCCCTGGTACCTCCTAAAAAAGAAAAAAAAAAAAGTAATTGTGTTTTGTAGGATGTTTCTTGAAGGCAGTTTCCAAGATCTTTTTGGTAAGATGTTTATGTAAGGTATGCAGGGTGTATATTTGTTGAGGAAAAAATGGGTAGTTTTGTCTGAAGGTAAAATGGCTGGTTGTTGCAGAATAAGAAACAGGAATGTGCAGGACAAAACCTGAATAGACATAGAAAGTTACAGAAGGTTTGTAGAAAAAGAGTTTTATTTGCTGTAGTCGAGGCTGGCTAATATTTTATAGGTTTATAAGATTAAGAGTTTTCTAATCAGATGATATCATCGTGTAAAACTAGAATTTGGTTTTCTCTCTGTTAAAATGACATTTTCTTGGATTATTGGTCTGCTCCTAGTACAAGGTTGTAAAGGTTTTCTTAACCATGTGAGTAATTTGCCTAGAAGGCAAAGATTCTGTATATTATCAGAATAATCTCCTGTGCTTTATATTGACCTTATTATCCTTCGTTGTTTTAGAGAACAGGTCTTCTTACTTTTGAAAGAACTGAGGTTTTGTTTTGTTTTGTTTTGACAACCATATTAACTCCTCTACTTACTTTTAACGTGTTTCATTGTCACTTTAGTTAAATAGGGGACCAAACTTTTGACATTTCACCTTCTGAAAATCAAACTCTGATGTCTTCTTTTTTTTTTTTTTTTTTTTTTTTTAAAGATTTTATTTATTTATTCATTCATACCCCCCTTGCTGCTCGCGCTCGCCGGGTCAGCCAACCACGCCGTGCAGGCGGGCCTGCCTTTACCAGGAGGTCCTGGGAACCGAACCCGGGGCCTCCCATATGGTAAACGGGAGCCCCACTGATTGAGCCACAGCCGCTTCCCTCTGATGTCTTCTTGATCTCAAACTGTCTTTGGGATTTTCTAGAGGACCTTGGAAAATCACAAAGAATTTGTTCTTTTCACCTTGTAAAAAGAGAGGTGTAGAATAGGTTTATTTGATATAAGTTGCATGGGAAGTGTCAAATTAAAATGAATTTTCTATCTTTCTTTTGATTAAATTTGTATGGGTAAAATGTTATTAATATAAATATTTCAGAAATTATATAAAGTTCCTAGAGATTTATCAATGTCCTCACTGTCCAGGAGGTGTCTTAGTACTGATCTGCTTGATATTATATAACAGTACAATGTTATTGGTTATAATTCCAGTTCTTCTTTTAAAATGTTACATGCTACAGAAACAACCAAATTTCCTTCTCAATTGCATTATTTTTGTAATGAACACGTATCAGAACTTTCACTTTTGTAAAACAACAAGTTAACCATGACCATATTAAGTCTTTTGTCATCTACAGATAGTTTGGGTTTTTTTTTTTTATTGTTGTTTTTGTTTTGTTTTGTTTTTTTGATGCTTCCCTGAAAACACTTGTAATCAGATATAGGCCAGAGCGCTTCATCTTCAACAAAAAGGACTGTCTCAAGACCCATGGAAAGGACTATGCCAGGTATGCTGGGACACAGGTTTGCTTAAATACCTCTGAGACCATACCACTGGACTAGGTCAAGATTCCAGATTTCTAGTGGAGAAGCTGATGGGTTCATCAGATTGCTAACACAAGATCCAGCTGAATAAGGATTAATTACCTAGGACTAAATGGACTGGTAAATGATTATAACTTTTGTTTGGATTACTGCTGATATTTTAATGTTCTATTTTCTAGATACAAGGAATCCCTTACTCTTTTCCCTTAATCTCTCTATGATTCATGAAACATTTACTTTTTTTTCTCCCTGTCTGATCCCTCCAGAATTCAGAAACTCATTGAATATTTTTATTTTTATGGGAAAATAATTATTTGCATAGGTTCAATCAGAATCTGTCCTCCTTGTTAACAGGACATAATTTGAGACACTGATTATATGGAATGTCATGTTTGAGAATGATACACATTTAATCAGACATGACCAGAGACTTTTAACGAACTGAGGTTGACTTTATGGAGCCAATGTTTACAAAACCTTCTTAGAAAAAGTGGTTTGGTACCTTCTCCAGGGTTCCCAGCTATGGCAGTTTGAGATGATTTTATGAATTCCAGAAAGAGAAGTATTATGTTTGTAAACTAGTGTATTCCTCTGGGTGTGATACCCTTAGATTGCATTAAATTCAGCTGAGGGACTTTGATTAGATTACCTGTTAAGATTCCTGTAGGGCTTTTTATTGGACTATGTCAATGAGGTGGGACTCAAGTTGAGTCTCTGCCCCTTACTGAGTTTGATATAAATGAATACTCAGACAAAACACAGGAAGAGAAAGCTCGCCATTTTTGATCCTGCCATGTGATGAGGTTGGAACAGCTGAGGCCCTGGGGAGAAATGAGCCATTTGCCTGATAGCTTACAGCTGAAATTGGGAAGAGAGCAGAAAAGCTGAGACTAACATAGAAGGCTGGGAAAGAAACAAGCCTTATGCCAGAAGATAGGGGACTACAAGATCACTTAAGCATGAAGCCTTAAGAGGTTGGGCCCACAGAGCTCAAGAGGAAAGGGTGAGCCTACAGGGGAAGGCTGAAATCTGGGCAGAGATTGGCAGCCATCTTGCTTCACCACATGGCAACATACGAGGATCAACAGTAGCCTACTTTGGTGAGAAAGCATCCCGGATGGTGCCTCAGTTTGGACTTTTCACAGCCTTGGAACTGTAAGCTTTTACCCTAAATAAATCCCTTTATAAAAGCCAAAAGATTTCTGGTACTTTGCATTGGCAGCCCTTTGGCAAACTGAAACACCAGCCTTATAGGTCAGTAAGGCAGACAAAAGAACCATCTGATACTTTTCGGACCTCAAGAAAGAAGAATTCACCCAAACCTATAGGTACTGCAGGTGAAATCTGGTATTGAGTTCTTGGCTTGGCTTCTCAACCTCAAGAGGTTTTCAAAAGTCCAACCTGGGATTTCTTACGAAAACTACCAACCAAAGCAAACTTTAAAGTCCTATTTGGTAAATCACCATTCTTAGCTGCACGTATGTGAATAATCAGGCCAAATCTAATGAAACCAGCCTTATTTTATGATCAAGAGTATTCTTTCTTGAGGATATCTTTTATCAAAAGGTGGGTAACTGTAGAGAGAAATTTTGTTTCAATAGAAAACTATAGTATGCTCCTGTGGGTTATCAGATTCTGCTCCTGTTCATTGTCTGAACTATTTTGCATCGCCTTTGTAAGGTACATGTAACTGCATAGTTTTGTTACCTACCTATAAATTAGACTAGATCCTGTGATATTGCATATATCGCTTACCCTAAATACCAGTCTGAAAGCTAATTTAGGATCTTTTGTACATCAGGCCTCAAACCAACAAGAGTGACAATTCCCCCAATCTCTTGATCTACCATAATACAGGGTTCACTCTTTCATGCACACCACCATACTCTCCCTAGGAACATATGACCTGGAGTGAGCAGTTATAAATATATCTAAGGTTATAAAACAGAGCTTTAATACCACCCTCAAAGCTCTACAGGCCCTCCAAGCTGAAGTTGATAGCTTATCATCAGTGGTCTTATGAAACAGATGGGCTCTAGATACCCTGCATTGCCATGAGCCTAAATATTCTAAAGGACCAGGTTAAGGTGTTTCATGATATCAGTCAGGGTCAAATATTTCAATGGACAGACCTATTTCCTGACCTAGGTTCTTGGTTTAATGGAATATGGGAACAACTAGTATGCTTTGGATTTATGCTTTTAATTGTGCTTATCAGTCTATATGTTTTTATTTCTTATTGAACAACCATGTTTCAAGATTCTGTTCAAATTCCTTGTCACCCTCAAGACAGATAGTTGTTCTTAAGATAGCTAATAAAATTGAAAATGAGATAGAAATGGGACTGTTGCTAGTGAACTGAAATTGAAAATAAAAATAATAGGCACCCTGACTCGGAGAGAGGGCTATGTACGTAATCCACTCAGATGAGTAAGTAACCCCAATCCAAGGGTCTTTTTTTTTTTTTTTTTTTTTAAGATTTTATTTATTTATTCATTTATCCCCCCCTTGCTGCTTGTGCTCGCTGGGTCAGCTAACCACGCTGTGTAGGCGGGCTTGCCTTCACCAGGAGGCCGCGGGAACGGAACCCGGAGCCTCCCATATGATAAACGGGAGCCCTACTGATTGAGCCACAGCCGCTTCCCCCAAGGGTCTTAAATGTAATTGAACAGCCACCCAACGAACCTCAGCTGGATCAAGAAACAAAATTAACACCAAAAAAAATTAAAAGTAAAGAAGGAATAAAATGAATGACCAAGCCTATTCAACCACCTTACAAGAAATAAATGGTGATGACTGGGATGTTTGGTCAAGTTTCCAGGGAGACTATTTGGGAAAATGACCAAACAGAGGGACTCTTAAGAAATATAAAGTGGCTGCTTGCATTGGGCATTGCCAGGAGGGACCCCTTTCCCAAAAAGGATTTTCCAGAAGACAAAAATAATTGACCTGCAGGGGCTTTCCAAGAAAATGGAACAAGGGAATGTACCCTACAGCATTGTAGATAAACAACACCTGGTGATAAGCCAGTTTGGAGACATAGCTTATCAGAATGGACAAACATACCATATTAATCAATGCCCATCTGTTCTCCACTTTGTAAGGTCCTTCTATGTAAAATGGAAATTTAACGTCAGCCAATCAGAACATCTCCTCACTTGCTTCTGTGTCTGCTTTCTCTTCCCTCCTTCCCCCCCACCCCCCACCCCACCTTGGTGGAGCACCTTTCCAAGTGAGGTTTGGATACTGCCCGATTGATGAATCATAAACTGCTCATATAAACTCCCAAAATTAATATCTTGCCTACTTCTCTTAAGAAGGGAAAAAATTTATTCAGATCATGTGATAATGTCACTGTTAAGCCTGTTTTCTAACCAGAGCATGTTTTCCCTGGGTGGTATAGAAGATGCAATAAAACACAAGCTGCTTCAATAACAGCCTTGTACCTTTCTCCCCATAGCTAGATATACAAAAAGAACTTAAAAAATAAAAAGCTTTTAAGACATGAAGAGAAAATGGCATAAATGAATGTAATAAAGCCAGAGTATTTATATGGAAATTTCCAGCCAACACCATCAGACTTGATTTCCACAAAGTCCTCTTGGAAGCTCTTCTAGTGAGGACCGAACATCTGTGAAACACATTCTTCCCAAAAGCTACCATAGGTAGGTTTTAAAAATAATATCAGGAACTCATCACCCAAAATAATTCTGAATATTTCACTTTTTTCCCTTGAAATAACATTCATGAGTTTAGCTCTCGAAAGATTGGCCAAGTTAAGAAAATTTGACATTTTTAGCACCAGTTTGCTATGTTTATAGCTGGATTTTTAGCAACATTTAATAATGTTGGTATTTGCCCTTTAACATTTCAGGATCAATTTATTTTAAGCTTCAACATGTTAAACTCTGCTTAAAGTTACTTTTTGAAAAATTTTAAAGTATAGATTCTTTTTCACTGGTGTCCCAAAATCAGGGTTGTTCTATCTATAAATTCAGTTGAATAACAGTTCTCTTTGACAACCAAAGAACCTCAGTATGTAACAAAAAGCACTGAATGGCACAAAAACCTTTTAAAATCGATTGCCTAATATTTTTAATATATATTACACCAACAGCACAAACAACAAAAGAAAAAAAAAGATAAATTGGATTTCATAAAAATTCAAAGGATACTCTCAAGAAAGTGAAAAGACAACTCACAGAATGGGAGAAAATATTTATAATTATATATCTTATAAGGCCTAGATTTCAGAATATGTGAAGAACTCTTACAACTCAACAATAAAAAGATAATCCAATTAAAAAGTGGACAAAATATTTGAACGGTCATTTCTCCAGAGAAGATACACAAATAGCCAGTTGGCACGTAGAAAGATGTTCAACATCATTAGTCATTAGGGTAAAGCAAATCAACACCACAATGAGATACCACTTCATACCTACTAGGATGGCTATAATCAAAAAGTGGACAATAACAAGTGTTGGTAGGAATGTGGAGAAATAGGAACCCTCATTCACTGTTGGTGGGAACATAAAATGGCATAACTGCTTTGGAAAATAGTCTGGGAAACGGTTAAACACAGAATCACCATATAATTCAGCAGCTATACTCCTAGGTATAAACCCAAGGGAAATGAAACATATGTTCGTACAAAACCTTGTATACAAATGTTCATAGCAGCATTATTTGTAATAGCCCCAAAGTGCAAACAACCCAAATGTCCATCAACTGATGAATGGATAAACAAATATGGTATATCCATACAACAAAATATTCAGCAATAGAAAGGAATAAAGTACTGATACCTGATACAACATGGATGAACCTTGAAAAGATTATGTTACATGAAAGCAGTCAGTTGCAAAAGACCACATCTTGTATAATTCCATATTTATGAAATGTCCAGAGTAAGCAAATCTATAAGGATGCAAAGTAGATTAGTGGTCACCTAGGGCTGGAAAGGGGGTGGGTTGTGGTTTGGTGGAGGGAAGGTGGAAAGACTGCTAATGGGTACAAGGTTTCTTTTGCAGGTGCTATTGATTGTGGTAATATCTACACACCTCTGTGAATATACTAAATATATTAAAAACCATTGCATTATATCCTTTAAATGGCATGTGTTGCAGTTGGGCAGTTTGATGTAATTATGAATTCCAAAAATATAATTGGATCATGCTTGTAAACTGATCTGTTAATCTGGGCATGATTAAGTTATGATTAGGGCATAGGGCATTGAGCCAGACCCCTTGGTGGGTGGGGAATCAAATATAAAACGCATGGCAAGAACAGAGTTGCAGTAGTTTTTGAGAAGCAGTTTTGATGTTGGAGAAAAGGCCCCAGAAGAAGAGAAGTGAGCCGTTCGCCTGATAGTCTACAGCTGACCTTGTGGAGGAACCAGAAGCGCTAAGACCAGAGAAAAACGCATCCCCGGGAAGAGAGGAACACAAGAAGCCTGAACCCTGGCAAACGTCGGCAACTGTCTTGCTCCAACGTGGCAATGAACTTTGGTGAGAAGAAACTTACGCTTTACGGCCTGGTATCTGTGGACTTCTACCCCAAATAAATACCCTTTATAAACCCATTTTTGGTATATCACATTAGCACCCCTTTGGCTGACTAATATAGCATGTGTATTAAATCTCAATAAAGCTGCTAAAAAAATGTGTTCAGTATATGTGTACAAATGTTATGATCACCAGTTTATGGAACCCTTGAAACAAATAGAAGACAATACATTCAATGATCTTGTCTTCTTTGTCAGTGCTTGTGGGCTGAGTCATGGAAGAATTTTACAAAGATTTACTGTATTTTAACTCCCAAGATTTTCTTGTAACAAAAGGATTGGCTGACAAGTGTTTAATAACCAAAAACAAAAAAAAAGGAAGTATAATTTGTTTTTTCATTGTTATCACAAAGCATATAATCAACCTAAATTTGATGTTCTAAGGGAAAGAAAAGCATATTTGTGACCTAGACAGTTATGAGAACTTGTTGAAATCGAAATTTTTATAATACAAATCCTGATAAACGGTAGAAAACATAATGGTTGATTGCATTGGCTCAGGACCCTGAGCAACCAAGCTAGGCCTGAAGCAGTAACACGTTAGAGGATAGGGATGCCCTCCCTCCCCACCCCCCACCCCCGAGGGCTAAGCCTCTTTGTTTTATTTGCTTTCTTTTCTTTTCTTCTTTCACTATTTTTTTTTTTTTTTTTTTATTATGGGTAAAAATCAAAATTCTCACAATACATACAAACATTTGTAAAATGATATATAAATATATATGCATATATGTGTATTTGCTTACAAAAATGTTATTTTTTATATATATATATACATATATTTTAAGAGGTGCTTAGATTACCTAAAATATTATACGGAACCCACTCGGATTCCC
>JAKSZT010054561.1:6585224-6598675 GCA_026826555.1 Tolypeutes matacus | reverse complement strand
GATAGGCACTTAGATGTTCTATGAGCTCCTACTGAGGTGTGCGTAAGGGTTACCTCTGGGATGACCTCCCGACTATCTTTGAAGTCTCTTAGCCACTTGAACTCATTTGTCTTTACCGTTTCCCCCTTTTATTCAAGGTCTTTTTCCAGTTGTGTTGCCAGTTGGCACTTGGGAAAAGTTTTCAATTAGCAATAATCGTGCCTCGGATAAACCTCATTGGCTACGATACTGCCACTGCAAAAAGCTGCCAGTTGGCACTTCTTTCACTAGTTTTTAAAGACGTTTTAGATTACAGAAAAATTATATCGAAAAATATAGGGAACTGATTTCTAGCCCCAGGTCTACCATTGGATCTGGGTGCTTATTTTCTAAGGTAGATGATAGAAACATTTAATATCCATCAAACAGGCTATGAAAAGCTCCAGAGCGCTAGTATTTTCTCAAGTATTGAGAAATGATGCGGCGTGGCATTGTGAAATAAGCATAGCCTGGCTTTGAACCAAGTTCTGCTGAGAACTTGGGTGATCATGGGCAAGTCATGTAAATCTGAACTGACTTCCTCATCGGTAAAACGTATTCCCTTTCATGTCCGCAAACTGGTAGGAGTGTTGGAGGAGGCATCTGGGGGTCTGTCTACAGTGACTCTTCGGTGCGCACTATGAAGGCCAGTATCCCAGTTTCTTTGGCCCAACTCTCTTATTTGCAGGTGAAGAAAGCTCAGAGTCGAGAGAGTTGTCCATGCTCACACAGCAGTAGTGTCATAGAATCTATCCAAGGGCCACGAGATCCGTAAGGAATCTCGCGCGGCCCAAGCAGCCAGGTAAAGCTTCTTCGCAACTTAGCCACCTCGGAGCAAAGCCGAGGCCTGTCACCTAGCGGCCTGTTCGGGCAACGCAAGCGAAGGCGCAGTGAAAAAGACCAGTTGCTGCGACATCTGAGAGCCAATCCATTCTCAGTTCTCTCAGCCAACTCCTTTTCCATTGGGCCGTTTGAACTGTCAATCAGTTACTTGCCCAGTTTTTATTGGTTTATTTGCCATCATTCTTCTCAATCTGCAAATCACATGCTTCTTTCCGAGAGCATATTTAAGCCATTATATCGCCTTCTGAGTCGGACGTATTTAGTCAGTTCCTTTCTTCCATTGGCTGGATCCAGTCCATCCTGTTCGGGACGGAAGTGAGAAAGCCCCTGTTCCTATTGGCTTAGATTTGCAAGCTGTGGTTGTCTAGCAAGGCTATCCAGATAGCGTCAGCTGTCAGGAAGTACAGTACCGGAAAAGGCGGGCCTTGTGAAGATGGCGGCGCTGGTGAGTGTTGTGGGGTTTCTTCTTTAGCGTCGTTATTGTGGCTCTTTCTTTTCTCCTCAGGGGCTCGAGACAGCTCACAGCAAACTGTTGCGTAAAGAAAGAGTGGTGAAGGGAAGCGGCTGTGGCTCAATCAGTGGGGCTCCCGTTTACCATATGGGAGGCCCCGGGTTCGGTTCCCGGGGCCTCCTGGTGGAGGCAGGCCCGCCCGCACGGCGTGGTTGGCTGACCCAGCGAGCACAAGCAGCAAGGGGGGGGATAAATGAATAAATAAATAAAATCTTGAAAAAAAAAAAAAAAAAAAAAAAAAGAAAGAGTGGTGAAGGGAAGCGGCTGTGGCTCAATCAGTAGGGCTCCCGTTTACCATATGGGAGGCCCCGGGTTCGGTTCCCGGGGCCTCCTGGTGAAGGCAAGCCCGCCCGCACGGCGTGGTTAAGCTGACCCAGCGAGCACAAGCAGCAAGGGGGGGATGAATGAATAAATAAATAAAATCTTTAAAAAAAAAAAAAAAAAAAAAAAAAGAGTGGTGAAGAAAGTAGATTCAGGGAGGAGGCTTTCCTGGGATAGCCGGGCAAAATCAGCTGTAGGGAGTCTTGGGGCTAGAGTTTCCGTTCCTCTCTAGTAACTTGAGGGACTGGCCGGCTGTGAACAGAGACTGCATGTGCACCGGGGCGCAAGACCTCAAGTGGAACGTCTGAAACTCTGATAGAGGAGTTCTCTGTACCAGTTGGCCCGGCTTCCCATAATCCTGAGAAAAGAATGGTTTTTCTTTACTTCCCCTCTCTCTTCTGTAGGAGGTGCTGGAAGCAGACTTAACAAGCGCCGTGACGCTTTTGAAAAACCTCCAAGAGCAGGTGAGTAGCGTCACTCTTTAGGGATAGATTAGTTACGGGTTGGCTTTGATTTTGTGTGTCTCAAGCCCAAGCTTTGGCTTTTTGGGAGCAGATACTTAAAAACTACCAAATACCCTAAGAGTAAAATGACTTCGTGAAAACTTCAGGCCAGAATTCAAAGTAAACTGATTTCTGAATCCAGAGGAATACAGGAAACTTCAAAAGGACTCCCAGAAATCATCTGAATCAATTTTCCTTTTTTGTATATTTAAGTAAATGGATGCTGGGAAGAGTGACATAATTTGCCCTTTAGGTGCCTAGCTAATATACATTTATATATTCCTCATGTTTTGTAAATTCAACCAGTACAGATAACATTACAGTCGTTTCCCCCCCCCCCAATCACCACTGTCTGTCGCATTCTCTATTCCTTCCTCTCCCCTCCTTTGGTAAACATGGTATGTCCTTTAGCTTTAAGATTTTTCTCTAAGGTGGAAAGTTTTTTCCTACCCTTTGAAGGATTGCCAAACCATTTCTCCTGTAGTATTCCAAAACCAAGAAAAAGATAGGCAGTATTTCAAATATTTGTTAGGTGACATTGTTTAGTTTCTGCCCTTCACAGCTCAAAGCAGAGGTGACAGTGTTTTCTAGTCAGCTGTTTTATTTGGGCTCATTTCAGGTGATGGCTGTAACTGCACAAGTGCAAGCCCTAACAAAAAAAGTTCAAGCTGGAGCCTATTCTACAGAGAAGGTAAGGATACTTGAAAAGTAAGCATCCCCTAACTTGATGTTTTCAATAGTTCTTTCATGATAGATTTATAGAGTATCTTATATGTCCTAAATGCTGGACCTTCAAAGATGAATAAGATCCAATTCCTGTGATCTTATTCTAGACTCAATTCCTTGAGTCTAGTGGAGCAGACATTGATATAAGCAGTAGCAGTCATGTTACAATCATAACAAGTGCTCTGTGAACTAAGGGGAGAGATTGATTAACTGCCAGTTGAGCAGAGAGAGTCGTCTTCTCAGAGGAGGTAACAGGATTTTGAAGAATAAACAAAGCAGGTGGCTCAAGCGATTGAGTGCCTTTCTCCCACATGGGAGGTCCGAGGTTCGGTTTCTGGTACCTCCTAAAGAGAAGAAGAACAGACACAGAGAGCACACAGCAAATGGACACAGAGTAAACAGTGTAAAACAATGAGGCAGGGGGAATAAATAAATAAAAATCTTAAAAAAAAAAAAAGTAGTTAGAAAGGAAGAGCACGTGCAAAGTTACAAAGGCTTTAAAACATGGTGATAGTCTGGGAAAGGTAAGTCTCTGTGGTTGGACGTACACTTTGTGTGTGGGGGGGTGAAAGGGTAGAAAATAAGGCTGGAAAAATAATCACTCTGTGGAGAGCCTTATAACTGAAGAGATACTACCATATTTTATCTAATCTAAGGTGCTATTAATTGGACATATACTCCTTATTTTATGTTCTAAGTAAAAATGCTACCCATTAATCTGTAACTTAATGCTAAGATGCTATTGATTGAAAGATGCATCCTGATTTCAGAGATGTTAAAATATGAAAATGATGTGTACCTTAGAACTGAAATATGGTAGTTTTCAATTAGGGTCCTTTAGAACCTCAGGGATCATTGGTTGTAAGGCAGTGCGGAAGGAGGGCTGTGGACCCCCCCCCCCATATCTGCTTGAACTGGGAAATCTGGTGTTACCTGTTTTATATATGTTGAGAGCTTTTGTTCTAAGATATTATTTAAACAACATATTCCATAGCACAACAAAAGTATGAAAATCATTATAATGGATTAATAAGAATCATTGAAGGATTTTTAAGCAGGGGTGTTTATGCAGATTTGTGCTTTAGAAAGATAACTAATGTAACTTTAACATATTCTTCTTTCTCATTCTTCACTTTTGTCCTTTTCCTACTATTTTTATTTTTCCTGATTTTTTAATCTCCCTTACTTGTTTTTCTCTCATATGCTGAAATCCAATTTGAACTTGACAAGCCCAAGCATGTCAGGAGAACCTCCTTCTCAAATTCTTAGCTGTCTTTGTCCTGGGTACCATGCTTTGATCCTTTTCAATTCCTTTTTTTTTTTTTTTTCCATTTAATAACTTTTATGCACAGAAGTTATGTTTCTCTTTGGTTCACAATGAAAATAGCTGTTAATTTCTTTGATTATATAAATTACATAAAAACACTAATACAGTGCAGAAAAAAATGACAAATCAAACCAAAAAACCCGTCTGAAATTTCAGTTAGGGATCTACCATTAACATTTGATGACTGTCATTTCACACATCTCTTTATTCTTATACATGCAAACACATAAAAATTTACATAAACGGGATTTTATGATAATTGTCATTTTAATTATGGATAACATTGTTTATTTTTAAATGTATCATTCATACAGGAAAATATTAAAATGTATGACTAATGTGTACATGATAATAATGAA
Source organism: Tolypeutes matacus (assembly GCA_026826555.1). Classification (NCBI taxonomy): domain Eukaryota; kingdom Metazoa; phylum Chordata; class Mammalia; order Cingulata; family Chlamyphoridae; genus Tolypeutes; species Tolypeutes matacus. Next base: position 6,594,067 of record JAKSZT010054561.1, on the reverse strand, counting down.
ACACTCATGCATCCACCACTTAGACTGAGAAATGTCATGTTAACAGTACTTAGAAAGCCCCTCTCTCCTCCATATATGCCTTTCCCAATTGCATTTCAACCCTTCTTTCCCTGAAGTAACCACTCTCTTGACTTGTATGTTCATTCCCTAGCATTTTAAAAAATTTACTCAACACATATGTGTTTATTCCTAAATAATTATTTCTTAGTTTTGAAAAAAGCATCATGGCAGAGATTTATCTGTGAAGAGAAGGCAATGTAACTGCTATTATTAAATAGAGATTCACGAGAGCATATAAACAGAACAGAATCTCCAGGTTCAGTTCTGGAGAGGTTGGTGGGCAGAGAGTCTGGGATCATGTGGCTTACCTTCCTTAGGCATTTGGCATGGATGTTGTATAGTCAGGAACTAAATGTTTAACAGAGATGTGGCCAAAGGGAGTGGTTACTCTATATATCTTTTGCTTCTAAGCCTGTCATGGCTGTTCTGCTTGCTTAAGCATTCTTCAGTGGCATGAAGTGAGTCTTTCTTAGCTGATCCTGGGCCAGAACACATAGGAAAAGCTAGTACTTCACCAGCATATGATCAGGAAAACCCGAGTACAGATACCAGTCTAGACCAGACTCACCCAAACATTGTCTTGTGTTTAAATATGTGTTACCATGACCTCATAGATCTTGGTGGTAAAAGTGCTCAGCGTGTCTGGCTCTTGTTCTGAACTGATTGCCCTCTAGTCAGGTGCACAGCTGTCATCTTAGATCTACATGTACCATCATCCTGGGAAGTTCTTTCTTCATTCTCTTGTGTTGAATGTTGGATCCCCAGTTTTCTGAATCCTATGCCTTCCTCTTTCTTCTTCTGATGGAGCACATTCTCTAATGCATTGCTTTTGAGGATAGGAAAAGTCCAAATCAAGGCATCATCAAGGCAATGCTTTCTCCCAGAAGACTGTGGCATTCTGGGGCTGGCTGCCAGTGATCCTTGGTCCTTGGCTTTTCTGTCACTTGGCAATGCACATGGTGGCCTCTTCTGACTTCTGCTTTCTTTCTGGGTTCTGGGTTCTCATTTCCTTTTTGAGATGGCGTAAATAACTATAAATTTGTTTATTCATTGAACAGCTATTTACTCACTACAAAGTGCTTTCACATTATCTTATTTGAGCCTCATAATAACTCTTTGAGGCAGGAAGGAAATAATATACATATTTTACAGATGAGGCTGGGGTCACAAAGTTAAGTGACTTATTCAATATTTGACTACTAGCTGCCTGATTCAAAACTTAAACCTAAACTTTGAATCCTTTGCTCATTCTCCTTTACCAGGCTAGTGCTGATTTCAAGAGCTTAGAGTGTTGATTTAAAGATACCCAGGGCTTAGGAGTTGGAGTCAGATTGAATTTGAATCCCAGTTCTATTGCCAGTGTAATCTTGGACAAGGAATTTTTTTTTTTTTAAAGATTTTATTTATTTATTCATTTATCCCCCCCCTGCTGCCCGTGCTCGCCGGGTCAGCCAACCACACCGTGCGGGCGGGCTTGCCCTCACCAGGAGGCCCCGGGAACCGAACCCGGGGCCTCCCACATGGTAAACGGGAGCCCTACCGATTGAGCCACAGCCGCTTCCCATTGGACAAGGAATTTAAGCTGTGTGAAATAGGTCTTCCCAGGGCTGTGGAGTTTGTCAGTTTCATTTTATGCAGTCATGGAATGACTTATTTTGTTTTATTTATTTATTTTTTTTTTTCTGTAATGGTCTATGTTATTCTTTTTTAAAAATATAATTTTTTTTATTAGAATAGTTGTATGTTTACAGAAAAATCATGCAGAAAACACAGCGTTCCCATATTCTTCCCCTATTATTAACACCTTGCATTAGTGTGGTACTTGTGTCACAATTGATGAAAGAATATTATTGTAATTGTACTATTAATTATAATCCATAGTTTACATTAGGATTCACTGTTTGTATTGTATTTTTTTTTAATTTATTCTAGTAACTCATGCAACTTAAATTTTCACTTTTTAACCATATTCAAATGTATATTTAATAACTTAAGTTAGTGCCTATTCATACTTTCTTTTATTAAAAAAAAATAACTTGTGCAATACTTGCTTTACATTTCTGCCTGTAAATGTAATACTTTTTTAAAATTTTAGAATGTTTGGAAGATGCATTAAAGCACAAACAAGAAAATTAAAAATCACCTATAATCACCACCTTGAGATAACCACTGAGTATATTTTTTAAAAGATTTTTATTATAAAAGTAATACATGCATGCGGTAAAAACCTTTGTTCATAACACAAGCTTCCCATTTCCTCCTTTTCCTCATCTGTTCCCCAGAAATAGTGGTTGTTAATTGTGTGTCATCTCTAGACATTGTTTATATGCATATAAAAATGTGTATATCTCCACCCCCCTCCAAGATTGAAACTATATTATACACACTTTTGTGCAACTGGCACTGATGTGGACTTAATTCCATTGTATGGAGATAAAATCAGTTGTTTTGATTAATTTAATTTAAAATATTGGCAATATCTGGGACATTTTTGGTTGTCACAACCTGGAGTGGGAAGCATCAGATGCTGCTGAGCATCTTAACAGTGCTCAGGACAGTCCCCCACAGTGAAGAATTATCTGGCTCCAAATGTCAGTAGCTCCAAGGTAGAGAAACCCTGCTATAGTATTTTTGGGGGGATTCTTTATTGATTTTCTTGCCCTTACTATCTTCCAGTAAATCTTTAAGCTTTGCTTCTCTTGTGTTAGCATAATTTTCCATGTTGGCTATGTTTCATTACAGCTACTTCCCTGATACTCCATATACCTTATATGAACTGATTGGAGAAAGTTTGAATTTGAAGAAATAATTTCCTGTTCGCCCTAGGCTCTCCTCCTGTTGTCTAACTAAAGCTCTTACTCTTTTATTCAACTCAGGGTCTCAGTTTCTTGGAAGTGAAAGACCAGCTGTTGCTCATGTACCTTATGGATTTAAGTCACCTCATCCTGGACAAAGCCTCAGGAGGATCTCTTCAGGGACATGCTGCAGTTTTGAGACTGGTAGAAATTCGCACGGTATGATTTCAAAATCCTGAACTCTAGGAATTCCAGGACTGTCAGACAATAGCTCTCATTTAAGGGGGTGTACTCATGTTTAAGGAAACCAAATGAAAAATATTATTTCACTTCATTTGCTCTACTTTGTTCATATTTTAGGTGTTTTATCTGGCAGTCTAATATAGGGACCGTGGGGTATGCTCATTTTGGGAAGAAAATGTAATCCTATTTAACTATCATGTTTTAGGTTTTGGAAAAGCTTCGTCCGTTGGACCAAAAACTGAAGTATCAAATTGACAAATTGGTCAAGACTGCAGTGACAGGCAGCCTCAGTAAGTGGGGGATGCTACAAGGTACAGTGGGGACCATTATAGCATTCCAAATTTTGTAAAACCTCCTGTATTTTTTATTTCAGGTGAAAATGACCCACTTTGTTTTAAGCCTCATCCCAGCAATATGATGAGCAAGGTAGGGGTTTGCATATCCTCCTGATTTCCCTGAAGAATCTAAACTGAAGTAACCTCATGGTGACCCTGATTCTCCCGAGATTGTCTTATTACTGTTAATTCCCGGCTTAGGTCTTAGAGTGGTTGGGTGTGAGATTCCCTTTCACTTTTGTTTATATCCACACTTCTCCAGAGTACTCCAGCTGTGGTTTTTATTCTTACCTATCTAACACTTCCTAAGTCTGTGGATGTTGTGTTCCTTTTGTAGTTGAGCTCTGGGGATGAGGAGGAAGATAAAGTGGAGGAAGGCCAGCCTGAGAGTTCAGAGAAGAAATCTGTAAAAGGAACATCTAAGAAATATGTCCCACCGCGCTTGGTTCCAGTACATTATGGTATGAACTTTGGCTGCTGCTTCCTTAGCTTGAATTGAGTTTTTCTCTGTTGCTGGAATAACTTCTGCTGGTTTTTATCAAATAGATGAAACAGAAGCTGAGCGGGAAAAGAAGCATCTGGAGCGAGCCAAGAAACGGGCATTGAGTAGCTCTGTCATTCGTGAACTTAAGGAGCAGTACTCAGATGCTCCAGAGGAAATCCGTGATGCTCGGCATCCTCATGTTACTCGCCAGAGTCAGGAGGACCAACATAGGTCTGGGTCCTTGCAATTAGAAATTATTTTTACACTGTGGAGAACTTTTCCTCATGCTTTGGATGAATATAAAAAAACCTGATACCAGAAGAACCATGGTTATCATAGAAAATTGAGTGAAAAGCTTGTATAATAGTTTTTAAGAATTTGGGGTTTTAAAATTCAGTATAGGAACTAGAAAAAATGTCATTGTTGTTTTTTTCCTAACTGTTTAGAATGAGGTGCCACATTCTGAAGCAAATGCTGTATGAAGAGGAATATATTCAATTCTGTCCAGTAGGGCCTTAAACTTTTGTGCTTTACTGTCACAGCTCTCACTTTTGTGCAGAAGGAAATAAAGGCAGGTTTATAATGGCATTGAGAATGCTAGATAGCTAGTTCAGGGAAGAAAAGTAGAAAAACAGTTGTAACTTGAATACAGACTCATCATCATTGTTCAGATGGCATTCTCTGTGGTTGGTAGATTTGAATGAAAGGGCCCATTTAGGGGTTCCTGAGTTTATAGAACTGGAGTATAACAATTTCCTAATAGAATATTTTAAAAATTCCTACAGATGGGCTATGAGTTTGTCTGCAGGGAGGAGGGAAGTCCTAACACAGAGAACGATTCTTTGAGGAAGCACAGTACTGAGCATTGAGAATATCCTCACTAACTACTAAGGACATACTTTGAAATTTCTTGAGAAGTATCTAAAGGAGTATGTAAACATCTGGGGCCAGGTTCTTGGCTGTAGCTTACTATTTTTAGTAATCTGAGCCTGCTGAAAACAATGTCTTTCTCTGGCAGGATTAACTATGAAGAGAGCATGATGGTGCGTTTAAGTGTCAGTAAGCGAGAGAAAGGGCGGCAAAAACGAGCACGTGTCATGAGCTTACAACTTCACTCCCTCACACACTTCAGTGACATCAGTGCTTTGACAGGAGGAACCCCCCATCTTGATGAGGTGAGGTTGAGGTATAATGGTGGAAGGAATGCTTTCACCCAAATTCATGTGGGGCTTTGTACCATGAGGAACTTGGGAAGGGATGCTCATAATAAGAAGTGCGTTGTCATTCCACTACTTCATCTGTCTCCAGGATCAGAATCCTATTAAGAAGAGGAAGAAGATGCCTAAAAAAGGTCAGAAGAAGAAAGGTCAGTGAAAGGCTAGGGCTTAGGTGATCGTGTGCAAGGTGGAGAGTAGGAATGGGGGTGCCAACTCTCTGGATTTGTCATCCTGGGCACTCATTTCTCTAGCTCCCCTACTCCCTGCCCTTCCCCAATCTGGAAATCACCATTATTCACAAAAGGGATTTCTGGGTTCCACCTCTAAGGTGCCACCACTCCTGTTGAGACTTCCTTGAATAGAACTATAAAAGTGTCACTTGAAGGAACCATTGTCCCATTTCAGTGTGATTCCTACTTCTAGCATTTGTCCTAGGAGGATAAAGAGAATACTGCCCAGGGTATCCACTCTTGTTGATCCCATGTCTCAAGATGTGCTTTTTTTTTCTGTTCCTTCAGCTTTTCCAATGTCCTTTGCCTCATTTTTGGTTTCCCTTCCTTTCAGGTTTTCGGAGGCGGCGGTGATTATGGGTCTACCTATTTATATATATATTTGTCATCCTGGGATGCTTCTAATTTTACTGTATGTAGGTTTTTGTTCTTGGAATTAATTGTGTACTCTGGGCATGTGGAAAGATCTTAAAAAAATTAATTTTATTTACAAATTAAAGCCCCTTTTGCACCTATATTGTCTGAGTGGAGTCACTGAATGTGGGGCATTTTTGGTGAGTGGATGGTGAATGAAAGTTTGGCTTTATATACATTTCTTTGAAAATATATTTTTCCCAGAAACTGGACAATTTTTTCTGAATTAGTTTGCCAAAAAATATTGAGATATTAAAGTAGTATAATTGATTTTTCCAACCCATGTTACCCAATTTCCTGTAGGATTTGTTACTGTACTGATACTTAAAATACATAAATTTTAAGTTTTATTAATATAACTTGCTTGCCACTAGGTGGCATTAGTGGTCAAGAAACTTCCTTTGGCACTTGACTGTAATTAAAAGCAAGCTAGACCCTTTCCTCTTCAGCAGGAGTTGACTTCTTTGAATTATTTTTTTTCCCTTTCTAAAATAGTATAAATATAGGGCTGATCATTAATATGAGTTGGAGAATTTGTCTGGAGAGAATAGTAGAGTGATTGAGAAAGCGGGAGTGTAAAGAACTAATCTAGTCTTGTGTTTTTCAGCCTCTTTGACGCTCCAACTAAGGCCTCAGTTTACCAGAGTCAGTAAGGCCAGCTTTTTTTACTAAGAGCTTGCAAAAGAATGCCAGCAAGCAGGCAGGCAGAACATTACTAGCTTGTAGGGCAAAAGGTTGAAAATGCCACAGAGATATCAGCCAAACCCAAGCCAGGAGACTGGTAGGATTCACATATATGAGAACTTGTATTCCATCCAGAGGATGACTGCTGTTGGAGAGAAAAATCTCCCAAGGCCCAGACTTAAAAGAGCCAAGAATGTTTTTCCATATTTGGTATTTTTCTTAGCAGGCCTTCACAAAGATAGTGAAAAAATGAATAGGACTCTGTAGAATTAACTCATTGAAGTTTTTTTTAAGGGCTTTGGAATTCATGAACAGATAATTTTAGTGTCTGGCATTCCTGGGAAGTGTCAGGGAGAGGAATATAATTTTGGTCATTACGTCACTAAAACCTTGTTGGTACTGAATCTTGTGAATTTGGATTAATACTGGTCTGGCTGATGAGGGCAGGGGTGTGGGGTGGGGAGGATCTCTTTTCAGTCTTCTGTAGCCTGGCAGAAAGAAGTTGGGAGAGTAGATTGGACCTAGTATTGTATTCAGCTAACTGCAATCTTGGGCAAATCACTTCACATTACTGGCCTTTAATTTTCCTCAGCTTTAAAATGAATATACCCAACACATTTTATGAAGCCAACATCACCCTAATACCAAAGCCAGATAAACATTCCACAGGAAAAGAAAATTACAGACCAATCTCTCTAATGAACATAGATGCAAAAATTCTCAACAAAATACTTGCAAATCGAATCCAACAGCATATCAAAAGACTTATACATCATGACCAAGTGGGATTTATTCCTGGTATGCAAGGCTGGTTCAACATAAGAAAATCAATCAATGTAATACACCACGTTAACAAATTGAAGGAAAAAAACCACTTGATGATCTCAGTAGATGCAGAAAAGGCATTCGACAAAATCCAACATCCTTTTTTGATAAAAATACTTCAAAAGATAGGAATAAAAGGAAAATTCCTCAATATAATAAAAGGCATATGTAAAAAACCCACAGCCAACATTATACTCAATGGGGAAAGGTTGAAAGCTTTCCCCCTAAGATCAGGAACAAGACAAGGATTCCCACTGTCACCATTGTTATTCAACATTGTACTAGAAGTTCTAGCTAGGGCAATTAGACAAGACAAAAAAATTAAAGGCATCCAGATAGGAAAAGAGGAAGTAAAACTTTCACTGTTTGCAGATGACATGATCCTGTATTTAGAAAATCCTGAAGTATCCACAACAAAGTTACTTGAACTAATAAATGAGTTCAGCAAAGTGGCAGGATACTAGATCAACACGCAAAAATCGGTAATGTAGGGATGCGGCTGTGGCTCAATCAGTAGGGCTCCCGTTTACCATATGGGATGCCCTGGGGTCAGTTCCCGGGGCCTCCTGGTGAAGGCAAGCCCGCCCGCACGGCGTGGTTAGCTGACCCAGCGAGCACAAGCAGCAAGGGGGGGATAAATGAATAAATAAATAAAATCTTTAAAAAAAAAAAAAAGTAATGTTTTTGTACACTAGTACTGAACAATCTGAGGAGGAAAATTCCATTTTCAATAGCAACAAAAAGACTCATACCTAAGAGTTAATTTAACCAAAGAAGTACAGGACCTATATGTAGAAAACTACAAAACATTGCAAAAAGAAATTTAAAAAGACCTAAACAAATGGAAAGACATTCCATGTTCATGGATTAGAAGAATAAATATCGTGAAGATGTCAGTCTTGCCCAAACTGATTTATAGATTCAATGCAATACCAATCAAAATCCCAAGAGCTTACTTTACAGAATTAGAGAAGGCAATTACCAAATTCATCTGGAAGGGTAAGTGCACCTGAATAGCCAAAAGTATTCTAAAAAAGAAGAGCAATGTGGGAGAAATTTCACTGCCTGACCTTGAAACATATTACAAAGCTACAGTGGTCAAAACAGCATGGTACTGGCATAAAGATAGACACATCGATCAGTGTAATAGAATTGAGGATCCAGAAATATACCCTCACCTATACAGTGAACTGGTTTTTGACAAACCTACCAAGCCCACAGTAATGGGAAAAAACAGTCTCTTCAACAAATGGTGTTGGGAGAACTGGATATCTATAACCAAAAGAATGAAGGAGGACCCCTATCTCACCCCCTATACAAGAATCAACTCAAAATGGATCAAAGATCTAAAGATAAAAGCCAGGACCATAAAACTCCTAGAAGAAAATGTAGGGGAACATCTTCAAGACCTTGTAGTAGGTGGTGCTTTCTTGGACCTTACACCCAAAGCACGTGCAACAAAAGAAAAAGTAGATAAATGGGACCTCCTCAAAATTAAACACTTTTGTGCCTCACAGGACTTTGTCAGAAGGGTGAAAAGGCAGCCAACTCAATGG
>JAKSZT010054561.1:6564726-6584824 GCA_026826555.1 Tolypeutes matacus | reverse complement strand
GAGGACATTATGTTGAGTGAAGCAAGCCAGACACAAAAGGACAAATAACTGTATGAATGTGTTACTATGAACCAAATATATTGTGTAATATATTGTTTGATTAAAAAAAAAAAAAATTTTTACATGTATCCATTACATTTCATTGAGAAATGTAAAAAAAATGAATATATTAGACAAAGAGCCTAGAACTGTTTCTCATGGATCACACCAATATGGGCTTAGTTCTGGGGGCTCTTAACTTTTTAGTCCCTTGCAGATCTTAGGAAGCCTGACATGCACAACCCAACTGCATTCTAGAGTTAACAGATGAGAAAGTCATTGTGCAAGGGTCCTCATGCTTTTTCTTTCCTTGAATGAATGCAAGAACATATTTGGAGATTCTTTTTCCTTTCTGGATGAACTAACTGGGCATATGGTCAGCTCAAATATGTTATAGTGAGAAGCAGATGTAGCTCAGGTGGTTGAGCGCCAGTTTCCCATGCGCAGGGTCCTGGGTTTGTTCCCCAGAACCTCCTAAAACAAAAAACAAACAAGAAAAGCAGCTCTTATTGGGGAGCAGATGTGGCTCAATGGTTGAGAGGCTGCTTCCCACGTATAAGGTCCTGGGTTCAATCCCTGGTACCTCCTAAAAAAAAAATGCTTTAGTTAGGACCACTGTATTTGCTTCTTGGTTATTAGGTATTAGAACTGCCAGGGGAAGAGGTATAGTTCTCTTAAAGAGCTTACTCTGTGACACATACTGAGCCACATGCTTTACACTTAATCCTTACAAAGTATTTGCTATCTCCATTTTACTAGTGAGGAAACAGAACTGAGACACTTAGGTTTAGCAATTTGCTTCAGGTCATGTGGTTAATAAGTGAAGAACCAGTGCTTGGGGCACACAGGATGGAGAACAAGTATCCTGGGGTTCATGAGTCTTTAGGTGCCCCCCCCTTTTTTTCTTTTTCCAGTATTTGTAGGTAGTTCATAATCTCTGGCTCCCCCTCTTCCCTGTCCCATTTCTATTAGAGGCCTTGCCTTCAAAGAAATGACAAGTTCCAGGCCTGGAACTTGTTCTGGCCTTTTAGTGGTACAGCAGTGAACAGAACAGACCCAAATCCCTGCTTCTGTAGAGCTTATATTAATTAAATCTAGTCTTTAATACCATGATGGCTTTTCTCCCTGGCCTCCTGGATGGCAGGCATTATTTGAAAGAGGTTTCTAACAAGTAGTTGAATTATTTCTGAGAATATTTGTACCAAAGTTAATGATTTTTAGTCTAAGAACTTTACTTGACATAATTTTTGTATGGATTCTCTATTATGTAAAACAGGCAAAATTGGGGTTACTTTGGTTGAAGTGGGGATGAGGGGTCCTAGATCTCCCCAATTCCTGAAGCACTCCAAGAAACCTTTAGGACTCCATGGAATGTAGTTTGAAAACCACTGTTTCCCCAGTAGAGTAAGGAAAGTAAGAATTAGAATTTCAAGGTTTCTTTATGACTGTTATTTGCTTTTTCCCATATTCCTACTCATAGATTCAGTTTTCTAATCGTTTTCTTATCAAATTTCCTCAGTGGAATGCTGAAGACAGACAATTTCCAGTGTTCACGGTCATGTCTGTCTTTCATGTGCATCAGCACCTATTACAGTTTTATCACCTTTATTTTGAGCAAGTAATTTAGCATCTCTGCCTTAGGTTTTGCATCTTGAGGGGTGGGAAAGAGGGTTTGACCAAGGCCTCTAAAGTTTTTTGTTCTGATTTTGTGTTTTGTTCTGAAGGCTTGGGAAATGTCTGTCAGGAGTTCACGGCAGTTCTTCATGGACACTTTATTAGGGAAATACTTTGTTTCTGAAGGTGACCTAGTTACATCAGATTTAGCACCATGGAGAGTTCAGTTTTTCCATCTCATTCCTTGCCTGGGGTTGGTGGAAGATACATGGTTAAACTGGTCCATGGGGCTGTATGGTGTGGATGTGCTCATTTACAGAGTCTGTCTACATCTCCAGTTCTGATTGCTATGGACTGAGTGAGAGTCAGCAGCAGTCCTGAGATTCCCCCATCCTCCCTTGGATCTATTAGGTCTGTAAACTACAGATTCATGTTTAGATTTATCCGAGGTTTGACCAACTTCAGGGAGGCATATGAGTGAAAAACTGTCTTCTGCTCCATTGGTAACATCATTCTAAATGCAATGCACAAGTTTTTTTCTCTGGAGAGAAACTCTCTGTCCCCTACCTTCTTTGCTTACAGACTCTTGAGGAGACTTAAAGTTGCTTTTTCATTCCTTGGGCTCAGCCTCCTGCCTCTGCATGGAGAAAGGCATCACTGCCCTGGCTCTCTGCCCAGTCCTGCTTTTGTGTTTCTTTGATCTCATTGTTCAGAGGGTCTCAGGGAAGCCTCAAGAGCCATGCCTTTGCATGTTTAAGCTATTGATGCTTTTGAAATAACAGTGCATCGCTGTGTAAGAAGTGTATTAAAGGTCTATATTGAACAAATTTGGGTCAATAGGTGGCAGTAGTTACCTAGTCCTGACACCCTGGCATCCCCTCAACACCAGCACATTTGATGACCATTATGTTTAGGGTAGTGAGAAAGGAGGTCACATTGAAATAAAAATGGGGAGGAAAGCAATTCCTTTTGGTAGTCCAGGAAATGCCAAAATGTGCCGGGAAGGTTGTCTGGGGGGAGATTGCTGTCATCTGGTAAAAGGCACTGCTAGGAAAGTGTGGGGTCTCAGGATTGGTGGAGCATGAAGGGAGTAGGTTGAAGATGTGGGTACTAGGGCTCCTGGGAGGCAGAGTAAGACTGTATTAAATGAAGACCAGAGCTGAAAGGATGGAGCCTTGGGTTATAGAGAGGAGAGAGAGGTGGGGTTGGAGGGGCAGGGCTGTGTGAAGAGACCATGGAAGGGTGGGCTGTGCAGGAGAGGACTGCGGTTAGAGGGGGAGGGGGAGGCTGCTGCAATACCGGGCCTGTCTAATGGGGGAGGGGAGGGGAGGTATTGGTCTTACTGCAGCTGCATTGGCTCCCCTCCCCCCACACCCCAAGGAGCCAGAGCAGTGCTGGCAAATCTGTCTTCATGTATTTATTATTATTAAAAATGTGACGGATCCTTCCTCCCTAGAAGCACAACAAATACCACTGATCCATTTCCCTCTCCCCTCCCTCTGCAGAGCTTTTTGCATTCTCTCTCTCATTCTCTCTACCCTACTCTACACTGCCTCTTGGTCTCTTTGACTGGTGGGGGGACCCTTCCCTTCCTTTCCTTCTTTCCGAGCTTCTCATGGCTCCCTGGGGGTTTCTAACGATGGTTGGGAGTTTTGAGGCAACGCTGGGAGGAAGCTGATGAGTGAGGGGCATCTATTGCCCCAGGGAGGGAGCTGTCCTCTCCGACATCCAGTGGGGAAAGGAAATCACTTGGAAATGAAGATAAAATCCTTTCTCCAGCTAATGAAAGGAGAAGCAGCCTCTCACATTCTTTTCAGTACTGGCACTCCTCCCCTTTCATACCCTTTTCTTTTCTACTGCCCGAATTCTGAGGAGAAACCCCCTTGGAATGGAAAAAGCCAGGAGTTCTCTGCCCTCCCTCCCTTACCTTGTTAAGTCCCCTTCTTCCCAGGAGAACCATATAGAATTTATTCTTCTAGCCTGCGTGTTGTGTTACTGAGAGGTTCGAAGGGCAGAAGCCATGGCTTCTCCCTCCCCACCTGCACCCCAGACTCCTGCCCCCAGCCGGGGGCCTCTTTTGTTGCTGTCTGTAACCCTTCACCGAACCCGTAGGTGGTGCTGCTGTTGCTCCACATGCAAGGCCTCCCTGGCACCACTCTCCCCACCCCTGTCAACCTCCCCCCTTTCTCCAGCCCTCCGCTGCCTGATTGTTATTCCACCAACGTCTCCTCTACTGTTCCCTTCCTCAAATTAATTTTGTGGTGCTCTTTTTTTTCTGCAATGCCATCTTCCTCCCCTCCCCCTGCTCCAGCTCTCTTGCTTTCTCTGTCTCTCTCTCTCTCTCTGCAAGATCTCTATCTGCCCTATCTAAAATCTGCATTCTTCCTTATCCCCTTCTTTCTTTTTCTTCCACTGTTGGCATCTCACAGATGACTCTCCTGGTGAAAGTGGGCTGCAGATGAGACTGGCTTATATCAGAAAAGAATCCGGGAACTAAAGGGTCAGTGTTGAAGGCTAGGTCAAGAGAAGGACAAGGCTTTGTAAGAGAAATGAGTGATGGGCAAGTAAGGTATCCCTTGCTGTCCAAATCTCTTCATTTCCCGGGTTCGGCTAGTGAAAGTTCCGGGATATTGTGTTATTTGGATCTATGATATTTGGTTCTGCATGCTAGGAAAATGCGGCATAGGAAGTAGCAAGAATTCAGATAATCGGGTTCCTCTAAAAACTTTTTCTTTAGATTGTTAAGGATAGTTGTACTTTTGATAATACTGTATTCTGAAGACTCTGGAGGAAAACCATGCTCTAGAACCTGTTCTGTGATCTCTTGGGAGATGTCCAGTCATTGATTTTGAGTCCTCACAAGGTCCGTACCAGGGCAGCTGTGATGCCTGCTTGATAGGTGCCCGGGTGTCTGGTTATTGCTGAGCACAGTGCTGGCTGCAGGATCTTAGCTCGCTCTTCTAGCCTGTTTCCTCCTCCTGTCATTCTGCGTCTCTCCTTTAGCTCAGCTGAATGTACACGGTTGCCCTACTCAGCTCACTGCTCCCTGTGTTGTTTAACCTTTCCAGGCTCATCAGACTATTACGACCAGCTCTTGCCTCACCTTGCCCTCTTTCTTTTATCTGGAGATTTCTGGTGTGACCACTAGTACCTCAGACCCCTCAGCTAAAACTCATCAGTGTTGTTGATTGTAAAAGTATCCAATTTCTAGGATAGCTAATATTCCTTCTATTGAATTATTCTTTATGAATTAATAGCATCCTAGTAACTCTTTGGATAGTAGTATTGGATCTTTGCTTTGTGTATGCCCTAGCAATTGTCCAAAATGTGGACAATCTGGTCTCTTTCCTTCCTTCCCTGGGTGTATATTAGGGAGAAAGACAAGGGGAGGAGATCTTTCTTGGCTTAAATGGCAGCCTCAGAATGACTGGCTTCCATTTCCTCAGCATATATGAGTTAAGGCTGACTCATGGACTATGAGAGGGGCAGAGTTTGCTCAGAAGAGCCCTGGAAAGAGCCACAGTGAAAAATGGGGGCATGGCATCATACCCTTATTTTATTATCTGAGCTCAAGGTGCCTATGGAAACCTGTCTCTTTTACCTACTTCTCGGAGACCTCTTGTCCAATTCAGGGGACATGGTCTCATGTACCATATATGATGATCCCTGTTAAGGATCCTGTCTTAAAAGCAATACTCAATAAACATTTACTGCAGTGAATGTAGAGACTTCAGTTTGAGAATTTTCTGGAAGAGTAATATAAATTAAGTTTTAACTATTTCTTTTCTGTGTGCTTAAGGTACTACAACTAAATAAAATTGGTTGATTTATTTAATTTTCTTCCACTCATAGGTTCTATAGAGGGAAGTGATTTGTCCAATACTGTACAAATAAATCATTAGCAGAACTGGCGTTAGAACCTATATTCCCTGACATCTAGGTCTGACTTTTCATTTACTATCCCTTGGAAACCAGTGTTTCCATTTCATCCCCAGAGTCACTGATAGCCTTGAAGCCAGCAGCATGATCAGATTTTGCATCTTACCCAGCCATGATTGACCTGCTATGGAAACATATGAGCAGCTGGGAGAGCTAGAGTTTGCAGGCCACATGAGGCACCTGACTCGCTGGAAAGGGGCCAGCATTCCCCTCAGGCATTACACAGTCCAGCCTATTGGAGAAGCCTTGATATTTCCAAGGTTGGGAATTTCCAAATTCCCAGTCAATATTTAATTTGACCTTACTGCTGAATATTATAACCCTCCGCTATGCCTTCCTCCCCTTCAAAAATACCATGGGCCTGGATGGCACATGGTGGTGGATGCTGGAAACTCATGTTCTCATCTCTCCTTTTGGCTCATTTGCAACAAACTCTTCAGTCCCAGGAACACTTAAATAACAAAAGGTTACCTGGACCACCTCTTTCCTTCTAATAGCACTGACAACTCTTGGTCTTACAGAATTTCTCTCTAGTGTAAAGCCATCATTGCAGTTACGTTAATAAATGTTCTTATATAGAAAATATGCTTAGAAAGCATTCACATGTCTCCACTTTGACAAGCCTGTAGCAGCTAACTCTGAAAATTGCTTTGTTTCATCTACCAGCCTTGAGTTTAGCTCCACGGGTGGGCTCTGGAGAATAGAAAGCCCCCCTGAGTTTCTACTTCTTCTCTCCCAATTTTGATTCACTCACTTCCGGCTCTTGCAGTAAGCTCTAGGTGGTAAAGAGATCAAACCAGAATTCCTAACCAGGAATACCTTGTCTCTTAGCTATAGTGACCCTTCTTTGCCACTGCATTCAGCTCTATGGCAGTTAACACCAGAAAACCTTCATCTGGCTTCAGACCCTCCTCAGTTTCCTTCAGTCAATTCTTATGTAATCTGTCACCGACAGCAGACCTCTTTCTTGCCCTCCTTTATTTCCTCCCAAGGTTTTAAGCCCCAAAGTTTCCTAAATGTCTCCCACCAAAGGGGTGCTTTCTGAGACCCAGCCTTTCCTCTCTCATCCCTCAAATCAGTACGCTAATAGGATTTATTTCTCCTTAGAGTATCAGATGACACCCCCAGAGAGCCAGCTGGATGCTGCTAAAAATCCCATTCCTCACCCATCTCCCCGCTGGAGCTCCTGGAATCAGGTTCTGCAGCCTCCTGTCATCCTAGCCTCCTTTTCTGTTCATTTGGAAGCTTTTCTCCATTGTCTTTGAAAAATTCCTGATTTGGCAGAAATATCCAGTATATAGGAAGATGCTGTAGGTTGGGTTCCCTGTCACCGGCACCTAAGTCGACCCTCAGAAAGATGTGCTCTAGCCCTCTGCCTGCAGTGCTGCCATTTCCCCCCTGTCTGGCCTAGGCTGGACAGGATCAGTAGGTGGAAGTCCTCTGCACGTACACTCCATCTCTTTATTCATTTGGGCAAACAACATGGCTGTGCCCCTGACCTCCTCTATTTCTTTCTCCTCTATTATTTATTTTCCTTCGCATACCCCCATTCTTCCCTTCCCTTTTTATGTATATCCTCCGTACTTTTCCCTTTAAATCTCCTTCCTATTTGCTCATTGTTGCTCATCTGTGTGCCCCCCCCCCCGCCTTCTTTAACTTTCCATAGGTCTCTTCATCATCTCCTGCTCATGCTGAGGAAATAGCCTAGGATGGGGAGAATGGCAGCAGAGTGGGTCCCTGGTAGCCAGAGGCTCAGTGGCTATATTTTTCCATCTTGTCCTCACGGGTCCTTAGGAGCCGGGGAAGCCCAAGATGCTGGCTCTCTCTTGAGATGGGCAAGCACACCTCTTGGCTTCTTCCAGTGTCGAAGAGCGGAGGAGTCATTCAATTCGGATGCCCCTTTCTTTTCCTTTTCCTGAGTGTGGGTCTGTCTGTGTCTCCCTCCCTTTCTCTTTTCTCCCTCTGTCTTTCTCCAGCACAAAGCAGCAGCAGAACTGGATGAGTCTGTCTAGAGGCTCTGCCAGCCTGTGCCCCTCACTTTTGCCCCTCCCCCCTCGCTGTGCGTGCTGTTGTAGGGGGATTGGAGGGCGGTGGCATGGTGCCAGCCAACCCAGAACCATCTGCAGTGCCTTCTGCATTGAAGCGGGGTTCTTTCTCTCCCTCCCGCCCTCCTCCTCTCCCACTCTTCCGCCTCCATGTTTAATTAGCTGCTGAATTAATTAAATCCCACATGCTAATTAACATTCCTACAGGGCAGAATGCCAGGTCAGAAAAGTGGGGGAGGGGTGGTGGTGAGTAAAGCAAGGTTTCTGTCCATTTAGGGTAGGCAATTTGGGGGTGGGAAAGTGGGGGGAGGGGAAATAAAGGAGTTGAGGAAAGAACAATCTTACGAGTGGAGAGAAACCTGAAAAAGGTATAAAGAGACAGAGAAGGGAAATAATGGAAAGTGGAAGTTATTAAAAAGGGAAATAATTAGGGAAGTGGATGTGGCTCAGTCGATAGGGCTCCCGTTTACCATATGGGAGGCCCTGGGTTTGATTCCTGGGGCCTCCTGGTGAAGGCAAGCCAGCTTGCACAGCATGGTGAGCTGATGCAGGAGGACGACCCAACAAAGGGAGATAAGCAGACACAGAAAAACGCACAGCAAATGGACACAGCGAGCACAAGCAGCAAGGGGGGCATAAATAAATAAATAAAATCTTTATTTAAAAAAGGGGGGGGAAATAATTAGAATTGTTAACATTGGAGAAATGAACGTGTCTGGAAGCTTCTTAAGGTTAGGAGGTAGAGCTGGGTCTCAAACATTAGCATGCATGAATAACAGGAGAAATAATGATACAGCAGTTGCTAATGTGTTGTCTTGAATGTCTTCTAAAGAAAGAAGTTTCCATTTTGATAGAAGAGCTTTGGGTTAGAAATGAAGGATGACTTCCTCCTTCAAGACAGTGTGATACTCTGCTGAAGAAGCTCTTTCCTAGATAAATTCTTATCTGACCAGAATGGTTAAAGTTTGCCCAAAACCAAGGGAGGAGGTGAACCTTAAAGGTTTTTTCCTGTATAGAGAAATACTAATCCTGAAGTATATACTTTGTTCTGGAGAGCCAAGAAAATCTAGGATGGGAGAGTTTAAGATTCAATCTCAGTTCAGTTCCTTTGCCTCCTTGCATTCCAGGGTAAACATTGATTTCTTCCCTGTGGTCCTGTCACTCTTTTAGGGATGAGCCTTCTCTTGGAATCAGGTAATTGCTTCTGAGAGGTTTAGAGCACCGCTTCCTAGCTAGGATTTCAGAAAGATGACTGATGGGTAGCATGGATTCTACCTTGGCTGAGGGATGGAGAAGAATGGCTGGAGATTCATATGGGGCCAGAAGAAGGTAGCTTGAGGTATGGATTGACAAGGATATGGCTGGCATAAAGAATTCCACTAAGGTCACTACTTTGGCCAAACCTGAAAAAAAGAAGGAACAGGTTGCTTGTTATTGCTTTTCCCCTCTGAAAGGTAAACTATGTTCAGTCCAGATCTAACCCTTCCCTGTCTGGTTCTCCCCTCTTCTCCCTCCCAGAACTAAAGTCTGGGAGGATCCAGCAGGTCAGCAGGGTCTCCTGACAGCAGCTGCCCCAGTGTTTCCTAGCCTTTTTTAGTCTGAAATACACCAAGAGCAAGTACTGTCTTAGTACTCCTCTGGCACCATTCACTTACTTAGATGGCCTTACCACCATTATTCTTACTGTAGTAATTAACTCGCCCCCAAAATCTTGGTATATTAACTGTGCAGAACATAAACTATCATTAATTTAAGAAACATGTATTAAGTACCTACTATCTGCTAGACACACTAGATTAAAAAAATAATAAGGAATGAGATTAAAACTACTAAATATGAGGGCTTTATATTCCGGTTCAGGAAAAAAAAAAAAAAAAAGTACACAATAGAGTTCAGTAATTCACTCTGTGTGTATATTTACACATATAAGTGAATTCCTATAGCACTTGTTTCCTGTGCTGCTTTTGTATCATCTTATATTGCTACTTATTTTTTCTTATATATGTGTCTTATCTGTCCACAGGGGTGGGTAGCTTCTTGAGAGCAGAAACCCATGTCTTTGGAGTGAGGCACAAATAGCACCTAGCCTAAAGCCTTACCATAGCAGCTATTCAGTAAATCTTAACATATAGCCATATATTAAGGTGTAATAACAGTTGCTTTAGATTCTGTAATATTCCTAGTTGTGGCAAATTTTTATCTTCTGAAGGAAGATTGTATTTTTGAAAATTACAAAGAGCGGTAGGTAAAATTTTTTATGTGTTTAGTAAGGTAAGTAATTAAACAGTATAATAAATTGCTTAAGCTCCTAAATGGGATTCATAGCCAATTCCTAAAGAGGGGCAGGGCTAAGGAGAGGAAGCCAAGTGTCGAGGAAAGGGCACAGGCCTGTATTTGTATGTACTGTATTTCCCGTCACTTTTTTATAGACATTTCCAACCATCTTCCCTCTCCAAAATTGTGATTAGACCATTTGTACACAAGCATGTTCACTTAACATTGTGCCATATTTTCCTGTTATTAAAAAGTCAAGTTTAATAAAAAATACTTGGGGACGGATGTGGCTCAAATGGTTGGGCGTCTGTCTCCCATGTGGAGGGATCTAGGTTTGATCCCCAGGACCTCCCAGTATAAAAAAATGTATATGTATATGTATATATACACTTAAAGAACATGTAACTGTTCCATTATGGATATAGCATGATTTGTAAAACCATTTCTTGTTGTTAGATATTTAGGATATTTCCAGGGTTTTGAATTTGTTTGCTTGCTTGTTTTCCCTTCTGTGTTAGACACATGCATCTTTCATACATAAATCTTTGCAATTTTCTGAAGTGGAATTTCTGGAGTAAAGGATGAGGACCCACATTCTAGTCTGTAGATTAACTGCATTAGATTCATGTGGGGAAGTTTGTTATTGTTTAATTGTTGAGAGATTTATTTTTTGAATAGGTAAAGGGAATATAATGAAATTTCCTTTTATCCTTGCCCTCATTTCCCCTCCCCAGAGGTGTTCTATGCTTGGAGAAGCACATGTGTAGACAGAGAAGCTTTTTAAAACTAGGTATCATTTGATACCATCTTGCAGAAATTTGAATCCAATCTGAAGTGGGTGGAGTCTTGGAATATCTTCTTTTTTTTTTCCTAAAGCTTTCTAGGTAATTCTAGTGTGCTGCCAGATTTGGAAGTCACTAGGTTAGATGAACTCTTGGGATCCTTTCCAGGTCTAAAGTGTAATGATTTAAATTTACTGAATTGGCAGTCTAAAAAATGATGATTAATATAGAGACTAACAATCATAATCAAGTATCATAAGGCTTCTCTTTGAAATGATCTCAGCGGTCCAGCTTTTATTTATTTATTCATTTATCCCCCCCTTGCTGCTTGTGCTCGCTGGGTCAGCTAACCACGCCGTGCGGACAGGCTTGCCTTTACCAGGAGGCCCCGGGAACCGAACCCGGGGGAACCGAACCCGGGGCCTCCCATATGGTAAACGGGAGCCCTACTGATTGAGCCACAGCCGCTTCCTAGCGGTCCAGCTTTTAATTCTGAATATGTTGCTGTTCTTTTTTTTTTTTTTTTTTTTTGAGGTACTGAGGTGGGGAAATTTTTTTTTTTTTTTAACTTCTTTTTTTTTTTAGATTTTATTTTATTTATTCATTCATTTATCCCCCCCTTGCTGCCTGCGCTCACCGGGTCAGCCAACTATGCCGTGCGGGCAGGCCTCCCTCACCAGGAGGCCCCGGGAACCGAACCCGGGGCCTCCCACATGGCAAACGGGAGCCCCACTGATTGAGCCACAACCGCCTCCCATGAGGTGGGGAATTGAACCTGGGGCTACGTATGTGGGAAGCACTGAGCCACATAGGCTCCCCTGAGTTGGTTTTTTCATTTGTTTGCTTGTTGTTTGTTTTTGTTTTTAGGAGGCACCAGGGAACGAACCCAGGACCTCCTGTGTAGGAAGCAGATGCTCAACTGCTTGAACCATATCTGCTCCCCTATTATTCTTATTATTAATACACATAATGATTACCATTCATTGAATGCTAATCTGTGCCAAGCTCTGTAGAAAGTACTTTGTACATTCTCACTTAAACCCCATAACACTCCATGAACTAGGTAATTCTTAAACCTAGAATCTAGAAAGATTAAGCAGCTTGCTGTGATCTTGTGACCAGTAAGTGGCAGAGCAAGGATTTGAACTCATGTCTCTTACTGCAGACTAATGTTCATTACACCCTCCCCACCACCTCTTGCCATGAGATTATACTATCCCTGGTATTTGGCAGTAACTTGAGTTTTTCATTTAAAAACATACCTTGAACAACTTCAATTTCATATATAAAGGTAGCCCTTATATTTTAGTTCATTCTTTAATTTTATTTGTAAATTTTCATTGCCCATAAATACATTTCTAAAACATATTTCAAATAATACAGATAAGAGAAGACCCCCTTGATCCTTGTTCCCCAAATTCTTGTAACCACTGTTATCAGATTGGTGTGTATATTTCTGGGCCCTTTTCCATGCAGGTATGTATGTACAGAAATATATGGTTTTGTGAGTATTTTGTAATTGTTATTTAAGTTTTACAAAGGTGGAAACACACTGTACATAGGGTTTTGCAATTTCCTTTTTTTCTTAATAATATATCTTGAAAATCTTTCCATATTTCTACCTAAAGATCTTCCTTGATTTTTTTAAACTGCTACATAGTGACTATAGTTTATTTAACTATTTCCCTAATGATGGGAGTTTACTATAAACAGTGTTTAATTATTTCTCTAATAAATATCTACCAGTGGAATTGCTGGATAGAAGTTTTAAATGTTGATGGAGACTAAAGTTGCCCTCCAGAAAAGGCTAAATCACTTTATACTTGCACTAGCAGCAGTGTATGAAAGTGCCAATTCCCTTGCCATTGTGGGACAAACTGTGGTTTGTCACCTAAATTTGCTCTATGTTAATTGCTTCTTCTGGATGGTCTCTTGCAGAACAAGCCAAATATTGACAGATTTCTTTTGATGAAGCTCTGGGGTAACTTTTCTCCTATTATTTCTGACCCCTGTCCTGGGCCTATTCTCTGAGATACTTAGGCTTTTTTTAAGAGAACATGTGTCCAGATCTTGTGTTATATCTTTTCCAGGATGCCTTCACGCCTGTCTGCATCTCCCTTTTGCCATTGCTCCTGTGCCTGGGATGGTTTAGATGTAACCCTGCTTAGAGTCAGGAGAATGGCTTCTCATAATTACATATTGACACAAGGAGAGGAAAATTGGAGAATTATATAACATTTCATTATAACAAATTGCATCTATTTTGTTTTTAACACTTTGTTTTGTAACTATTATTTTGCCCTATTGGTGATCTGTTTAGAATGTGTGAGTCGGGTTGCATTGGAGTAGGAGCAACTAAAGGGTGGATTCTAAGTGCATGTGTGTTGTTCAGCTCCTCAAGAGGCTTTTCGATTATAGGGTAGCATTTGCTAGCACAGTTAAAATGGGCCTGCCCTAAAGATAAGGGGCCCAGGCAACTTCAAGCCCTACTCATTTGTGGATCACACACACAAAGAAAAACAAATACTACTAAAAATCAATTAGAAGAAATAAACATTGTTTGCTACATTAGCAAGCTCAGATACCTTAAAGTTATTACAGAAGAAAATAAGGGAGATATGTGAATTTCGGGAAGCCTTCTATTCCATAAGGTCTTCCTTGATTTTTCTCCTGTGTGAGTAGTGGAAAAGTAAATATGAAGAGGGGGTCAGGGGCCTCTTCTAGGCTCAGGGATCTAGGCTTCTCGAATAATTTGGAGTGTTTGCCTCCATAGACATAGCAAGCGCAAGTTGGGCAATTAATTTTCTAGATCTTGATGCCATGAGGTGATCACTGAAGGAAACCTGAAGGAGGGATCATACAAGAAATTCCAGTGTTAGAGCTGAAAGGTCATTTAACAGTGGCATATGGCTTAATGGGTTTTAGCATCTGAACAGACTGAGCTTGGAACTTGACCACTTCCTAGCTTCATAGCTTTTGGCAAGTTATCTACGCTTTGAGCCTCAGTTTCTTCACTTGCAAATGAAGACAATACCTACGTCATAGGATTTTTATGACAAATAGAAATAGGTGCAAAGCATTCCTCATAATGCCTGGCACGTGGAGGGTGTTCAGTTCATGATGGTTAGCATCACGGTCTGCACCCTCATTTGGATGAGGAAACAGACTCAGAGGGGAGAAGCGGGTAGCCCAAGGTTACAGAACTTGTGAGGTGCAGAGTTTCCTTTAGTCCAATTTCCTTTCTACCGTCCTGCATTGTAGCCTTTTTTCGTTATTTAATTAAAAAAAAAAAGGAAAGAAAACATGCCATGCTTATTCCTTCCACACATAAACGTACATCACATCCTTTATGTACAGGGAGATAGTTGGGGCAGGAACCCCACAGAGGTGGATGTACAGGATAGGAGGAGGTATTCATTTGTGAGATTTAATTGACCAGCTTATCAAAATGTCTTGCCAAACTGGCAGTAAACCAATAATCCTGGATCCAGCTCTGGCCATAGGCAGTGAGGAATGTTTTCTCTGCACCTCCATTCTCTCACCCTTGTTTCCTACTGTGCTCACAAGCTCTGGTTGTCCAGGATTTCCAAATGGATGAAGCTGATTTGAGCTAGTATCCTACTGGCCACCTCTTTTCTTCTAACCAAATGCTGCTGAGAAAGGAAGATGGCTGGTAGGCCTTTGGGATTTTTTTTCCCTGCAATTTGCTGAGGGACATAGGGAGGAGGCAGTGAAACTGGAAGGTCCAAGGCTGAGTGGATGGCCTCAGCAAGAAGATGCAAGTATCTCTGGGAATCCTTGGCTCCCTTATTGCTAAATCCTATGCAGAGATCATCTTGGTGGCTGAAGTTGGCAACACTCATGCACTCTCCTTCCAGAGCTTCCTGCAGGGACTGTTGTGTCCAGTGCTGACGAGCACAGCTACCAGATCCCGCTTCATGGTGGGACCCTATGCTCTGGACCTTTACCTGCCTTTCTTTATCATATATATATATATATATATATTTTTTTAAGATTTTATTTATTTATTCATCCATCCCCCCCATCGCTGCCTGCGCTCCCCGGGCCAGCCAACCACGCAGCGCGGGCGGGCCCGCCCCCACCAGGAGGCCCCGGGAACCAAACCGAACCCGGGACCTCCCACATGGCAAACGGGAGCCCCACCGATTGAGCCACAGCCACCTCCTTCTTTATCATATTTTATCTTTTCTTATTCCCTTTCCCAAAGGGCCTTATTTTCTGTTAGGAGACAATGAATAACTGAAATCAGCTAATTGCTGCTAATTAGTTTGATTGCTCCAGGGTGACATAAAGCCTTAACACACATAAGAGAAACACATCTGTCTTAGAAGGCCCTAAGGCAGGCATTCTTAACCTTTTTTGTTCCACAGACCCCTTTGCCAGTCAGGTGAAAACTACAGACCCCTTACTAAGTCTACACTATACTGTGTATTATTTAATAAATACACCCACACCAACACGTCCACACAAGAATAATGTTTTTTTTTTATTTCAATTCAAGCTCACAAACCCCTTGTTAAGAACCCCTGCCCTACGGGAATGATTGTAGGCCTGGGTTATTTGGACAATAAGATTTCTACACCATGGTAGCCTTTGCTGGGCATCGCTAACTCTTTCTGAGTACTGTTTTGTGTTAGGCACTGTGCTAGGTGTTGGGAAAAGGCACGAGCTCTCTCCTGGAGGAGTTAACAGTTTGGAAGGGAGTCAGGCATGTTCAAATAGGTCATTACAATAAAAGGTATGCTTTGGAATGGACATTTGTGTAGGGTACAATATAAGGTCAGCTTTGAATGGATCCATAGGACATGTCAGGGAGATTTGGAGCCTCAGGTCAGCCCTGGGTGGTAGCGGTGGATAGAGTCTGCAGACTCAGGGCCATATGGAAACCTAGTACTATGGTGGAGGCAGAAGTCTGGAAGGGAGTTTATGCTGCCACAAACACAGCCTCTAAGAGGAATTTTATTGGTAAAGCAGAAATCTTGATAGCATTTTTCAGTCACACCCTCGGGATAGGGACAATCTTCACATGCTTTCATCCAGTTCTGGTGTGATAAAGTGGTAAGAACGCTGACGGGGGAATAATAAGATCGAGATTCAAGTCCCAGTTCTCTTACATAGAGCTGGATCAGTTCATCAATAACACTATTGAGCACCTGCCATGTGCAAGAGTAGAGTGGACACCCAATATATAAAACTTCTTCCCTGACCTCAAGAACTCATGGTCATGGTTCAGGGCAAAGCTTACAGGAGCTTAGAGAAAGGAGGAAGGATAGGTGACATTGTAATTACTATTAAAATAATTTAATGACAGAAATTTAGTTTTTGTCTTTTTAAAAAATAGGTACTGGCTCCACCTCATTGTTATAATTTCTTGCATTGCTAGAATCACCATATGTGAACAAGAGAATACCATCAAGTCCATTCTAGTCCATAGTTCTTCAGTTGAAATACAGGGGCTTCTTTGGGTGTTGGAGGTTGTCCTGAGTACTGTTGTGGCAATGGATGTAGGCCATTTTAAATCAGCACACACCACTCAGAACTGAGTGGGAGAGAGTGTGGTCTACAGTGTGAACTGTGGTCTATGGTTGGTGGCAAGGCTCCAGGATGTGTAAGTTCATTGAGGGTGGTGGGCCACACTTGTGGGAGATGTTTGTGTGGGATGTGGTGGGAGGTGTGGGAGGTGGGCAACATGGGAATCCCAGTGGGTTCCATGTAATATTTTGGGTAATCTAAGCACCTCTTAAAATATATGTATATATATATATATATATATATATATATATAAATAACATTTTTGTAAGCAAATACACATATATGCATATATATTTATATATCATTTTGCAAATGTTTGTATGTATTGTGAGAATTTTAATTTTTACCCATAATAAAAAAAAAAAAATAGGTACTCTATAGCTCCTTGCCTGGAGCTAGGTTCTCAGCAAGCCCTTGATAAATACTAGTTGATTGACTAAGATTTGTCAAAGAGAGACTTCCGGGAAGATGGCGGGCTAGTAAGACACGGGAATTTCTTCTCCAGAAAAATAGCTAGAGGACAGGCTGAAACAGCCCCGAAAAAGATCTTCTAGGGTTTAGGACAGCAGGCAAAGGATGCACACCACCCAGAGGAGAGAGGGACAGAAGAGGGAAATCGTGACAACAGAACCGTGAGTGGAACTTAGCAGCTTCTGCTGCTGCCGGCAGCCTCACTCACACTCTTCAGAATTCTCAGGCCTCTGGGCCTGGACCACAGACAAAGGGGGCTCCAAGGATCTACCACTCCTGGAAAGGGGAGAGAGAGGGACACAGCCTTAGGCTGACTCAGGTTCTGAC
The DNA here is from genome assembly GCA_026826555.1 of Tolypeutes matacus. Taxonomy (NCBI): domain Eukaryota; kingdom Metazoa; phylum Chordata; class Mammalia; order Cingulata; family Chlamyphoridae; genus Tolypeutes; species Tolypeutes matacus. The sequence continues at coordinate 6,567,780 of JAKSZT010054561.1, read as the reverse complement.
CTGTAAATTTGAGCTGCGGAACCCACGGACCCTTCCACACGGCGGTTTGCCCTGGGAGCCTACGAAGGACTGGAGATATCCGACCCTCACAACCTCCCTCTCTTCTAGCCTGGACTAATTGTTGAGGACTCCACAGGAGAGGGTGGAGAGAACCTGGTGCTGACCCTGCTTTTGACTCCCAGGTTTGGTCTGCCCTGTCCTGAGAGCCCTTCCAGCTGGGTGGAGCTGCGCCATTGTTTGCCTTGGAGCCTGCAAAGGGGCTAAAGATATACAAACCTATTCCTCCACATCCTCTCCAACATTTAGTGTCTCCTGTTTTTTTAATAGCTGCCATTCTGATGGGTGTAAGATGGTGGCAAGGCCCCAGGATGTAAGTCCATTGAGGGTGGTGGGCCACACTTGTGGGAGATGTTTGTGTGGGATGTGGTGGGAGGTGTGGGAGGTGGGCAACATGGGAATCCCAGTGGGTTCCGTGTAATATTTTGGGTAATCGAAGCACCTCTTAAAATATATTTATATATATATATATATAAATAACATTTTTGTAAGCAAATGCACATATATGCATATATACTTATATATCATTTTGCAAATGTTGGTATGTACTGTGAAAATTTTGATTTTTACCCACAATAAAAAAAAAAATTACTATGGTATTTATATTCCATAGGAATCATTTAAACATTTTATTTAAAATCTAGTTTTATTTGCAATGCCAATATTTATAATACATTCAATATTTCTACATTTTTTACTGAAAAAAAAAAAAAAAGATATACAAACCTCCCAATCTCCTCCTCTACTAACAGGGACTGATTGTTGAGGATTCAGAAGGGAGTGGATATATTTCCTAGCTGGGAAAAGGGGGGCTCGCTCTAGGAGAGAAGCCTGTAGAACTGTCTCAGGAAGTTTGAATTACAAGGCTCTTAGCCCCCAGACAGGAAGCTCTATCACATTGATCAGGTCTGTGTCACAACAATTACTCTCCGACCAGGCATTGAGTTGAGAGCTGCCAACATGCGCTATCTCCTGGCAGACCAAGGAAGTGCACATAAGAAAATTAATAAGTAAGAAAGGCTTTTCCTGGCCCCTATAGCCTCCCTGCCCAAGGTCCTAAGAAACGACTCTACAACCAATTACTGGGTCCAGTGCCCAGTTTTGAGCAATCAGCAGAACAATCCTAACAATCAAGGTTAAGCCAAAAATCAAAGAGCTGTGGTAACTCACAGCCTCCTGCCACTAAAACCCCATAAAAGAGACAGAGACAGAGCATGTAAGTAAAATACAAACTAACCAGATGCCTAAGCACCAGCAAAAAATTACAAGCCATACTAAGAAAATAGAAGACATGGCCCAAGAAAAGGAATACAGCAAAGTCCCAGAAGAGATGCAGAATTTGAGAGAACTAATCAGTGAGATGAGCACAAATTTCCAAAATCAAATTAATGAGATGAAAGAGAATATAGTTAAAGAGATCAATGACATCAAGAAGTCATTGAGCGAACGCAAAGAAGAATTTGAAATCCTGAACAGAAAAGTAACGGAGTTCATGGGAATGAAAGACACAATAGGTGAACTCAAAAATACATTTGAGGCATACAACAGCAGACTCAAAATGATAGAAGAAAGAATAAGTGATACCGAAGACAGAGCAGCTAAAATTGAAGAGAGAAAAGAACAGAGAGAGAAAAGAATGGAAAAAAATTGAGCAGGGGCTCAGAGAGTTGAATGACAACACAAAACGAATGAACATACGTGTCATGGGAGTTTCAGAAGGGAAGAGAAAGGAAAAGGGGCAGAAAGAGTATTTGAGGAAATAATCGGTGAAAATTTCCCAACTCTCACGAAAGAAATGAACTTACATGTCCAAGAAGCACACCGTGCCCCAATGAGAATAAATCCAAATAGACCTACACCAAGACACATATTATTCAGAATGTCAAATGTAAAAGATAAAGACAAAATTCTCAGAGCAGCAAGAGAGAAGCAAACGATGACGTACAAAGGATGTCCAGTAAGACTTAGTGCAGATTTCTTTTCAGAAACCATGGAGGCGAGAAGACAGTGGTATGATACAATTAGGAAACTGAAAGAGAAAAACTGCCAGCCAAGAATTCTTTATCCAGCAAAACTGTCCTTCAAATATGAAGGTGAATATAAAGTATTCACAAACAAACAGAAACTAAGAGAGTTTGCAAAAAGGAATCCACCTTTGCAGGAAATATTAAAGGAAGCCTTAGAACCTGAAAGAAAAAGACAGGAGAGAGAGGCTTGGAGGAGAGTATAGAAGAAAGAAAAGCAGAAAGGATAACCAAAAGAGTAAAAAGAGAGACAAAAATAAGATGACATATGAAAACCAAAGAATAAAATGGAGGAAATAAATAGTGCATTTTCAGTAATATCATTGAATGTGAATGGATTAAATTCCCCAATCAAAAGATACAGTCTGACAGAATGGATAAAAAAACATGAGCCATCCATATGCTGCTTACAAGAAACTCACCTCAGACCCAAGGATACAAACCGGCTGAAAGTAAAAGGTTGGAAAAAGATACTCCACGCCAATAGTAAACAGAAAAGAGCAGGGGTAGCTATACTCATATCAGACAAAACAGACTTCAAATGCAAAAAAGTGATAAGAGGTGCAGAAGGCCATTATATATTAATAAAAGGGACGGTCCTCCAGGAAGATATAACAGTCATAAATATCTATGCACCTAACCAGGGTGCCCCAAAATATGTGAGACAAACACTGGCAAAACTGAAGGGAGAAATAGACATTTCTACAATAATCGTTGGAGACTTCAACACCCCTCTCACATCATTAGATAGAACAACTAGACAGAAGATCAACAAGGAAACAGAGAACTTGAACAATATGATAAACAAGTTAGACCTAACAGACATATACAGAACACTGCACCCAAACTCAGCGGGTTATACATTCTTCTCAAGTGCCCATGGATCTTTCTCCAGGATAGACCACATGTTAGGTCACAATACAGCTCTCAATAAATATAAAAAGATTGAAATTATACAAAGCACCTTCTCAGA